>CAWUFW010002359.1:1805000-2261788 GCA_963921515.1 Calotriton arnoldi
ATCGCGGCTGAAGAAACCGGCGCAGCTCCGCTCGCCGCATTGCTTGCCGCCGCATCCCGGATTTCCACGCATCGTACCTGTGCGGCAAGTTTTCCCGACGCATCACCTGCGGACCAGAATTGTCTTGGAGTCAACGCATCACTCCCCCCTACAGACCGGATTCGACGCATCACTTCTCCTGCGTTCAGCAGAACTGTTGCATCGCCTCTCCAAGTTCTCAGAAACTGACGCATCTCTTTGTTTCTCAATGCTTCCCATCTCTGCGGCTGTTTGGCCTTGTGAATTTTGACGCATCGACAGGTACTTTGTGAAAAATCACTCATCCATAGTTTTCTATGGACCCATTTGCTTGAAACCTTTTTAAAGTCATATTCTTATTATATGTATGTTGGATTTTTGTCATTTTGGTCTTGTTGAGTTTAGATAAAGATACTTTATTTTTCCTAAACTGGTGTGGTGTCCATTTGTGGTTTTATCACTGTATTACTGTGTGTTTTGAGTACAAATACTTTACACATTGCCTTTGAGATAAGTCTGTCTTCTCGTGCCAAGCTACCCAGGGGGCGAGCAGGGGTTATCTAAACTGTGTATCCCCCTTACCCTGACTAGAAGCAAGGGTCCCTATTTGGACAAAGGTACCTATCTCTGCCAACTAGAGACCCCCCATTTCTAACAGGAGGTTACCTTAGGTGCTGAAAGTTGAAGCACATGACTGGACCTTGCCTTCTCTTATTTGCTACTTTGGTGCAACTGCAGAGTCTTCTGACAACCGAAAGGTCTGAACGATTCCCCTCTTGCTTTGTTGACAGGGTTACTATGAACAGTAGGAGCTTCTTGTTCTGATCATTTGGTGAAATAATCTATGTACTGTGTACTTCACTGAAAGTCCTAATTCTGATATGTCACAGAACATTTGTCCAAGGGATGTGTCTATGGGTAGTCATCAGATGACAAAAAATAGAGCTTTCACCGGTGTCTTTGAGAAAGTGTGATATTTGAGTTTCTGCCCAGCAAGCATCTTGGTCACGTACCTGCAGTCCTCAGGTGTTGTGAGCATGATTTTACTATGGTCCTGCCAATGTTTGATTGTGATCCTGGAAGTATAATGTTCCTCCAGTAGTTCCATAAGATCCTAGTGAGTATCCATGTTCCACAAGATGATAAGCGGAGGCCGTGTTAACGTTTTTGGGTGTATATTGTTTTTAGGTCCTTTGTTTCCATGGTCTCCAGTGTCTCCAGCACAATCCTTGGCATCTTGAAGGACTTGAAGGCAGTTTAAAGTCTCAATTCTACTGAGTGGCGCACTGCATGCTTTGTTGCTTTTTCGGATGTGGTTGGGCATGTGTTGGAGAAACTCTGTATGCCACTCCATTTCATTCTCTGCCTCTATAGGGCTTTTGCTGCCGTCTCTAATTAATCATCTCTGGGGTCCCAGTGTGGAAAATCTTCTGATGCAATGACTGGGATTCACCAATTAGTGGCTGCAAAATGATATCCAGATTGGAAATCCAAGACCAATTGGGAGCTGCTGGCTGGTTGTTTTGAGCCTCCAATAAATTAGAATTCAATGAGAAATTATATCCTCCACAATCTTCCAAAATTCAAGCGTAAAGAGCTAGGAGAGCAGCGTGTGATCATAATAATTGAATAAACCCAAAAAGTAATCTCAGTTCCCAGTGAGTCCCCCAGTACCATGCCCAGACTTGTGCTTCTCCTGTTTAGATCCGAGCTAAAAACAATAGGTATATCAGCTCTTTAGCCCAAACTAATCCTTTAACACGTCCAGAAATCAAAGAATAAATGAATTTCTCACACCAGTGACAGAAGTTGCATTCTTTAAAGAGTCGTCTGCCTGATCTCATTGATGCGGCACAGAGCTTTTAAAGAGGGGTGAATCACTATCACAGGAGACCATCAGCCAAGACCAAGCCTGTCTCATCACATTATGGGAGAGGGAGTGTTTTCATCTGATTTCATAGGTTTGCACATTTCTATGTATCTCCTCGAAAAAGTGCCCTTTATGTTATTTTTTTAGTCATTGCTTGAAATGCATATAATTCCTTTTACAAATCCATGGCCATTTCTCCACCAGGTCCTTGTTCCTCTTGCCACTATCTTCTACTTCGTTGTGGAAATACACATTAATTCCTTTTTCATTGTTTTGTGTTCTTGTAGCCTTTTTGTACCATTATAAATATAGGACTACAAGTCCCAGGATGCAAAGAAAAGTGGACTATGCTTATCATGTGTGATGTTAGTAAACTTGCATCCATGGTGGGTGGCAAAAGTTAGTCCTACTGCTATGTCTGTGGCTGTCCCAGATTTTTTTTGTTCTGAAAATATGGTCACCCTAAACTATTGTAGCTATTGTGAAGTGTCTTGAGAAGGGTCTGCCCAGTGGAATTTCCTTGGTGGTAAAGTTTCACTGACTAATAAACAACTGCAATTCCTTTAGGGTAACTTTCTCAGCAGATCTTGAACAAACCAGTGCTTCTGTAAAAACCTTCAGCTTGTTGATGGAAAATCTAGGTTAATGCTTAACCATATGAATCTCTAAGTTTAGGAAGTACGAAGTGGTCATAGACCATTGGCTTTACTTAGGGCTAATGAAACCTGAAGTCTCGCTGCAAAGGCTTTGAATGTGTTCTATACTGTCTCACTCTTATAAGTTACGATCCTATCGACAAACAAAAAAACAAGCATTGGGACTGGAAATAGGTTTAATGTTGGCTTCCAGACCTTTTGCTTTGTCAATGTTTTGTCACTGTTTTGTAAAATTTATTGTCGGGAAAGCTGCAGGTCCCCGTCAATCTAAAAAAAATGGCTAAAAGCAAAAATATTTTTGGGTCTCAAAATCACACATCACTGTAGAAGTCCCTGAAACTGAAGGGAACTACTTTGTTGTCTGTGCATGTGATCCTTGTAAAAGGACAGAATACTGTCAATCACAGTGAATGTAGCCAATGGCTAAAGTGGATTGATTCATTGCACCATACTGTATGCTGTAGTTGGCGGAAGTAAAATGTAAATGACACAATAACAGACCAGTGGATGAAGAGGGCTGTTTGAAAGCCCCTATAGCTAAATATATTTTACATATAATTTTAGCAAAATCAAAAGGTCTTAGCGCATGCCAGACCTAATGAGTAATTTTCCTACTGACAAACAAAACAAGCATTGGCAAAGCCAGTAGGTGTCGACTATTTGAGAGTTATTGGCTTTGGCAGCGCTTTTAAGCTGTGTTGTACACCAGTGTGGCTGCTTTTCTACATGGCTAAAATTTAGCGAAGAGGAGTGGATTGGGATGGAGTGGAGTGGGGTGGGGCGGGGTGGAGTGAGTGGATTGGGGTAGACTGGAGTGGGGTAGATTGGGTTAGATTAGAGTGGAGGGGAGTAGCCTTGGCTAGATTGGAGTGGAATGGGGTAGACTGGAGTGAAGAGGATTGGGGTAGATTGTAGTGGAGAGGGGTAGATTGGAGTGAAGTGGAGTAGATTGTAGTGGAGTGGAGTGGGGTAGATCGGAGTGCAGTGGGGTAGATTGGAGTAGGGTAGATTGGAGTGGGGTAGCTTGGAGTGGGTTAGACTGGTGTGGGGTGGGGTTGATTGGAGTAGCGTAGAGTGGGGTGGGATTGATTGGAGGGGGGTAAATTGGAGTGGAGTATGGTAGGGTAGACTAGAGTGGAGTGGGGTACAGTGGAGCAGTGTAGAGTGGAGTGGGTTAGATTGGGGTGGAGTGGAGCAGGGTAGACTGGTGTGCAGTTGAGTGGAGTGGGGTAGATTGGAGTGGGGTAGATTGGAATGCAGCAGATTGGAGTGGGGTAAAGTGGGCTGGAGTATATTGGAATGGGGTAGATTGGGGTGGGGTGGAGTGGGGTTGGGTACATTAGAATGAGGTATTGAGGTGTATTGGGGTAGAGTGAGATCTATTGGGGTATATTGGGGTGGAGTTGGGTAGATTGGGGTGGAGTGGGGTATATTGGAGTGGAGTGGGGGAGATTGGAATGGAGTGGGGTAGATTGGAGTGGAGTGGGGTAGATTGGAGTGGAGGTGTAAATTGGGGGTATAGTTGGGTGGAGTGGGGGTAGATTGGGGCAGAGTGGGGTAGAATGGAGTGGAGTGGAGTGGGGTACATTAGGGTGGATTGGAGTACAGTAGATTGGAGTGGAGTGGGGTAGATTAGAGTGTGGTAGATTGTGTTGGATTGGAGTGGGGTAGATTGAAGTGGGGTAGAGTGGGGAAGAGTGGGGTGGAGTGGGGTGGGGTGGGGTTGATTGGAGTGGGGGTAAAGTGGGGTAGGCTAGAGAATGGGGTGGATTGGGGTTGATTGGAGTGGAGGGGGGTAGATTGGGGTATATTGGAACGGAGTGGAGTAGATTGGACTGAAGTGAAGTAGACTGTAGTGAAGTGTATTGGAGTGGAGTAGGGTAGATTGGAGTGGTGTGGAGTGGGGTAGATTGGGGTGGATTGGAGTAGAGTGGGGTCGATTGGGGTATATTGGAGTAGAGTGGGGTAGATTTGAGTAGAATGGGGTAGATTGGGGTAAAGCCGAGTGGAGTGGGGTAGATTGGGGTAGAGTGGAGTTAAGTGCTACCCCACTTAGTGGCCTGGGGTAGGGTAGATTAGGGTGGATTGGAGTAGGGTAGATAGGAGTGGAGTGGGGTAGATAATGGTAGATTGGAGTGGGGTAGATTGCAGTGGGGTAGAGTGGGGTGGGATAGAGTGGGGGGAGTTGATTGGAGTGGGGTGGATTGGGGTAAATTGGAGTGGGGTATATTGGAGTGGAGTAGATTGGGATATTTTTTAATGTAGTGGAGTAGATTGGACTGGAGTGAGGTAGATTGGAGTGGGGTGAAGTGGGGTAGATTGTGTTAGAGTGGAGTAGGTTAGATTGGGGTAGAGTGGGGTAGGTTGGAGTGGAGTGAAGTGGGGTAGATTGTGGTAGAGTGGAGTGGGGTTGATTGGTGCAGAGTGGGGTGGACTGGAGTTGGGTAGGGTAGATTGGGGTTGTGTGGAGTGGGGTAGATTCGGGTGGATTGGAGTGTGGTGGGTTATATAGAAATGGGGTCAATTGGGATGGGATGGAGGGGTAGATAGGATTGGGGTCGAGTGGGTAGGAGTGGGGTTCATTGGGATGGAATGAGGTTGGTTGGGGTGTAGTGGGGTACATTGGAGTGAAGTAGGGTAGATTGGAGTGGAGTGGGGTAGATTGGAATGGAGTGGGGTACACTGGAGTGGAGTGGGGTAGATTGGACTGGGGGTAGATTGGATTGGGGGTAGTTTGGAGTGGATTGGGGTAGAATGGGCTAGATTGGGCTAGATTGGAGTAGAGTGGGGTAGATTTGGCTAGATTGGACTGGGGTAGAGTGGATTGTATTGGAGTTGGGTAGATTTAAGTGGAGCGGGGTAGGTTCGGGTAGATTGGGGTGAATTGGAGTGGAGTGGGGAAGATTGGAGTGGGGTAGAGTATATTGAATTGGGATAGATTGGGGTGGGCTGGGGCAGATTGGAGGGGGGTTGAGTGGTCAGGAGTGCGGTGGAGTGGGGTGGATTGGGGTGGAGTGGGGTAGGTTGGAGTGGGGTAGATTGTGGTAGAGTGGAGTGGAGTGGGGTTGATTGGGGCAGAGTGGGGTGGATTGGAGTGGGGTAGGGTAGATTGAAGTTGTGTGGAGTTGGGTAGATTCAGGTGGATTGGAGTGGGGTGGGCTATATTTAAATGGGGTAAATTGGGATGGGATGGAGGGGTAGATAGGAGTGGGGTCGAGTGGGTAGGAGTGGGGTTCATTGGGATGGAATGAAGTTGGTTGGGGTGTAGTGGGGTACATCGGAGTGGAGTAGGGTAGATGGGAATGGAGTGGGATAGATTGGAATGGAGTGGGGTACACTGGAGTGGAGTGGGGTAGATTGGATTGGGGGTAGATTGGAGTAGATTAGAGTAGAATGGGCTAGATTGGAGTAGAGTTGGGTAGATTTGGCTAGATTGGACTGGGGTAGAGTGGATTGGATTGGAGTTGGGTAGATTTAAGTGGAGCGGGTAGGTTTGGGTAGATTGGGGTGAATTGGAGTGGAGTGGGGAAGATTGGAGTGGGGTAGATTATATTGAATTGGGGTAGATAGGGGTGGGCTGGGGTAGATTGGAGTGGGATTGAGTGGTCAGGAGTGCGGTGGAGTGGGGTGCGTTGGGGTGGAGTGGGGTAGGTTGGAGTGGAGTGGGGTACATTGTGGTAGAGTGGAGTGAGGTTGATTTTGGCAGAGTGGGGTGGATTGGAGCGGGGTAGGGTAGATTGAAGTTGTGTTGAGTGGGGTAGATTCGGGTGGATTGGAGTGGGGTGGGTTATATTGAAATGGGGTAAATTGGGATGGGATGGAGGGGGGTAGATAGGAGTGGGGTTGAGTGGGTAGGAGTTGGGTTGGGTAGATTGGAGACACTGGAGTGGAGTGGGGTAGATTGGACTGGGGGTAGATTGGATTGGGGTAGATTGGAGTGGATTGGGGTAGAATGGGCTAGATTGGAGTAGAGTGGGGTAGATATGGCTAGATTGGACTGGGGAGAGTGGATTGGAGTGGAGTAGGGTAGATTGAAATAGAGCGGGGTAGGTTCGGTGGATTGGGGTGGAGTGGAGTGGGGAAGATTGGAGTGGGGTAGGGTATATTGAATTGGGGTAGATTGAGATGGAGTGGGGTAGATTGGAGTGGGGTTGAGTGGTCAGGAGTGCGGTGGATTGGGCTGCAGTGGGGTGGTTGGTGTGCACTGGGGTACACTGGAGTGAAGTGGGGTAGAATTGAGTGGAATGGGATAGATTGGAATGGAGTGGGGTAAACTGGAGTGGGGTAGATTGGAGTGGAGTGGGGAAGTTCGAAGTGGAGTGGGGTGAGATAGATTGGAGAGGAGTGGAGTGTAGCTTTGGGTGTTAGGCTACCAGGGCCAGACTGGCCGTACCGGGCACTGGGCATTTCCCCGGTGAGCCACCAGGGTGGGGGCCGGTTTTGGGCCCCTGGGGGGCCGTTTTTGTTACCGGGGGCCGGCAATTCGGCCCCCTGTAACAAAGTCAGCCGAAACCGGCCATAGCAAACAGCTCGACCGCACCCTCCCCACCAGGAGGGCCGGCCGAGTAGTTTGCCAGGGCCGGTTTTGGTTCCCTGTCCGGCCCTATAGGCTACATCTCTTGCACCTTAGTGCAAATGAATAAAGGGCACCTGAAAGCACATTAGGTACAATACATATGATAATGAGGACTTAGGCACAGGTTTAAAGGAGAAGTGGAGTAGTTGCTGCACTACACAAAACTGAAGTGCTTTAAACAGAAACAAACTTTGTATGTGCAGAGAGGAGGTGGAATACATATAACACAAAGGACACAGTTTTAAAGTGAAAGGGATTAACTGCAGCGCTGCACTATAAAAAGCCACTTCCATGCCATTTGTTTTCTGCAATAAAAGGAATTGTGGAACTGCTAAACAAAGTCACAAACTGCTTCAATAGTCCGTGCCATTTGTTTGGTGCTGTAAAAGGAAGCGCTGACTTCCAAAACAAATTAAGGCAACAAGAAGCAATCCTGTAGCACAGAATTTAAAATCAACCCAAAAGTGTAGCATGGAAATGGAAATGATGGACAGAAAATTGAAAAAAAAAGTACTGGGAATCACAGTGCAGGCAGCGGAAGGACAATCCAAGGACACCGAATAAATAAAATCAATTAGAAGTTGGTCCATGCTCCGGAGAAAGAAAAGTAAAAGACTTGAGGCATATGGTGGCCAATTAGGAGGCAGCTAAAAAGAATGACAATAAAGCCAGTAATTGGTGGGCTCTAAGGGGCATATTACTAAACTCCGGCGATAATTATCGCTCAGCGCGCTTAGCGCGAGGATAATTATCGCCTGACTAACGCTGAATTTTATCACTGAGATAGCGTGCTATCAGCAACGCTCATCTCAACAGTGATAAAATTGCAAGCGCTAACTGCCAAATGTGCGATTATCGCTGGAAATCCAGCGATAATCACACAACTTTTGGCGATAGCTTGCTGATAGGGCAGGACAGACTCAGCCATGATATCCACCTTCCATTGGATATCATGGCTAAGTCATACTGAGAGCAGGCGTTAGAAAAGTAGCGCTAACCCCGGTTAGCGCTACTTTTCTAATCGCTCTGCATGTTCGCCTGCAGCTTGATAATAGGAGAAATGTCGGTTAGCGACATTTCTCCTGTTATCCTGGGAAGGAACGCCCACTTTGCATCTCATTAGAGATGCAGAGCGAGGCATGGGGAAAACGGGTGCTAACATGCGTTAATGCATGTTAGCACCCGCCTTGGTAATAGGGCGGTAATATTATCTCCGCTTTTTTGGCTCTTAAAGCCAAAAAAGCGGAGATAATGGCCATTGCAAATATGCCCCTAAGTCTTTTACTGTGTACAATACCCATCGCAGCAACAGTGCATGTGTTTTGTTCAGGGAGACCTAAAAATCACTCAGTTATTCTGCAATGTCCTGCAGACCAGTCACCTTGTAGTACCACATGAAGTATATGCTGAAACATTTGAAGTTAGCAAATGGTATCTCACGACCTATTGGCAAACTCGAGCAAGTCTATGTCTAAGTAGTATCAAGCTCTTATGGCAAAACCTAGCAAACAGTAGTATTGCAGATGTACTGGTAGAATTCTAAAAGAAAATACCAGTAGTGTACCTTTCCTTTTCGTTCAAAAATATGCCACAAGTTGTATAGGCCACTGTACAACCACCCACCTTTCATTGGATGGTAGTTCACTGAGTTATTTCTGGGTATGACAACTGGAAAATCACCATGAACTCCCCCGCAGCCTTTTGGACATCAGTCCATGAGGGAACATCTTGAAATGTTCAAATGAAATAACCCCAAGCAAGCGTACTACTATGTCATAGGCCCATTCTTATCAATTTATTCCCTCATTACCTTAGGCTTTTCCTGCATTCATTTCAAGTTGTTTACCAACAAACAACTCTAGAAGTCCATTGTTAGTGGCACTGAAACCTTTCAAATGTCATGCAGAAATGCTGCCTTTTGGTTATCACAAAATCACTCAGTACCCTTACCAGCTCACTAACTCTAACTGGAGAAGGAAGTACACAACTTGCTCTTTCCTCCTCCTCCTGCTTCCTGGCATATACATCTTGGTGTCTGGGCTTGCGTCATTCTTAATTTGTCCTTGATCCTTTTCTATCTGGTTTATCACATTTGATTTTTTTTTTATCTTATTTGTCTAAAACAGTGAACTCCCAGGTAGGGCCTCACAGGTGTGCAAACTTGCAGTGCAAGCTGACCTGGCAGAGCCCATACTATACATACTCACAGGGGCTTTTGTCAGCCCACTTCATTCATTGGTCTGTTGTAGTGTCACTCACGTTTTGACTCCACCCCATACAGCACAGGGTAAAACCACCTCAGCCACTGGCTTACCTGATTGTGACTGACAGCATTCTACTCTTGCACAATGTGTACATCCACACAATACTAGGGACTACTGGTGCAGTGTGTTCTTTGACACAAAGAATATATATACATTTTGGCTTTTAGACAATGCTTGTTTTCATCCAATGTGTGCCGTCACGAAAAAACCATTCACAAACAAAATAAGCATTGGCTAAGTCAAAGGTCAGCAACCAACGCTTGACCTATTGGTTTTGCCATTGCTTGTTTCTTTTCTTTTCGTGGCAAGCCGTTTACTCTCTCCCCTTGTGCCCTTGCCCAAGGCAGAAGGGCCGTGTCAAGGGCATGCTGGGCCTCTCTTGCATCTATCCATTTAGTCGGAGTTCTTTACCACAGTTCACTGATCGGCCCTTTCCGGTCTGTTCTCTGACTCTTTTACCATAAACACATCACTTGTCGCTGTTCCTGTTACATATGTACATTTGTTTTACATCCTCTCCATGCTTTTGAAGACTAAAAGCCAACTATGGTCTTTCCTCAAGGGGGATGTGGGTCTTGATTGTTAGCCCTGAATTGTGCTACAAAAATGTCTTATCCACCTTTTGCATTCGAAGTGTTTCTCTGGGTCCACCCATGTGGTCCCAAATTGTGATATGTATTGCCCCTGGTAACGGGGCAACTTGTTGAAATACTGCAGCGTAAGCATGTTTTTCCTCAAACGTACACATACTCTGCTAGTTTTCCTTTGCCATGATCCAGCACAACTGCTGAAAGCTCCACCTCTTCCTCCATGGCAAATAGTCCCGCGTAGTCAAGGGGTCCTTGCTCGGTGGTAGCTCCTGCACTCCAATATCTTGCCTTCTTTATCGCCATTTTCCGTTAAGAGTCCTCATTTTAATTTAATTTCCATTCGAAAAAAATCTTCCTACTCGGTTTTCTGAAACGTCATCAAAACATGGCTATTCACATCTGTCACTGTCTAGCAAAGATTGTCATCTGACGCATTTAGATAAGTCCCCAGATACCTCTGTGAGGTCATTGCTGTATTTTATACAGTTCCCCTCACTCATTAATTTACTAGCCCTATTCTCTGTGCTGCTTCCTTGTCCGCTACCCATGAGCGCTCACTGACTTCCAACGTTTACCATTTTCATGTCCATAGTTCGATCCATCCTGTCCCATTCCGTCCTGTCCCATATCGTACCATACCATACCATGCCATAAAATACCATACCATACTACCTTCTCTTGCGCCTTCTGTATTTCTTCTCCGCTCTATTTCCAATATTCCTGCTTTCAATGCTTTACCACTTTCAGTGGCAGCTGGCATGTACCGAGGGTGATGGGCGGGGGAGACAAAAAAATAAAAAAATAAAATAGACTTATCTACCTAACTTGCAGCGATGCGTCCTCTTCCTTCGGGTGCCTTCTGGAAACTCGGGATGCAGAAAACTGCCCTACCTCACAGCATGAGAGCAGTGCCACGATTGGATAGAGCAGGCTCTCTCAGCGCTCCTAAAAGCACTGGAGGCCTGTGCTTTCTCTAACCCAGCTGTCTAAGACAGCTAAGCTAGAGAAGCTTAAAATGTGCATGTCTGACTGGCACTCCCAAGATGGTCGGCCAAAGAGACATGCACATTTTAAAGCACACAGCTCCCTGCTGCGGCCACTCGGCAGCACTGGCCCCACCCTGTCCTAATACTTAGTTCCGGATGGGTTGCTGAAAAATAAAATGGTAATAAATAAACTTTATTGCCATTTTATTTTTCAGCTCTGGGGCTTGTTGGGCGACACTCCTCTGCTACAATGGAGGAGCCGCACCGACCACTTTTGACCTCTCTTTTAGGTGGGATGTAAACATCGTCATCAGCTGTGCTTATCTCTGGTATTATCTCCTGCCCTCAGTTCACTTCTTTCTCTTTCTTATTACACTCTTCTTTAACTTCTTCACTTTCATTTCACTTTAATTTTCCTTGCTTTCTGACATCCTTTTTAAACTTTGAGTAGGCAGTGTCAGTCAATTGTTGGATCAGGCCTCAGGAAAGTATACAGGCTGTGTGAGGATGGATCAGCCCCTGTAACCCCTTCCGTGCTCGTGACGAGCTCAGCTCGTCATGCTGCGCGGTTGCGCTGTGCGCATGACGAGCTGAGCTCGTCACGACCACACCCGCGATCGGAATGTCCCGCATACAAGCGGAATTCCGATCGCGGTCAAGGGGTTAACTGTTATGTGTTTTGGCAATGTCACGCCTATTTTAGCTCAGCCAGCATGACAGGCATTAGGTAATTGCTGTGTCAGTTATACCGAGTGACAGTATTATTACTGTGCACTGGAGGATAGCATTTGCTTGGCTAAACCTATGAGGGTGTCTCTCCAGTGGCATATTTTTTCTTTCTCAACCTTTGTTGTTGAAAATCTGTAAAAGAAGGTAGTTTCGATGCAGTTGTTGCAATTCGCAATGTGCACATGTGTACATAATTTATAATTAAATAATAAATATGTACTATTTTTATTGAGTAACCTATTTTAAATAGCTTATTAAATGTTCTAATTAAATAAATATGTACTATTTTTAAATACTTCTAACATTAACTTGTATGTATTTATATTTTTAACTATTTTAAATGTTTTAATATAATTTAACATTATATCCTAGGGGTTTTATTTTAAGTCCCTATCTCGATCATTTTCCATGGGAGGGTGGTGCAGTACCATTGGTTGGCCATGTATAGTGCTGGACTTAATACAAAAAGTGCAAGTGACTACAAAAGTGCAGTTTGTGAATAACAAAAAGAAGTAACTTACCCAAGTGTGTAAACTTACTCAAAAGTGTGTTACTTTTGTGAATCAGGCCCAAAGTGATATTTTACAGTCCATCCTATTGCTGTGTTGTTTAGAATAAAGCCAAATATTTAAATAATCCAAACTTCTAGTTAGAATTCCAATATTTCGATTTTTCATTATGTGAATTAACTTACGAAAAATTTAAATTGTGTATTTGATGCATACTTGTTTGTGTTTTTGTTTATTGTTTTGAGTTTCAAATCATAGAAATTATATCCCCAGCTTCCAGTAGAGATTCAGTGGAACTCCACCAAAGTCAAAAATTTAAGAACCACTGATCTAAAGGGTTACTGCCATTCGTCCTCTGTGCAGACATATAGAACAGCTTTTTGTGTGAGCTCATAAAATGTTCTCACAGCGGGCACAGTGATTTTCACTAAGAACATTCATTAGTTTCATTGTGCTCTTCTCTACTATATACTTACCCAACTGATTTCTTATCCCACTTGATGTCCACTTCCATAGCAGCTTTCAATTACAATACTCTATTCAGTACCCTAGTACTCTTCACTACTATGTACTTACAGGTTCTGTTCATGCTCTGCAAAATGTCCACTTCTACACAGCTCATTTTGTGACTTATTAAATGTGCGTTTTTTCATTCAAAAACTTGTCATTTACATAGTGCTCTTCACTGGCATTCACCTATGGGCTTGGCTTTATCTCCACTTGTTGTCCCATTGTACATCAAATTACTGTGTGACTTGATAAATGCATTTTCACAATAAACAATTGCATTTGTACTAAAAACACTGAATATTATCGTCCCACTATGCAGGAGGATTAAAATCCCCCACAGCTAGCTCTATTATCTTTTCTACATGCCACATTATCTTTTTATTTCAAAAAGAAAATCCTGCTCTGGGATTTTTTTTTAAAGAAAAAAAAAAAACAATTAGGTGCAAGGCTCCTTCATGTTGACGGAGTCCTGCACCAAACTGCAAAAAGCAACGTCAGGGACCGCTGTGACGGCAGTTCCTGTCAATGCTTTAGAAATTACCACCAGCTTGGTGGGCAACATCTCCGTCTGCACGAAGGAGTAAGTTACTCCGTCGTATTTACAGATATACAGGCCTCTCGCCAGTATATAAATCTGGCCCAAAATGTACCTAGGGACTGGAAGTTAAATGCATCAGGTGGACTGCAGCATCTGTTGTGCTATCCACTTCAGTGTCAGTGCAAACATAGCTTTAGGCCTACCACTGTCGCAGAGTGAAAACTGCATTGAGAACTGTCAAAATAAATACTTCTGACAAGTCAAAACCTCCCTTTTAAATAGTAAGTTATCCCTTTGTAGGCCTTTGAGCCCACAAGGCAGGATATATGGTATTTAAAAGTAGCACATGTAAAAATGTAATATTAGCATGGCCTTACAATGAATAGCATCTGAAAGCTATTTTCACTGTAGGAAGGCTGGCTGGCCCATAGAGAAACACTGGGAAGTGATATTAAATACTAATACTGTATCTCAGTAAAGGGACCTGCTGAAAAATGTATTAAAACACTATTTTTAATAGTTATTAAAAATCAAATTCAATGGTAAAGTTGGATTTTTACTAAATATTAAGGAAAAGTTACTTTTAGAAAGTTACCTTTTCCCTGCATGACGTTCCTGGAGGTTAATTTGTTAATTTGCATTGACTCTCTAGCTTAACCCAGCCAGTACTTAACATTGAGGAGGGGTGAAATTCCTCTCAGGAGCAAACAATAGGCTGACAGAGACGACTCAGAATTTCACAGTGTATGTAGGGTGGGGGCTGTGGGCAGGCATCTTTTTTGACACCACAGTGTCAAATCCTTCTTGAGTGTCAAATCTTCCTTGAAATGTATGGTGGGTTTACATATAATCCTTGGGGCATACTTGAAAGGGGAGAGAACAGGATGCCAAGATAATTCTTGTGGATCCACTGTCAGTTTGCTGAAGGACTCTGATTTTGTCATGCCAAATGATTGTCTCTGGGTTTATTGTGGGTAGAGTGGCTGGTTCAAACTGGATTTTAGTGTCAGATGTGGGACGGAACTAGAATTACTATACAGCACTCACCACACACACCCCCAGCCCTTAGAGCTCACGTTTATTGTGACCAAAGACTTTTGCCATTTTGAAAATGCCCAAAGTGGTTAGGGTTGGCACTGGGAAACTTTATCCTAATTGTTATGGCTCCAACCAAAAGTTAGTGCCAGGCATAAATGTGGCACCTCCAGGCACCCACTTCAGAACACTTTCTGGACCTGCGAAAGATCAGAAAAGGACTGGACCTGCTGTTTGTGACCTGAGACGAGCTGCAAATGACTGGACTTGCTCACTCTTGTACCCAGGAGAAAGAAGTGTACGTCAAGAGTCATAAGTCTGACCTCCTGCTCAAGCTATAGAAATACAAAAAGCTACAAGAGACCTTTCCCTGGAACTACCCAGCTAACCTGTGATAACTGGACCTGGACTGGGCCCTGCTGTTGGCCCCTGCCTGACACCCTGTGAGTCTGTAAGTTCCCCCTCTGAGGTCCCTGGGGGGGCGTTAGAAGTGTACTCCTGTGGTGGATTGGGACTAAAAAACTATGGGCCCAATTTATATGTTGGCGGTAAGGATATTCCATTGCAACAGCAGTGGAGTATCCTTACCACCAATCATAAAGGTCCACCCCCCAGATTTAGCAGCTGGCGGGCCTATGGTGTAACCACATTGGAGGCTACTCCGTGACCGCTATGGTTACACCTCTTGGACAGGTAAGGGCTGTCGGAGGCTGATCTTTGTGTCCGTCCTCCTAATTTATAGGGGAGAACATACAAGTCGGTTTTCTCTGCCCATCACCACCAGGCTGGCAGTAAGGGGCAGTGAAAACTACTCAATGCTCCCCACGCCATTGTAGAAAATTCCTATGGTGAGGGGAGCATTATATTTCTTTTCTTCAAAAATAAAATCCTATTTCGGGATTTTTCTTTTACAGTGTTGACAATAACCACCATGATGGCGGTTCCTGCCAAAGCTTTTGAAATGACCGCCAGCTTGGCGGTCATATCTGCATTTGACGGGTGGAGTACCCTCAGCCTTGCGGATATTAAGTCCACTTAAACTTAAATCTCGCACTACGTCAGCAGGTAAAATATTTGACCAGGATGAACCTTGCTGATGTGTCTGAACACGCTCCTTCACGATCAGCCTCAGATTGCGCCTAGGTCCTTGTCTATTGCGACCATTAACTATCTTTGGTGCTTTGGGCTTTTTAGCACTATTTCTACTAAAAACTTCATATCTGCGGTGCCCCTTATTGGGTTTTTGTAATTTTAGTGTCATTTTGTTTATTACATTTTACTCTATCTTTCTAATTCAGGTTGGAATTTTGTTTTATATTTTGACTTTATTACTGTTTTGGTACCACATAAATACTTTACACATTACCCTAAATTAGGCCTGTCTGTTCTGTGCCATAGCTACCAGGGGGTTGAACTCAGGTTAATTTAGTGACTTCACTCTGACCAGGGTTATGATTATTCCATGAGGTGGGTAGTCACCAACCCAACATAATAATCCAATTTTTTACACCAACCAAGGACCTGGGATAGTTTCTTTTTTTGTATTGGGGCCAGAGGCATCCTTTCTACATCGCTGCCCTCTCTTTACCTAACCCCAAAATTGCTTTCCATCTCTGCGGCAGTTCTGAGTCTTTGTGTCAGTCTCACACTAAAACATACAGTCTTCCCCAGCAGTTCCCAATATCCTCTATTTCTCCCTGCAGGCAGTGCTGGGCACTTACTCTTTCAGTCTCACATTGCAGGCCCTCTGCAAAGGGAATTTGGGAGAGGAAAGAAGGAGCGAAATGATGTAGCTGGCTTCACTGCTGCCAGAAAATGTCAGTACTCTGGGCGCACGGGGAGACACTTTTCGCTGCTTCACAGGAGCCCACCACCCAACCCAGTGCATGGGGTAAGTTGGATGCAAAAACAACAGTTGATGGACAGAATGCAGAACAATGTCATACATTCACCTCAGTACAGAGATCTGGGCCTAAATCCATCGTTTTTTTGCTCACCATGCCATTCCAGTTTGGACCCAGCCATAAGCAAATCAGTCTTGACCCTGTGCCTCATGGGAACAGTCCAGCCCGAACTGCCAAGCCAGGTCCTCCCTGGACTGGAAACAAGCATCCTAGGACCGGTTTCGGGGTTTCACCCCTCTTCAGCCAGGATAGCTTGATTCCAGTGGCTTGGAGAGCACGGGACCCACGTCTGGGCATACCCGTCCCACTTGGGGTGACAAATGCAAAAACAACAGTTGATGGACAGAATGCAGAACAATGTCATACATTCACCCCAGTACAGAGATCTGGGCCTAAATCCATCGTTTTTGCTCACCATGCCATTCCAGTTTGGACCCAGCCATATGCAAATCAGTCTTGACCCTGTGCCTCATGGGAACAGTCCAGCCCGAACTGCCAAGCCAGGTCCTCCCTGGACTGGAAACAAGCATCCTAGGACCGGTTTCACCCCTCTTCAGCCAGGATAGCTTGATTCCAGTGGCATGGAGAGCACGGGACCCACGTCTGGGCATACCCGTCCCACTTGGGGTGACAAATGCAAAAACAACAGTTGCTGGACAGAATGCAGAACAATGTCATACATTCACCCCAGTACAGCTATCTGTGCCTAAATCCATCGTTTTTTTGCTCACCATGCCATTCCAGTTTGGACCCAGCCATATGCAAATCAGTCTTGACCCTGTGCCTCATGAGAACAGGCCAGCCCGAACTGCCAAGCCAGGTCCTCCCTGGACTGGAAACAAGCATCGTAGGACCGGTTTCGGAGTTTCACCCCTCTTCAGCCAGGATAGCTTGATTCTAGTGGCATGGAGAGCACGGGACCCACGTCTGGGCATACCCGTCCCACTTGGGGTGACAAATGCAAAAACAACAGTTGATGGACAGAATGCAGAACAATGTCATACATTCACCCCAGTACAGAGATTTGGGCCTAAATCCATCGTTTTTTTGCTCACCATGCCATTCCAGTTTGGACCCAGCCATATGCAAATCAGTCTTGATCATGTGCTTCATGGGAACAGTCCAGCCCGAACTGCCAAGCCATGTCCTCCCTGGACTGGAAACAAGCATCCTAGGACTGGTTTCGGGGTTTCACCCCTCTTCAGCCAGGATAGCTTGATTCCAGTGGCATGGAGAGCACAGGACCCACGTCTGGGCATACCCGTCCCACTTGGGGTGACAAATACAAAAACAACAGTTGATGGCCAGAATGCAGAACAATGTCATACATTCACCCCAGTATAGAGATCTGGGCCTAAATCCATCGTTTTTTTGCTCACCATGCCATTCCAGTTTGGACCCCGCCATATGCAAATCAGTCTTGACCCTGTGCCTCATGGGAACAGTCCAGCCCGAACTGCTAAGCCAGGTCCTCCCTGGACTGGAAACAAGCATCCTAGGACCGGTTTCGGGGTTTCACCTCTCTTCAGCCAGGATAGCTTGATTCCACTGGCTTGGAGAGCACGGGACCCACGTCTGGGCATACCCGTCCCACTTGGGGTGACAAATGCAAAAACAACAGTTGATGGACAGAATGCAGAACAATGTCATACATTCACCCCAGTACAGAGATCTGGGCCTAAATCCATCATTTTTTTGTTCACCATGCCATTCCAGTTTGGACCCAGCCATATGCAAATCAGTCTTGACCCTGTGCCTCATGGGAACAGTCCAGCCCGAACTGCCAAGCCAGGTCCTCCTGGACTGGAAACAAGCATCCTAGGACCGGTTTCGGGGTTTCACCCCTCTTCAGCCAGGATAGCTTGATTCCAGTGGCATGGAGAGCACGGGACCCACGTCTGGGCATACCCGTCCCACTTGGGGTGACAAATGCAAGTAAGTTGGAAGCAGGCGTGGCAGGTGGGAAGCGTTCAAGTAAAAAAATGTTGCTTGTGGGCAGCGGTTGGGTGGGATAAAGACAGAGAGATGGATAAGTGGGAGAAATTGGAACAGATGATGTAGAGGAAGAGAGGTTCCTCCGTTTGACCAGCAGCGGCCGCATTGAAGTGCGGGAGGGGGGTACTGGCGATTGCCGCCCGAGACGGCAGGTAGGAGCGGGGGGAGGTCACCGCCTCCAAAACTCGTCCCGCCCGGGGCAGACCGACCCCCCTTGCTATGCCACTGGATGTGACAAAAAGGAGAACACGTGAATATATTTAGCCATAATGTTGGGGTTGTTGTCAGTGCTTGGGGAACCTGGGGGAGGGTGTTGGGTAGGGAGCTGTTTAGGGATGGGAAAGGGTCAGGAATATGTTGTTAGAATATTGTTTAGGGCATATTAGCATATGCGGCTCTGCCAAAGAAGGTAAAGTTGCCCAGCTTGCTCCCAATGAAAGCAGCCTATTGCACACATGACATAATGGAGTAGAGTAATGATTTCTTCCTAATGCTTTGCAGTAATCCATAAATCTGCCTCCCTCCCCAGTCAGACTGTCCATCTCATTAGGCAGCACTGGCCTCTCTCATTGTGTCTCCATTTCTAGCATTCTTACCCTCAGACACAGTGCTGTCTACCCGCCTCTACAGGAAGAGCAAGTGCTCTCGCTCTCCCTCTCTTTCTCGCTGTCTCATTCTGTCTTTCACTCCTCTTTAGTGGGCTCCTTCTCTCACTTGAACAGCATGCTCAGGAGCTTTAGACACTATCATCAGCCATCCTAGCTCCCGCTGATGGTCTCCAGTTGCTTGATCTGTTCTGATGAACCCATCTGCTTGAATTGTTTTAAGTTCCATAGGGGCATATTAACAAGGGCCAGCGATAATTATCACTGGCCCCACATAGCGATAGAAATATTATCGCCGGCTATCGCTGAAAATTACCGCCATGATAACCCTATATTTACAATGCTTAGCGCCATGGCGATAATATTTCAGCGATAGCGGTGTTTGCCTTGGAACATCGCTGGTTTTCCAGCGATGTTCCATGGAAAACAGCGATAACATTGCTGATACGACCCTGTGGTCATATCAGCATAATCCACCTATCATTATTAGTATGCCTTAGTCTGGAATTTAACAGATGTTAAATTCCAGCGTTAAGGCCGAGGTAGCGCAATTTTTTTTATCACTGCACCTCCTTGTTAATATCGCGAAGCTGCCTTCGCGATATTTTCATGTGTTGTTTTCACAGCAACGCCTTCTTTGCATCTCATTAGCGATGCGAGGCAAGGCTGTGAAAAAACGGGCTCTACATCAAGGAAACACGCGCTAGCGTGTCCTTGATGATATTGCGATATAATTATCGCCGCTTATTGCCCGAAAACGGACGCTAAAGCGGCGATAATTATATCGCCAGCCCTTGCTAATATGCCCCCTAGTTTCTTTAAAGATTTTCACCTTAACAGTGTAACTGAGAAAATTAACAAAAACGTTTTGGGTGTTCTCGCCCACGCATTCATGCCTTACACAACCGTCTCAGTGTGCATGTCTATGACCAGGTAGAGAAGGGGTAGAGAAGGGGGGCCAACTGAAAGATCAAGTCAGGCTTGAGCCGTATGTCAGGCTCCGGCTCAGCACAGGGTCCTCTTGGACCCTCGAGACCAAACTGGGCCGAGCTTTCATGTGGCTTCTGTCTGCCACCTATGCTTTACCCTCATGTGCCAAGAATTATAGGCAAAGCAGTAGTAACCTTTGATATAAAACGGGCAAAAGAAAGATATTGTTCAATCCCAGCTTCCCTACTTCATAAAATTGTGTGATCCTTGACAAATATATATGAGAACTCCTTCAGATATGCAAATTTAGGTTGTGCACTGTACGAAAACTTCTTGTGTTTGATTTAGTGGATTATAATGTTGCTCCATCTAAGAATTTCGGCCACATACTATAGCCTACACATGGCAAGTGACTTGCCCCTTAGTTCGCCATCGGCATCTTTGTCAGGGCAGGGCTATGTGGCAGGAATATTTCAAAAATATCACCTCCTCTCAGTACAGTGATATAATCTGATGTACTAAGGTGAAACGCTTCTGCATGTTAAAGAAGAACACTTTTTTGAATTCTTACCTAATGCATGTTGTACGATTTGCAAGCGAATACTTTCAGCGTTCAGCTTGTACTTGGGCACATAGCTCCCAGCGAGACCCTTGGCTCGGATGTCCCTGGTAATTTGTTGGCTCACCCTAGCTGCACGCATATAGTTTGTGATTGTGTATTGGCTTCCATGTGGAGTGTCTTTTAGTATTTGTCCTTCTTTGTATTGTTTGTATGTAAATGAGGGTAAGTGTAAGTGCTCTCAACTGCTTGTAGATTTTTTTGTGTGTGTCCATTGATGCTGTGTCGTAGTACGTGCCAATGTTTGACGATATGATTTCTCGAATATGTGTTTTGCCTCTGTGATGTGTATTCTATCCTTCTACCATACATCCTGTTTTTAAAGAAAAGGGGAGCGATACAATCTTAAAATAGATAGACTCTGAGGGTAGACCAGGAAGAGTGACACTCTTTAACACACCTGTTGAAAAGAAAGATCCAAATCATCCAGATGACCATGTATAAATTTATTCCGATAGGACAGCACAGCAACTTATTACAACTGCTAAGCAGGCAGGCTCAGTGCAACTGAACTCGCCGCTGCACAGCAACCACCACGTTCCAGGTAGAATTAGAATGCAGGGTGAAAGATGCACTATATACAGGTGACAGGGAAAGGGATAAAACAAGCAGAGGAAATACAATTGCAACATACCTCCCTTGTTTAACAAAATAACATAAGGGGAGGACTATCTAACAAATTCAGACAATCTCTTGGGAGGAACTCTCAAACGTTCTGAGACTTTGACTCTGGAAGCCACAGAGGCATCTGGAATACTGCGATGATCTGAGATGACATCTCTAGCATTGGTGGGAATAAAAGGACACTTGGCCACACGTTTGACATTCCATAACTTGCCATCTTGTGTTATGACACTGTTATGAAATACTTTTACAATCTTCATGGGCTTTCCAAACTTATTGGATCCTTTGGTGATAAAACCAGGTTTCCTTACTCTGACCCACTCCCCAATGACAAAATTAGGAGATTTTGTTTTCCACTTGTAGTCATACCATCTCTTCGTTTTACATTGCTTAGACTCAACCCTCTGTGCAACTCCACTTACCATCTCGTCAGACAATAGCTTATTCTTACACTTCTCTTTGAACCACCAAGGACAAATTTTTGATGCCGGATGTCGACACTTAAACAATCGGAAGGGACTGACCTCTGTTGTAGTGTGCGGTGTTATGCGATACAACCACAATTTCTCTCTTAAAGAATTTCTCCAATCTCCTCCCAATTTGCTTACATCAGCTAAATACCCCTTTAAGACCCTATTAAACCGTTCCACAAGGCCATTCTCATGTGGTTCATACAAGGAAACCTTTTGATGTCTGATATTATGGTATTTTAGAAAACTTTCCATCTCTGTACAAATGAGCTGAACTCCGTTATCAGTCACAATCACTTCAGGACAACCTTCTCTGGAAAAGACTTCCTTAAAAAATTCAATGACCATGTTGGTGGAAGAATTAGAGACTAACTTAACTTCTGGCCACTTGGAGTGGTAATCCACCATCACAAAAGCATAGCGAGAATCATGTGGTAAACACATGAAGGGGCCCGAAATATCAAAAGCCACTTTTTTCCATGGTTCATCTGGCCAGTCAGTAGTTTTAAGAGGGGGTACGTTCAATTTCATCATTTTATCACTGCTCATGCAAACTTCACACTCTCTAACCTTACGATCTACCATACAATCTAAACCTGGCCACCAAAAATAATTTCTGACCAACCTTTTCATGGCAGACATGCCGGGATGAAACTTGTGTGCTAACTCTAAAATTATCTTCTGGATACCAAAAGGTGGCACACATTTCCCACTTTTAAACATAAGCTCCCCTTCTAATTCCAACACATCATACACCTTGAACATGGGCATGAACTCTTCTGCAACATTCCTTTTGTCCGGCCAACCCTCCGAAACATACCTCCTAACTGTCTACCATGTGAGATCTTCTTTTACACTAGACCTCCATAACTCCTCAGTGATACTTTCAAAAGGACCATCAACTACATCTTGGATGGTAGTGACAACTTCTGAATCATCTATTTTGTCGTCACAACTGGTTTGACAAGGTAGACGTGACATAAAATCTGCCACAACATTTTTCTTACCAGGAACAAATTCTGCCTTAAAACAGTACTCTTGTAACCTGGAAGTAAGTCTTGCAATGCGAGCTGTAGAATTCCATCCACCACCAGGAGATAAAATGTTGACCAACGGTTTGTGGTCTGTCCTTAAAATAAACTTGCTACCCCATATATAATTTCTGTAATGTTCAATCGCCCACACGCATGCCAACAACTCTTTCTCAATAACCGCATATCTGCGTTCCGTTTCATTAAGGGTGCGAGAAGCAAAGCACACATTCCATTCCTCTTGCCCACACCTCTGAGACAACACACCACCAATACCGTACAAACTAGCATCGACTGTAATAACACATTCTTTGTTCAGACAAAAAGGTTTGAGTGTGGGAGCTTGAAGAATGTCATTTTTGATGGAAACAAAAGCTTGTTGTTGCTCCATATTCCACTCAAAAACAGCTTTCTGTCTTAATAACTTCCTGAGGGGCTCCATTTTTGAAGCAAAATTGTTCACAAATTTACTGTAATACTCACACATTCCTAAAAATGACAGTAATTGTTCCCTGTTCGTGGGATGAGGTGCATTGATGATACCCTCTACGTTTGACTTCTTAGGCACCACCCCATTACCAGAAAGAGTGTGACCTAGATATTCTACAGAAGTTTTGAACATTTTGCACTTTTCACCTTTGAGGGTTAAACCACTTTCCCTCAGTCTTCCACACACTTCTGTTAAGTGTTTTAAATGCTCCTCCTCATCCTTTGAAAATATCAAAATATCGTCTTGAAAGCATTTCACGAAATCATCAACATCCCTAAAAATGTTGAACATTACCCTTTGAAATACGGATGCCGCCGAAGCTAAGCCAAACGGCATCCTGGTATATTGGTACAAGCCCTGAGGAGTAATAAAAGCTGTGAGCATCTTTGAATCTTCTGTAAGAGAAATTTGATGGTATGCCGACCTGAGATCTAAGGTTGAAAAAACTTTGGCACCCTCCAACATGGAAACAACTTCATTAATGTTTGGGAGAGGATGACAATCCACCACAATACATGCATTGAGTGCCCTGAGGTCAACACAGACACTCAATTTTTTGTCAGGTTTTCTTACTAAAACAATGGGAGAAACCCATTCGGCTGAATCTATAGGTTCAATAACACTTTCAGCCACTAAGTCATCAAGCATATTTTTTAGTTCATCTCTAACATTTATCGGCACACCCCTTAATCTTTGTCTCACAGGCGCGATGTTACTCTTGAGTTTAATTTTGTGAGAGTAGTTCTTAAGTTTCCCTAATTCATCAGAAAATACATCCCTGAATTTCTCTTTTGATAATTTCTCTTTCTCGTCTGATGAAATCACAGCTATGTTTTCAAAGAACGTATTTTCATCTAATAAAACAGGTTCCTTTGAGCGAGGATTGAGAATGATTCCTAATTTGTATTGATCCCTCCATCCCAGAACATTTACTCCTTTGACAGCAATATACAGTTCGACACACGTACTTCTTGTCTTGAAACATAAATTCACATTAAAATACCCAATCATATCTATAGTTGACCCATCAAAACTCCTTGCAATGAAGTCAGATGGCAAAATTTCATTGAAGCTTAAAACAGAGCCTAGTTTATCTGTAAAATAGTCTTTGGTAATAATAGTCCATGGCGAGCCAGAATCAGCCATGAGATCTAATGATACACCGGAAATCTCAACTAAACACATTGGAGAATTCCTACAGTGAGCAACTTCAGAATTGCTCATGCTAGCAATTTCTTCAGATAAACAAACCACAAAACCCTTGTTTTCCTCTGCACAAGAACAAGACTCACATTTATGAACAATATCACTATTCCCAGACACGCTTGATACTCTACCCCTTGTGGAATTATTTCTCCTTAAATCCTTGCACACAGACGAGAAATGGCCAACTCTTCCACACTTATTGCACTCTTTGTTAATGGCCGGGCAGCCACCATACGAAGCAACATGCATCCTGCTACCACATCTGTAACATGTGCCATTTCTTTCATTTCTGTTAAATGTTTTAAAACTTCCGTGGTTAATCGGGCGAAAATAATTTGAAGACGGGTTCTCATTGCGTTGTACCTCCGGACGTTTTACCGCACATATTTCTTCACTTGGATTAGATTTGTTACTATTATTGTTTTTAACAGTAAGCATCCACTTCTCGGACTGTTCGAGAGCTTTAGCGGTGGAAATAGCCTCAGATAACTTGGGATCACCAATTTCCCATAAACGTTCTTGAGTCTTTTTATTCCTAATGTGTACAATTATTTGATCTCTAATCATTTCGTCGCACATAACTCCAAAATTGCAATGTAAACTTAAGGATCTGAGGGCTGTCAAAAAATCATCAAAAGATTCATTTTCACTTTGTGTTCTAGTGTAGAATTTATATCTATTGAGCGCAATGTTGGTGACTGGCTTAAACCTTTGTTCCATTCTTTGCAAAGCTTCCTTATATACGTTGGTACCTTCACCTTCTCCCTCTGTGGGAGGAACTTGAGGGAGCGCTCTGAAAATAACTTGACCTTCGGATCCTAAACAGTGTAATAAAATACTTTTTTTTCTTTCTGCCCCCATGCGCTCACCATCAATGGCTCTCATATAATTAAGGAATTCTTCCTTCCATCTTGTCCAAGGAATTGGGGGATCTCCTTTGTTTTGGAGAAACTTATTAGGAGGATCAAACTGCATGGTGTTTTGAAGCAGTAGCGCACACAGATTGACCAAATGACACTAACCTGTGTGGTGAAGGTATGCTTAAAACATTGAGTTAATAAGGAACTGGTTACTGTAATTAGTTCCCCACAGTTGGTTTTCTGCGTTTTATATTGTACCCAATGGAATTGTTTGGCAGTCACAAAGATTGGAAAAATGAGCAACAGCTGCGCGTGATGCTTAAACTAAACTTCTCTTAGTTTAATTTAAAGTACTATGCTTTTCCTGCGCGCCAATGCACTTGTGCGCGTAGCGTTAACTAACACTTACTATAATTCCCCAGACGTGTGTATCCATACGGAGGGATATCTCCGTGCTGTTGTTATGGCAACCGGTGTGTTTAAAAATGGCCGTCGGACCAGTTTTACGTCATGCGCTCTGTGCGTATGACGTGCCTTGCTGGTAGAGCGTCCTACTCACTGTGGTAACGCCAGGAGGAGAAGTCCAGAATACCGCGTCAGGCTTCTGTGGCGTCAGTGGTCCCGCTCGTGGTTGCAGGTATTTTTTTTTAAATTGTAGCACGCAACTGCTTGATTCCCTCGGCTCACTCCAATCTCGATAATAAGTGCAAACTCTTCAATGCGCCGAAACGGTCTCTCTCTTTACCGCTTTCCTCAATCGGGCTCTGTGATGGGTTATAACATTATCTCACGAAATAACCATCCTGCGAAAATCTTCCAAGGTTCAGGAACACTCCACTCCTGTGCTGTCTTGGAAAAGTTGATGGAGTTGCTCCTCTCCTCAACTCGTCGCCATTGTTGAAAAGAAAGATCCAAATCATCCAGATGACCATGTATAAATTTATTCCGATAGGACAGCACAGCAACTTATTACAACTGCTAAGCAGGCAGGCTCAGTGCAACTGAACTCGCCGCTGCACAGCAACCACCACGTTCCAGGTAGAATTAGAATGCAGGGTGAAAGATGCACTATATACAGGTGACAGGGAAAGGGATAAAACAAGCAGAGGAAATACAATTGCAACAACACCTTAATGCCAACATGGTGGTGCCTTTCCGATTATATGGGTGCCATCTTGCAACGGGAAATCAGATGTCAGGAATGTTCCAGTAGTCTGCTCTACCTCCTGCTCACGTGTGCTGTCTCCCGCCTGCACAATATATCTCTCAAAATGGCACTGTAGAATGAGGGTGCGACACAGGCTCTATGCCCTTTGACCACGAAGTCGTCAGAGGAAGTGACATCACATTATACTGGACAATGATGACATCTCAGGAAGTGGCCTACATCATGATGGAAAATGCCTTTGGCAAATAACACAGTTCTTTGATATTAAAATGACTGTGATTCTGAACAGTTTGGAAAGGCTGAGATATTTATCATAACGAGTTAATCCTATTACCTTGGGGTTAAGTATTTGCTAGATATGGCAAATACTTCCTAGTACAAGTTTTTCACTTGGAAACAGTGCTTAATTTGTGCCTATTTTTCATGTCCGGGTCTACACGCGTCTGCACGTCATATGGCATTGATGATATAATTACCTTACTGACTTGGCGCAGACAGTGTTGTACTTGTTCGTCTCCCGAGTGAGTCCCGGTGAAGAGTGTTGCAGCTGTGAGAGCCAAGATTCATATGATATGATTCATTACTGGTCCAACCATAATTATTTATCCAATATCCATATCGCATGCGCATTGCAAATTTGCTTTAGGCGGCGCAGAGGCGGCCCTTAGCTCAGTGTTGCCGGTGGGCGGGCGGAACACTGATTGGGCTGGATTTGGTTCTGCGGGGGTAGGGGCTGTGCAACAGGCAGCGTGCGCTGATTTTTTCCAGAATGCCACACTCCGGCGCTCCCGCACCCCACGAGTCATCAGTGGTCCAGCCAGGTCAGCCCCACAACGTCGAGGGCACGCAGCAGCATCAGCACCAGGCCTATAAGTTAATAAAGCAGTGCTCCGGCCGCCCACCACCAGTAACCGTAAGTACTAAGTAACTGAGCCATGCCCATTGCCAAACCAACACTGCTTTTTAGGTCTCGCCTAGCGCTCGGCGAGATTTATTGCTCATAAGGAGTTTCAGTAGAGGGCTTGAAGCCCCGCCCCTCATTTCCATTGGCCGGCGTCACCGTTTATGCTAAACAGTGGCCTGCCATTGGAAATGAGGGTTTTTGGTTGCCGCCCTTTGGCTTGCAATCCGGACTGGGTCGCCTGCTTCACGGCTGTCGTGAAGCACTTTCTTATCTTTATGGGGCCATGTGTTTAAACACATGGCCCCATAAAGACAAGAGATCCCCATGCTCCGGCGCGATCCTCTTTCGCTTTCGGGACCACGCTTGTTTTGTTAAGCTGCTTTACTCCCGTCGCTGCTTCCGTCCTCCCACCACCCTCGGACACAAACGCAGCTTTTAAACATTGCGGGGTAATTTCTATTCTGCCGCTTAGTACTGTTCTTTATGTGAGGGTGGACATGCTCACTTTAATGTGTTTCTTTTCTCCAACATTGAAAGTTAGGCACATTGTGCTCTTACGTGGCAGCAGGCTCCCGGCTCCTCATATTGTTAGTTTACTGCCCGGTAAATGAGAGCTTTGAATGAGCTGTGGCAGAGGCACTGGGCTTTGTTTACTGTTTGAGTAGTGGAGAGCCCGGGTTGCTGTGCTTCTGTCTGCAGCGCAGCACGATATAAGAATAGCGTCTGCGCGTTTTGCTTTAAGCAGGGGAAGAGGGCACCGGTCAGTTGCCACAGCTTGATGAGGAGTCCTCAAAATACACCACGCTAATTGCGGCTGCGCGTGAAGTTTCTTGGCGAAACACTCCGGATGACGGGTACTCCTATGTCTTGTTAGCGTGAGTACAACATGAACTCATAAATTCCACACCGTATGCAGTTTAGGGAACATCATAAGCACCTATAAAGTAATTTGTGGGCTGCAGCTGAACTGTGAACATAATTCACCATAAAGAACGCTGCGTGATATGTAAATAGGATGCTGCTTTCATGTTTCATTAGTCTAATCTTGCGTGTTGCTAATGATGCCATTGCCTGCTGTGAAAGACATCACAGAGTGCAAACGTGTCTTTTTCCTCATTTCCCTTTCGAATGGGGTTTTTGCACTTTTATATAATCATTATGAATTTTTGGGAGCAACACTGTATTTTAGAAGGGATGTCTGCCCTCCCTCTTGCGTCCTCAGACTGCATGTTCTGGCCAGTCGCTTCTTGGACACTGAGTGCTCTGCGGGGCGAGGGGGGCTCACTCCCCAAGCTTACAGCAAAATCTTCCCAGCACCAGCATTTAACCAGAGGCAGCTGCAGGGCTGGATCAGCTCTCTTCTCAGCTCTCCTCGCCTGCCCCTCAGCCTCCTCCCCTGCCCCTCAGCCTCCCCCCCTCACCTCCTCTATAACAGTTTCGTCTTTTTCTGTGCTGCGGGCAGAAACAGCAGAGGACACAAAATTGACCCTGCACCCGAGAAGAACAAGTACTTTATGTATGGATATACTAGTGCATCATATTTAAACAACAGAACAACGTATAAATAGATAGCTTCCCAAATGAAAACAACAGATGGCCGTGTTTCTTGATTGTAGCAAATATAATCCTTTTATTCATAACACTTCATTTCCTTAAAATGCACGACAAAATTGCTTGCCAACGCGTTTCATCCCTCATGGAACTTCTTCAGGGCTAAAAGCAATTACAAAACACTATTTACAATACGATCACAATAAAACATACAATACACACAAACCATACAATTCATTATTATACTAACAGTGTAGTGCTATTGGTCAACATCATGGTTGGACATGACCCTCGTCATATTAATTGTAGATCAATGGAAAGCTACTCAGAATATCACATAATCTTTAAAAGCACCATCATTTTAGCAAAGGGAGGAAACAAAACAAAAGAGTACATAACCGACCACAGTAAGTCTTTTATCAAAGCTTTGATCTGTATATGAACACACTATTACTATGACACTTTTGGAAAACGAGCATCAGCATGAATAATATCATCTCCAGAGTGAACACCATTGACTTATCTGCAGGGCAGATTTGATATAATATATTAGCAAATTTAAAAGTGACCATGATGTGTCAAAATTTCATACCTTAAATCAAACATACATGGATTCTATACATATTTATGATAATATTTGAACTCTAACTCATACCTTAATGGAAGTCTGTATCAGCTGACGAGATTTTTGAAAGTTCAAACCAATATTAAAAGCAGCGAAGGAGACACAGTGTATCTATAAATAAACACAATTTGTATATTTTTTTAAGTATGTACTCTGATTGATGTAATACTCTCTAACCAATTCTTTATTATCGTTCCGTTTTATTTAGAATAGTTGCACGTAAAAGTCACTTACTGATAATTGGTTCATGGTATCATTATTTAATCTGTATGTACCATAGAATTCAACAAGATGTCGTGTAAGCCGGTAATTCGGTATAAACCGGTATTTCAGTGTAGTTATTTCTGTAATAAACATGAAAAGCTGACATTGAGCCTCTATCAGCTATTTGAGATATTTTTAAACTATTAAAAAAACACACAATGATGGGTCTTGACTTTTAAAATTACATATTGATCTTGTATAACACCCCCCGGTGACTTAATGTGGGTGCCCAAAACTTTCGATTGTATCGTCGCTTAAATGCTGACAACTTTTGTCAACTCGTATTTAGTACACGTTAATCTAATGCCATGCACAGTGACCGTCTAAGTAAACTCTCAAAGACTAAAAACCTGTTTTGGTTAGCACCGCGCACATGCTAAACTGACGGCAGCAGTATCATTATACTACTCAGCGTAATGACTGTCCAAGTAACCCTATCCACCCACCTAAATAGAATTTCTCACGTGCCATCGTTGGTGATATTATACCGGTTGCAATTAATGAGCTGTTTAATTGCAACCGATATAATATCGCCAACGATGGCACGTGAGAAATTCTATTTAGGTGGGCGGATAGGGTTACTTGGACTTCAGCTTGTAATACAAGGTAAGTTAATGATCAGGCGCTCTAAAGATAAAAAGCCGAAATGGTGTTACTGTGAGCCACAGACAAATGTGAGGAGAAAAAGCCCTCAAGTGCTAGAAGAGCAGACTTTTCAGCAGTCACACCAAGCATCTCCAAAAAGAATACCAGCAAAGGTGTACGCTTACGTGCTGAGAATAAGTAGGCCGGTGGAGGTTGCTTATACATGCACGTTAAGCAGCTTTCCTCAGACCGGTTCCCTAATCAAACATATGGCAATACAAATCAAATTCCAAAATAAATATAGTGGTGAGTATTAGTGACCCAAAAATTGTCAGTCATGTTTTGAAAACATTGTTTACGGAAACAAAGATGGAAAAAATACTACCATCTGAAAGAAAGACTCAGAAGACATGACATTGTTACAAAGATGCCTACATTGCGGGCGACTTTACACAGAACAGGTTTCGTAACTAATCTTGAAGGGTGGAAATGAACTTCCAATTTGATAATTTAGTTGACTTATGGTGACCTACATATAATCAATCATATATTAAGAGCATAGATTACAAAAAAAAGATGGAAAAAATACCGTGTAGGAGAAAGACTCAATTGGCATGGGGTTTCTAAAATGATGCCATAAGGACAGACCGAGAATATTCAGAAATTGATACATGTATATCACAAAAGGAGTCTCATAAAATCATTTCTATTTTAGGAAAATGTGTAAATGCACATAATCATCTGCTGAAGTGTCCACACTAGTGGCAAATAGGAGAGAATGGAATGTTGTCCCCAAAACTCGAGGCCAAACAAGAATGCCTAATGAGAACCTCCATAAAAGAAATAATCGGCTAAGCCTGAGTACAAAATTAAGGATAGCAAAACAACAGAACAGTATCCATAGTACCTCAATGGAATGACATATTCAGTACACAAGATAGTAAACCTCCCCTCTCTTCATACTCATAGTGTCATTATGTAGTTGAGCCAGTAACATCCATCCAGCATTCAAGAGATTCAAGTTTGAAATAATTTCTCCTCCATGACAGCTACGCTGTACTTGGTCAATCATTTGTTCATCTAATATCATCAGGGCCATGCTTTTGTTATTTAAAGTGATCCACCAATGGTGCTCCCAATGTACCACATCTGATGCAGCAGCAATTCTGTAGGATACAAGCTTTAACTTTTTGTAGTGCATGACCTGTAAAATTATGGTTGCATGGACACCATCTAGCATAAATAATGTTAGAAAAATGTCTCAACCTGTATTTCATTGTTCCAAATTCAAAACCCTTAGGCGCAATACAAAATGTAGCTACCACACTTAAAATTCATCACTATGTTTTCTCTCTAGGTGTCACCAAATGCTGCTAGGGAAATTACCAGGCCTATTTCCTTGATTTTTTTAGGAGGTGTAAGAGATTACCTTAAAAATATAGTCTCAACATCAGGATGTCTGATTCTTTAAAGTAATCTTCCTTCAGTTTACAGTTCCTCTTTTGCCGTAAAAACTGTCCAAAGGGCACATTATCCCTTAAATTGCATGGATGGTGGCTAGAATACCTTAGCAAGTATTCCTCTCTGTAGTTTTCAGAAACAGTGTTGTATGTAGCTTGCCCTCATTAGTTCGCACAGTAAGGTTAAGGAAGGTAATCTCCTTGTTGTTATGTGATAAATTTAATTCAATGTCCAGGGACTTGGCTTTCAGCCATGAATGAAAGTGTTCAAGTGAAGGAAGGTCACCAGTCCACATTCAGAAAATATTGTCAATGTACCTACACCAGTGTGTTTTGCTCATCAAAAAGGGGCTCGTAATATAAAACAGATGCCAGATCAGGAGCTAATCCAGACCCTGTTGCTACATCTTTCACTTGAGAAAAAAGGAACCAGGAGTTACGGTCGCACTGGCTTACAGGTCTTTTTGGCCGTGCCCAAAGGGCTGAACCTGAAAGGTGAATGCTTTTGGTACGTCCAGAAAGCTTCCTAAATGGAATGTTACGTGGAAGTGTAAAACTGCATTTCTACCATCTACGACAACTGAGTAAAAGGGGATTTTTACCTGCACTTGGACCTGCAAACGCCATTAAGGAACTGCTGCTGGTGTGTTCTTTCCGCGCTCCACTTGCTTCACCTGCTCTTTGGGTGCCGGTTCTTGCGGGGGGTGTGCCGTTGCGTGACGCAGCCACTGGGGCACTACAACGCCCATAACCCTCTGCGTGAACCACACCTGTTTTGATTTTGCACTATTTAAGGGCTGGTGAGTCCCGCTGCGCTGGGGATTCGTACCTGGACTTGGACCTGCAAACGCCATTAAAGAACTGCTGCTGGTTTGTTCTTTCTGCGCTCCACTTGCTTCACCTGCTCTTTGGGTGCCGGTTCTTGCGGGGGGGGGTGCTGCGTGACCCAGCCGCTGGGGCACCACAACACCCATGACCCCCTGCGTGACCCACACCTGTTTTGGATGTGCACTATTTAAGGGCTGGTGAGTCCCTCTGCGCGGGCTGTGCCCGGGCAAAGCCTTGGCCCGTCCGCGCCCATCAGCGACAGGAAGAGGCAATGCTGGGCCCCCCCTCTTGGCTGGTCTCTTCATTCTGTTCCCTTATGGTGTGGAAGTTATTGTCAGTTTGTGGTGACAGCTGGCCGTATCTTTCCCGTTAACCTGCTTTTGATTTCCAACAGCCCCCTTGACCCAGGCTCCTGGGGAAGTGGTGGTTTTACTTTTTCTGCCAATAATTACTGTATTTACTGTAATTACTGTACGGCATTTAAGTTTCTTGGATTTTTGTTGCTTAGCTGATTTCTTTCTCTTTGGGTCTCCCCCTGTTTATTGGGCTTTTTGATTTAATCATCTTCAAAGAAGGCCTTTGTTGCTTCTGTCATTTAGATAATAAGATATTGTTACATTTAGATCATGGGGAAAAGGAAACATCCAAGCACTACCTTAGCCAAGCCCCCTTCAAAATCCCGCTCGTCTATTATGAACTACATTGTAGGAGAGTAGGATCTGCTTCTTATAGTTACCCCCACTTTTTGCTGATGTCTCACTGTTTTTGGCCTAGTCTGACTGGGATCCTGCTATCCAGGACCCCAGTCTATCTGCTTTCTCCTGTAAATTGCAATGCATGTACTTTAGGTGGTACACTCCAGATTGGATACTGGGGTACCCTTATAAGTCCCTAGTATATGGTACACCATGTACCCCGGGCATAGGTACCCCAGAGGCCTCCCATGGGCTGAAGCATGTACTATGCCACCCCTGAGAGGCCATTCAAAATTACACAACAGTGTAAGGTGGTGCATGCACCCCTTACTGGAGATATAGGTTCACTATATCCCTTCTAAATCACTACACATATAAACCTATCAGTCACCCCTATGGCAGGCCTTATCAATCCTGAAGGCAGGGTGCTGGGTTTTATGTGAGAGGGTGCCCCTGCATGAGTAGGGCCCCTCTGCAGCCTTCGGAATCCATTCCCCGGGGTTGTCTATGATGCAGCCAAACCATATATACTTAAGTGCATTATAACCTCGCAGTAAATGCTAACTTTAAAACGGCTGCTTAGAAACATGTCATTTTTGGTGTCAAACACCTTGGAATCATACCTCCACACCAGTAACTGGTGTGGGAGGTATGATTCCACCCTTGTAGAACCACTACTATGGTACCCGGTACCAGCTTTCTCGACCTGGGCAGCACAAAATGGATGCTGCCAGCCACAGACACGAGTCTGCCCTCCTCCTGCTGCTGAGCTGAGCTCGAGCAGAGGAAGGCCTGACAATAGGTTTCCTGTCACAGGGAGGTGTGACCACCTCCCAGACAGGCTTTAGTGTATTGGGGCTGGGTGGGTGCACTCTTAGAGTGCCAGAAAGTCTGCCCTGGGGGCACATTTGGTGTCCCCGTGCATAGTCCAGCTAGAAGCAGTTCTGGGAGCCGTTGGCTCCTGCTCTGGCACGAAACTGGACAAAGGGCATGGGTGTAGCCACCCCTCTGTCCTGCCCCTCCCCTAGGGGGTCCCCAGAGTCAGTCTAACCCCTTCCCATGGGTATAAAGTGGGAAACCTGATACCAGGACTTTAGATTATACCTGGACAAGACTCTGCAAAGAAATCAAGTACTTCGATGGTCTACACTTCGCTGGATGACAGAAGAATCTCCCTTGGAGTAAAGGAGTTACACCCCTGCAGCAGCAGCCACCTAAGCGCATCTGACCGGTTTGCATCTCCGAGCTCCTGCAGACTCCGAAGATTTCTGCAACACAGGAGGTGGGTTCCCTAACGTCCCTGAGGTTGATCTGACCTCTCAGCAACTCTGAGACCAGTACCCCTCGTGGGGACCGTGCAACCTGAACTCCTGTGCACTGTGTACATTTGCAGCAGCATATGCTTTTTGGCAATCCCTGAGGCTGTGCTTTGGACTACGTGTAGTCCGACTCCGAGCATCATTTGCACCAAAGATAGCCAGCCTCCACTCTACAAGTGCTCTGTGGGCTGGCACTTTGTAAATTCGCTCGAGGTCACCTCGCGATCCCTGGTCCATTGACTTGTGGGTCCTGGCGAGGGTCACCTTGATTTTTCTTGGGCTTCCCTGATTGCTCCAGATGTGCCCTGACTCTCCATTGCTTGGAGAGTCCCCTGGACCTTGCTGGTCCACACCGTAACCTGTTTCCTCTGTCTGCATGGGTTGCCTTTGCCAAGGCTTGTTGGTACTCCAGCCGGACACTGACCCCTCAGCTCTCGACAGCCTTCGTGGGACAACTCACCTCCAGACCCTGGTCATCGTCGACATCTCCTGGTCCCAGTGGCTGCAGAGACATACACCCTTTCTCTTCACCTGAAGCACCCGACATCGGTGGGCATTCGACTGCCAAGCCCCTGGTCACCTGAAGTGACCCAGACTCTGTCCCCTCTGCTTTCAGGTTCTTCTCACCTCAAATCCAGGCTTGGATTCCACCGGACACTCTTCGCCTTCCTGGCAGCAGTACTTTCTTGCAGCTCTCCATTGAAAACGACGGAGGTTTCCGATACCACTTGACCCCTATGCACTCGGCTCCTCTGGGATAGGTAACTTGTGTACTTCGGTACTCACAAGGGTGCTGGCCTTAGAACCTCTTATGTTCCAAAGGGTTTGCTTGAAGTCCTCCTAGAAGTGTCCTTAAATTGTAATTTTCCAACCCCGACTTTCCCATAGAGTTGCACAGAACACACAGTTGTGTTCCCACACTGCACCCGTCCTCCGTGGGCTCCCTGTGTCCCTCCTCTGGGTGGTTCCTTGGGGTCCCAGCGATTCTACGTGCTCTAGGCACTGTGTCTATTGAAGTCGGGGTTGGTATACCATTTTTTTAGTATATGGTTCGGTCTCCCCCTGGAGCCTGTTGTATATTTTGCTACTTACGTACATTCTATTGATTAAGTATTGTGTGCTTTATGTTCTAATCTCGTGTCGAGATTAGTAGAGAGTGCTTTAGTAATAAATACATATTTTTACATAACACTTGTGTGGTTCTCCTTTCATTTAGTCATTCAAGAAGTGAGATTCTGGTAAAACAAGCTGCTTTACATTCCTTCAAGATTAAGCCTGAAGGCTGCTCTACATAGCTACCACTAGGATAGCTTTCATAAAGGTTATCTTTGACCTCATACATCATAAGGGTCGTTTGGACTGGTGCAAGGTGCCCACTTTAATTAGTGGACAGCATATACCAGGCCAACTTCTCACATACATCACAGGGGCAATGGGGGACATAGAAAAACAGATCCTTAGTGTAGAAGAAACAATAACTACCTGTATCGGGAAGGGCTCTGATTTGATAAACCCAAGCTTAGCGTTTTTACCTGAGGCCCATTTTAATGGTGTATCTGATAAAGACGAGAGTCTACCGAATTTCACCTCACTGTGTTCCTCGAATCTTCATCTGCCAAACAAGGGCCCAAAAACGCCTAATAGTAGTACTAATGATCATACTGAGGGGACGCAGCGTGGATCAGTACGGGTTAAAAAGAAGGCACTCACCCAGAAACAGGCAGCCATAACTAAACCATCCAGAGGCAGCAGTAAAAAACTGGCAACTGCCCCCTTGGACCATCTTCATTGGAGGCTTCAGTTCAGCCTCTGAAAGATTTTGTTAAGGTTTCTTTTAGCGCTTTTACTGACAGACTTAAAGCAATTGAACATACTGTATTAACCTGTGTAGACTTACTAGGGACAATTAAGTCACACCCCGGTAGCCAATCATCACAAGGGGACGCTTTGGGAGGGCCGTATGGTAACACCAACTGAAGTGGTTCAAATTCCAGACATTCTGTTAATCTTCCACTACAGCCGTCTACTTCAGGGAACACTGATCCATCTAACTGTCTTTTGGCAAATACAGCGTCCCTGATCCAACCAGCACCGGCTTTAGTAGTAAGCAATCTCCCCAAACCGAGGTCTTCTTCTCCCCCCATTAACAAACATTCTTTGGGAAATGTCTCTAACCACTCCTTGTCCAAATCAGACAGATTAGACCTTTCTCCAGCTGCGACCCCCAATGTGGCTGTTTTGGCCAATGTGCCGACTCTTCTTCCGTCTATCCAAGAACCATGGGATTCTCTAAGAAACAAATCTCTTAATTGGTTAAAGACAAGAGAAGGGATGGAGAAGTCCTTTTTGCGGATATCAAGATGGCTAGACGGGTCAAGTGGGTCGGCAAAGGTCCCAAAATTCTTCAGAGGGACTGCGTGGTGCTCTCCTTTAAAACTCCAGAATTGGTTAAAACAATACTAGGTAGAGCAAGCACAGCGTTCTTGAATCCCGACCAAATTTCTGTTTTACCCCTCGGGATTTTCTATCAACCCATCTCACAGTCCTCTATACAATCGCATTCGTTGTCACAACCGCACCCTCAATTATAATCCTTATCTCAACTGCCAACATCTAATCTGAATTGCTCCTGCCCCCCCCCCCCCCACATTCTCCATTCCGATCACTAACAGGTTTGACTGTCTCTCCTCCCTTACTGGTGTGGACTGACTGTGGGCAGCAAGGAGAACAAAGACAATTCTTATGTAACACCTTCTATAACTCCCACCTACCCTATCAGCTCACTGAGTGAGGAACGTTCATCGAACCTACTAACAAGTGCCAAGCCGGGTTCTACGATCAGTGAGGCAAATACAGTCCCGACAATCCACAGTGCATGTGCCACTACTGTTTTATGTTGGAATGTAGCAGGGCTTCGTAGTAAGCATAACCTGTCAGAATGGTTAAATTTCACGTCTGGTTTTAACATTATCTGCCTACAAGAAACTAGGGCTGTTGTGTCAATCCATCTCAACGGCTTTAAAACATTTCATTCCCCAACCATCCCCTCAAGATTTGGTAGGCCTAAAGGTGGCCTCTGCATCTATGTCTCTAATAAACTGGTTTCCTCCTGTATAGCTGCTAAGTCTACCAATCCATTTTATCAAATTGTCTCTATAAAACTCTCAAGGTCGCTATCGTTGGTATTAGTAAATTTTTATAATAACGCCTGAGAGATAAAATTCTTATATAGGGGGGAGATTTTAACATTCAACTATGCCAGTTGCAATCCAACAAAATCTGTGGCTTGGTTACCCCCACTAATGATGACATCTCCCACTTTAGACATACAGAATACGGAGAGAAACGCAACAAGTTATCTTTTAAGTATGACCTGGGCTTTAGCAATGAGTTAGCAATTTGTTTGGGCGTAGGCCAGTTGACGTTACTTGTACATTTAATGGTAGTGTGGGTAATAGCGTTATTGACTATCTGCTGTTCCCTAACCGCTATTCTGCTTTAGTCAACAAATTCACTCTACATGACCTTGCAATGAGCGATCATTTCCCTCAGAGCTTAGAGCTGGACATTAATTCTGTTAACAACCAAGGGGACTGCCATCGCACCTCATCTATTGAAAGAATTAAATTATCTCGTTTAAATGACTTTACTCTGTGTTGGTCTATGGTTGATCCAACCAAAGTTTTAGAACAACTAATTGATCAGCAAAGAAGGGCTTTTGATATATGCTTAAAAAAAAAAGTAAATCTGGATTTGTAAAGCGCGAACTACTCACCCTTACAGGTCTCAAGGTGCTGGGGGCCGTCGTGGAAATGAAGTGAGCTATTGCTCACAGTCACATGGTGCTGAGCTGCTGCCAGGGATCAAACCGTGAGCCCTGTGCTCCGAAGTCAGCTGCCCTGGCCGCTGCACCACACCTCTCCACTTAGGCGAGGCAACAGCGGCTACTACTGTCATAGATGCATTTAACATAATTACCAATGAAATCAAAGCAGGGCTAGCCTCCCCCCAGAAGAGAGAAGTTGTAAAAACTAAGGGTTAGTTTGACCATGCTTGTACTGAGACGCATAAAAACTTGAAACGTGCTTTAAATACTTTACCTAGGAACACTTTAGTTAAAAAATGTAGACAGGCGTATAGGCTTGCCCTAAAAGCCCGTAAAAATGGTTTGAAGGAGGAGGCCTGGGATCAACTGCTTGAGGCAAGTTGTAACAAAGACAACACGGCATTTTGGCGTGTTGTAAATTCCCCTTTCTTCAGTGATGATAAAAAGTCCAGAGTCGAGATTGCAGTAACTGAAGACTGGCTAACCTATTATTCTAATTTATACGCCAGTACAGCTGTAACTATCTTGCATTAGCGCCTGCAGTCAACACCTCTTTGTCCACACACCCTCAATACCAGTTCAACCTTAACTTCACTCTGGATGAGGTCAACTCGGCTCTAAAGTCGGGTAAAGGAGGCAAAGCGCTAGGCCCCGAAGGCATCCTGATCGATCTTTTTAGGGCTAATATTGATCTCTGTGGCCCCCTTCTGACTCTCGTCCTTAGATCGTGGCAGAGTGTGGGCTTTCCAAACTCCTGGTCCGATTCCCTTATTGTCCCTATATTTAAGAAAGGTGACCGAAACTCCCCTGCCCATTACAGACCGATCTCTCTGTTAGATTCACTAGTTAAAGTGGTTGGTTGTATGCTCTTAAGTAGACTACAGGAGTGGGCTGATTGTAACAACATCATTTCGGACTTACAATACGGATTTCGGCCGGGAATTGGGACCATGGAGCAGGCCATCAACCTGAACCTATCGATAGGCAAATATAAATATACAAAGTGTGGTAACTTGTTCCTGACATTCGCCGATTTGTCCTCTGCCTTCGACTGCGTAGTCCATGACAAACTCTGGTCTGTTATGCTTTCAATGGGAGTAGATACCATGATAGTCAACTTTTTTAGACATTTATTTTCAACAAGCGATGCAAGGGTCCGCTATGGACTGACAGGTGAATGTACCCGATCTTTCAGCATCCAAAAAGGGGTTCGACAAGGGTGCGTACTCGCTCCCTTTCTGTTTAACTTGTACATTAACAGTCTGAGTAGCACTCTTGCCAATAAATGCTCCGACCTCCTGCAAGTCGGACACCAGTCCATACCAGTTCTGCTTTATGTAGACGATGCAGTGCTCATGGCTCGCACCCCTTTGGCCCTGCAACGTCTTCTTAACGAATTTGTACACTATATGCAGAATCAGGGGTTACTAATTAACACTAGCAAAACTTTTGTTATGAAGCCAGGTCAAAGAACAACAAAATGTCGTAATATTCAAATTGCAGGAGCTATCATACCACAAACACCCTCCTTCTCGTATTTAGGGATCGTATTTGACTACGAGGGGAATTGGAGAAGTGCTATAAATTCTAGAAGACTGCAATTTGCTAAATCAATTACGGCCTTGTCCAATTTTTCTAGAAAAGTGGGTATTAAATATCCAAAAGAAATGTTGACTATTTACAATGCTAAATGTCGATCTATTGCGATGTATGGTTCTGAGTTGTGGGGCTATTTAAACGTGGAGACTCTACAGCCGTTGGAAAATGCTTTTTAAAAAAATATTCTTGCGCTTCCTAACAGCTGTTCTAATTTTGTATGTCACTCTGAGCTGGGCACACAGTATCTAGCAGATTTGCTAAAGGTTCAACCAGTTTTACTATTGCACAAAATTTGGTCATCGGGCTATACAGAATTTAACTGCGTCATTGCAAAGGACTGTTGTGGCTTGGAGCATGCTCTAAAAATTCATCAAGCAATTTATGTCTGACATTGACCATCCCGAATACTATGACCAACCAGAAACCTTGAGAAATATCACAAGGAAATCGCTAAAACTGGAATGTTTAACTCTCCTTGAGGAATTGAGGTTGTCTGTTGAACTGGTTAAACCCACTGTCTTTTATAATCAAATGATCTTGACCACATTTTCCAAGCACCCTTATTTAGTTAATGTTCTTAATGCACGGCACAGATTTGTCCTGACACGTTTCAGACTTGATATTTTTTATCAATTGACAAGTTTTCCTAATACCAATAACTGGTCACGTGAATTAATGCGTTGCCCCTGTGACAACATGTCAAAACAATCGACCATGCATATTATGTTTTTTTGTAAATTTTATGCGGACTTGAGAAATTCTTTTATTAAGCCAATAATGAAATTCTTAAATTTTAAACAATGTAGACCGGCTTTTTTATACTTACAATTACTCCCAGATTTGTATACTTGTGTGGTTTTAGCATGTTTTGTATGGGCTGTTATCTTACGTAGGAAGACGTTGTCGGGTGAGCAGATCATTGCTGCATTATCTTAAATTGTATCTGCATTTTTATCTCTTTACTTTTTAAACAATTTTTATCTATTTTCATTGTATTGTATTCTGTCTTGCAAGCTTTTAATGATGCACTATGTGAATCGAATAAAGTTTATTGATTGATTGATAATAGATATCATTCTGAAATTTAAGTAATTCCTAGTGAGAACAATTTCCGGCAATGATCCACTGAAATCAGTAGGGACAAATAGTGGAGAGTCCCTTGCATCACTTTTCTTATCACTCGCACAGCCTCATACAATGGAATAGTAGTATACATGCACTGAATATCTAATGTTACCAACAGTTGTGTAGCACAATAAAAGTAGGTATCGTCTAAACTGCTAATTAGGTCAATGCTGTTCCTAATGTACGCCCTGGTGGATGAAATGAATAGCTGTACAAATATATCTATGTACCTTGCATATGCATCCAATATAGAACCACAATTCAAGGCAAGTGGTTCCCCGGGTGGTTTCTCCAAGCATTTATGAATTTTGGCCAACAAGCATGTGATTGGTATTCTAGGCTCTTTTTAATTCAGAAACTCATTACGACTTAGAAATCTAGTCTATAGCGCATCCTTGATCAGCTCCTGAATCAGGGAACTCATTTCAGCAGTAGGATCCCCTCTAACGCTAGTGTAGTGGTCTGTGACAGACAATTGTCAGAGGGAAACAGCAGGGATGCAATAGTTGCATCAAAACGTATAATTTCGAGTTTGGCTGATAATTCCAAATACTGAGCAGAGTAGGTGGTAATAAACTGTGAGCGTGCACCTATGTCTGATTCCTCACTATGATTTTCTTTTTCATTGCTGATAGAATTCTATAGTCGGGTGTGAGATTCCTGAGGAACTAGGTTACAGCCCAGTAGCTGTGTTTTGTAGAACCCTATAGCAGAATCCCCATTAATGTGTGTAGTGTTACGTCTTGCTGTGAGATTAAAATAATTCTCTTTTTAGTAAGATAAGCACTGGGCTGGACAGTGAATTATTGTGTCTGTTGTTTGACTGCTTAAGGCCTGAGTCTCTACCCCCACACTACCTTGTTGAGAAACCTTTAATTGCTCACCCTCACTATCCTGAGAGTCAAGTTCGAAAGGGGTGTACTTGGGACCCAGTTTGTAAAGCCATAGTAGGCGGACTGCAAGACCCCAATGGCAATCACCCCAGTCACCATGGTTGTGGCCCAGGAGCCGCCTCTTGTGCTGTGGTTCCCTCCAAATGGGGTCTGACAATGACCTTAGAGCATATGATGCGTCCTAATGCACTTTTCTCATTTATACATTGAAGACAGGTAATCTTGTTGTGGCTGAGGTTAAAGAAGGTATTTAATAGCAGCTGTAATTTATTAACAGTCCCCTTAGCTGAACTGATCTGTAGGCCATCTTGAACCGATCATTATATAAATACCAGACTTTTTTTTTTTTTATTGCTTTATTCAGACATATGAAGGTTACAGACATATATGCAGGGTCAAGACAATCAAACAAGAAAGCAGCCCTACCTGTTTATTTCAAAATATGCATAACGTCACCAATAATAATAACATGACCAGTGCTAATGAATGGATCCCCAAATAACGAGGAATAAAAAAACACCAAAATTATCACAAAATAGATTTATTTAATCAATAAATAAAAGACATGATAATCACAACTATTGGAAAGATCCAACCGCTCAATCACACAAACCACACAACCAAACCATCAATCACACCTCTGTCATTCAAAAGCAGAACATCATGCATTCACTCAAATGGTTAGGCAACCTATACCTTTAAAACAAATCCCCACATAAAATCCTGAGTGACTTTGGACAGGATGCTAGGAACAGATCAAAAACCATCAACATCATTCAAAATGTACAAAATAGAAAAACAATAACAATAATACAATCACAGAATTGATGGCTACATTGGAGGATGTTTCTGGAAGAGATAAAAAATTGTAGACAACACTCTAACCACAGTTAGATCAACAAGCGCCCAAAAAAAATATAATCAAAAATAAAAAGGGAGAGAAAAAAGAAAAATGAAAATACACAAATAAAGTGCACAAGTTCCAAGAAACAACTCAGGATAAATGCACACCCCCACAGCACAAGGCTGGAGAGAAGTGTCAAACTATGCAGTTCCATTCCAGGATTGTAGCACTTCACAGACTCGTAGTAGACAAGTACAAAACAAAATTAAGTTGCATCACTTAGGTTATTACAGATCCAGTGTTGTGTGCGCTACATTTGTCTAGAACATATACATAGAATACAATGCCTAGAGATTATCCTTGAGATCCTGTAGTTCTTGTCAGGCATATCATTCAACACAGTCAAGCATGTATCGAGATTCTTTAGCACAAAAGTGTGACAGAGTTTGTTATCCAGCACCCGTGAGAGTTGCTTTCAAGAGAGTGTTTGAAGCAGGTCTACGAGTGGGGCAATGTTAGTGGTTATGTATCTGTGGCTGGCGCGGAGTTGTCTGAAGTTATCCCATCTCTCTCTCGGAGCCAGGTAGTAAATGGTTCCCAAATATCTTTCGGGCATGATGCCATGGGCATAAGGTCCCAGAATGCAGCCAGTTGTTCTTGACTATAAGCGATGTCCTGCACCCAGGTGTCCATTTAGGGGTTTCTAGGGGCGCCCCAGTGTATGGCCAGCCTGAGTTTTGCAAGTAGCAACATCATAGCTGTGAGGCGGCCTTTCTCAGGCGGGTCTCCTCTACGTAACCCAACAGGGCTACCAGCGGTGTGCATGTCAATGAGAATCCTGTGACCGCATGAATAATTGCATACACCCCCTCCCAGAATTTGGCTATGGATGGGCAGGCCCACGCGACGTGAAGGAAGGTTGCATCGTCTTGCTTGCATTTCCCACATTTCGCGTCTGGGCATAGTCCTATTTTGTGTAATTGCAGGGGGGTGCGATACACCCTGTGTATAAATTTAAAATGAATAAGTCTCAACTTGTGGTTTGGGGATAGGTGTCTAAGCTGGGAGCAACAGAATGACCACTGTTCATCTGCAGGTGATTCATTCAGGTCTGCCCTCCCCGGTGCCAAAGCCTTTGGGGCGACAAATGGGGTGTTAGACTGTGTGAGGTTGTATAACCTGGTGATCAGTTTTTGAGGAGACGGGTTGATGAGTATGTGCTCTAGTGGCGTCATCGTAGTAGGGGCTGATGGGAAAGAGGGGTGCAGTGTTTTGCAGGCAGCTCTGAGTTGATACTGCAGGAGTAATTCTACAATAGGTACTGGATTGCCTACTTGATTTTGCGGTGTCTCTAGGAATGTCTGCGGATATAGGTCACCTAGTGTGGATAGGCCCATGGTGCGGGCGCGCACTATGGTACCTGTATCTCTAAGAAAAGGGAAATGTGGATGTACAAGTGGGGTGGAGGGTGCATATAGCAATGGGGTCTCTACGCGTTTTCTTAGACCCTCCCAAGCCCAACGCAGAGTCTCAACCGTATTCACTTCACCAGTCGTTCTGCGATAGGGCTTGTATATTGCGACATGTAGAGGGATGGGGTCCGCCACGTCTTTCTCGATTGCCGCGTGCGGCTGCAATGGGATGGGGTGTACCCAGAAATGGAGATATTGGGCTTGTGCACACATTGCATAAAGTTCAAATTCAGGAGCTCCCAACCCTCCCCATGAGAGCGGACACGTCAGCAGTTCCCAGCTCACCCATGGTTGTTTTCCAGCCCACACCAGGGCGATTACAATGGGACGGAGAGATTTGAAAAAAGCTTGAGTTAGGGGGATGGGTATATTTGCAAATAAATATAGGAATTTGTGGAGGACGATCATTTTTGTTATGGCTACTCTACCAGCCAGGGACAGTGGAAGAGCCAACCAGAATTTTGATTTGCGCTCCAGCCAGTCCAGCAGCCCACCGAAGTTCATGCGCCAGATTTCCTGCGTGTCTCTGCTGAGCCACACACCTAGGTATTTTACAGCGCCATCAGCCCATGTGAGCGGGAATTCTAGTTCAGTTTCTAGTGGGGCGTCGGTTAAGGGTATGAGTGACGATTTGGACCAGTTAATTGTTATGCAAGACATTACACCAAATTGGAGAACTTCTCGCAAAACCGGATTCAGGTTTACATCTGTAATAGATTTGGGGGTCTCTAGTTGGCAGAGGTAGGTACCTTTGACCAAATAGGGACTCTTGCGTCTAGTCAGGGTAAGGGGGTACACTCCTAAAATAACCCCTGCTCACCCCCTTGGTAGCTTGGCACGAGCAGACAGGCTTATCTCAGAGGCAGTGTGTAAAGCATTTGTGAACACATACAGTAATCCAGTGACAACACTACAGATGGACACCACACCAGTTGTATATTAAAAATAAGTATCTTTTATATAGATTTAACACAAGACCACAAACGACAAAAATCCACAATACTGTACTTCAAAAATGGTAGAATTTAGCTCAGTTCTCTTTAGATAGTAAATGCGACACTTTGAGTTCAATGTACCTTAGGATGCGTAACGCTATACAATGAAAGTGTTGCAGGGAAGGTGATGCGTCGGTTCCTTACACGCAAGAACGGTGATGCGTCGGGTCCCTACTGATGCGTAGGGGATGCGTCGGTTCTTCTCGGCGTGGGGAGGTGATGCATCGGTTTCTTACTGCGCTTCCGTGGCGATGAGACCAGCAACGCCGTGATGCGATGAAGATCCGGTGCAATGAAACAAAGATGGCGTCTTCTTCTTGATGCGACAAGATGCGTGCACGCCCGACGGCCGTGCGGCGACTCAACGATTCTTCTGAGCCGCGACAGACCCTGCGACACGCTTCCCGGTGATGCGGCGGCGTCTGATGCAACGTCGATCCTCTTCTCCGGTAATGCGAGGTGCTTCGGCAACGATGCGACGGCCGTGCGGCGACTCAACGATTCTTCTGAGCCGCGACAGGCCCTGCGACACGCTTCCCGGTGATGCAGCGGCGTCTGATGCGACGTCGTTCCTCTTCTCCGGCGATGCGAGGCGCTTCGGCAACGATGCAACAGCGGCGGCGACACTCTTCTCCGTTGATGTGGCGGTGTCTGATGCTTCGGCGATGCGAGGCGCTTCGGCTGCGGTGGCGACGCTTCTACTTCGTGAGTCGCGCTTCCAGCTCCTTGCGACACGCAGTCCCTCAGAAAGTCCAGCACAGCAGCAGGCACTTTCCAGAAAGACCCTTGGGGAGCTGGTTGGTGAAGTCTGTTGTCCCTGAGACTTCAGCAGGAAGCAAGCTCTTCACTCAAGCCTTTGGAGATCTTTTACAAGTTGATGAAAGTACACACAAAGTTCCTTTCTCCTTTCTTTGGCAGTCAGGCAACCACTGCAGGCCAATCCCCCAAACAGCACTCAGCATAGGGATAGTCTCCTCCTCAGTTTCTCTGATTCCTCTCCTCAGCAAAGGTTCTTCTTGTTTCCCAAAGTGATCTGATCTTCTGGGGTTTGGGTCCCCTCTTTTATACTCATTTTCTCTTTCTTCTCTGAAGGCAGAGAGGCCTTTGCCTAGTCCGAACCAGTTCTGGTCAGTCCTGGAGCACTTTGTTGACAAGACTCCTTCTTTCCTTTCACAGTGCAGGGCAGGGACATCAGACACACCACAGGAGGTGGAGCCAGCATTGTGGAGGGAAGGCACAGCCCTATTCAGGTCCCAGGTGCAACTCCTCCCACCCATCTCCATGCAGATCTCTCTATTCAGCCCTGTGCTGACTCACCCTGTCTCCTGGAATCCCCAGTCCCTGTCACTCAAACTCCAGACAAGGAATACACAACCTAGCAGAGGCAGGCTTGGATAGTTAGGCAAGAAAATACCTACTTTCTAAAAGTGGTATTTTCAAACACAGAATGTTAAAACCAACTTCACTAAAAGATGTATTTTATCATTCTGAGTTCAGGCATACTAAATTCGTTTTTCTACCATATTCCCTGGGTCAGTTAGGATTATAAGATGTAATAATCAAACTGCACATTCTGGCCTATGGGGAACAGGTAGCCTTGCAATAGTGAAAAACGAAAATGGCTGTAATTCACTATTAGGACATGCCACACACACCAGGGCATGTCCTACCTTATACTTACAATGCCCCTGCCCTTGGGCCTACCATAGGGGTGACTGATATGCAGAAAAGTGAAGGTTTGGGGACTGGCAAGTGGGTGCACTTGCCCAGTCAACATGGCAGTACCAGACTGCACACAGGCTCTGCAATGGCAGACCTGAGACACACTTTTACAGGCTGCTTCTGTGGGTGGCACAACCAGTGCTGCAAGCCCACCAACAGCATTGGATTTACAAGCCCTGGGCACACGCAGTGCACTGTACTAGGGTCTGACAAGTAAACCAAATAAGCCAATCCTGGAGTCACTAATCCATACATAAATATACCATAGGGAGAACATATGCACTTTAGCACTGATCAGCAGTGGTAAAGTGCCCAGAGTCATAAAACAGCCAACAACAGGTCAGAAAAAATACAGGAGGAAGGCGAAAAGTTCAGGGATGACCCTTCAAAAAGGGCCAAGTCCAACAATCTGGTTTCCAAATGTACAGTGTGATATCATCAGCGTACATTGAGATAATTATACTTCTATCTGTGAACCCTAGCCCACTGGCGGTATGGTGTTGGCGTATTCTGGCAGTGAGGGGTTCCATCACCACTGCGAATAGCAGCGGCGAAAGGGGTCAGCCCTGTCGGATTCCACGTGTTATAGAGAATGGTTCCGATAATAGTCAGTTTGCTCTTAGGCGGGCTGTGGGTGTAGTATAGAGCAGGCTTATAAGCTTGATGAAATTGGGACTGAATCCTAGCCTGGGTAGTATAGTAAACAAGAATGTCCATTCCAGGGAGTCGAATGCTTTGGTAGCGTCAAGGAATGCAGCGATGGCCGGCAGTTGAGGGTCAATCTGGTGTACAGCAGCAAAGAAGGTGCGTAAGTTATGGGCTGTAGATCTGCCTGGAATGAATCCAGACTGGTCTGGCCTGGCAATAAGCGGTAGGAGCAGCTGTAGTCTATTAGCGATTAGTTTGGCAAGAATCTTAACATCGACGTTAATTAGAGAAAGTGGTCTGTTTGAATCACAAAAATGTGCTGCCTTGTCAGGGTTTAGGAGGGAGATGATCACTGCTTCCCTCATTGTGGGTGGCAAAGAGCCACTTTCTAAGGATTCTTGGTATACTGCTAGCAGTCGGGGCGCTAGCTCCTCCGCATATGTCTTATAAAATGAGGTCGTCAGCCCATCTAGCCATGGGGCCTTCTCACCTGGCAAGCTACATATGACCTGTACTATGTCTTCCGCTGAAAATGGTTCATCTAGATAGGCCCTATGGGCGTCGCTGAGCCAGAGCAGTTCAATGGAGTCTAAATATAACAGCAGCTCAGGGTGAGGGGCACTCTGCGTGGCCGTATATAATGAGGAGTACAATCTAGTGAGATGAGTATGTGTGGCTTGCTGTCCTCTGATGGGAGTTAAGTAATCGTCAGGTAGTTAAACTATGAACGTTGAGGATGTGTGTTGTTTGAGTGCATTTGCGAGGGCCTTACCCGGCCTATCACCTTCACCATAGCTGCATGCTTTAGCGTTCTTCCCCAGGAAGCGGGTCTCTCTGTCTGCCTCCTCCCCGAATTCTGAGATTTTCTCCCGCAGGGTTGGGAGGTGTGTAGGTGCTCTCGATTGATAGAACAGCAGTTCTGTTGTCCTAATGTCATGCTCCAGCCTCAATAGTGTCGCTCTGATGGACTTCAAGACCCCTGATTGCTTGGCAATGCATGCAGCTCTTATAACTGCCTTAAAAGCTTTCCACAGGGTAGAGGGAGATTCTACCGACCCTTCATTTGTGGAGAAGAACTGGGTGAGTTCAATTCTGATTTCCTCTCTAAATGCTGCATCTAGGAGAGCGTGTAGTGGGAGATGCCAGCTGAACGCACGGGGTAGAGATTGTGGTAATACCCAGTGCAGTATTACCGGGGCATGGTCAGAAAGTGTACGCGGTAGGTACACTATGTCTATGGTCCAGGATGCAATGTCACTCGTAACAAGCCAGTAGTCCAGTCTGGACCAGGCGCTGTAATGTGAAGTTATGCATGTTCCCTCCCTGGCTTCTGGATTCCTGCTACGTCAGATATCAGTAAGACTGTGGTCTTGTATAATGGTGTTCAGTTGCTGAGATGCCCTGGGGTGTGGGCTGCGGGTGGCGCCAACCCTGTCCACTTCATTTTGTGAGGTGGCGTTGAAATCCCCGCCTCCCGTTGCCAGCACCTTTGCCCATACAGGGAGAAAAAAATGTGGATCGTCCACATTTGGACCATATATAGCCACCAGGGTTACCTGAGTGGACATTAGTGTACCACTTAAAATAACATAGCGCCCCTCTGGGTCAATTTGCGTGTGAGAGGTTGCCCAGCCCACTCCTTATCAGCACCAATACTCCTCTTGCATAGTTAGAGTACGGAGCTGAGTTTATCTCCCCCCAGTATCTGTTGTGGAGTTTGGGGTCAGTGCCGCACTTCAGGTGGGTTTCTTGCAGGAAGCACACATCGATGCGATGTCTGTTAAGTATGTGTGCATTAACCTCGATTTCCTGAAATCATTGAGCCCTCTTACGTTGCAGGTAAGGAATTTAGTCTCAGTCATAGGTCAGTAACGGTGTTGTGTAGTGTATTACCTGTTCGGTGAAGGGGCACATTGGAACAAAAAACTAGGCATTTGATTCTACTAACATTACATTGCAGATGCATGCAATACTTTAAAGCAGCTTCTAAATAAAATAGGTTGTGGTCTCCTGTGAGCATATACAGTATAGTTAACTACTTTTTGTCTGAGAACTCTATGAACACCCTAGCCCACCCACCTCCCACACCAATCCCCCAATTAGGTTGTGTTGAGTTACCCACCCCCCCACCCTTCCTTCCCCCCATAACCAAAAAGCGAAAACACATGGGAGATCTCCCAGTGGGGCTTGGGATGCTGGCATGATCCCTGCCTGGTGGCAGGGTGGCCGGGCTGAGACAATTTTTTAGGAATCCGACAAATGTGGACGTTATGCCAATATAATGCCAGAATAATCGGCTAACCCTGAACTCGGCTGGCACAGCAACCAGAAATATTATACTGTATAAAATTACACACAAAACTTAATAATCTAACTGTCTAAATCATTATAGTCAACTTAGTCGTTTTTGCTCAAGATCTGTTCTGATTCAGTTTGATGTGAAGAGCGAGGAGGTGACTTTTTGGTGCAGATATGCTTAGTGTACTTCAGGGCCGCCTTGGCGTCAGTGAAGAAATGTGACTGCCCTTCGTGCGTTATTTTTAGTTTGGCCGGGTAGAGCATTGCATATGGGATGGGCCATGGGATGACAGCCGCCGGCAGCCCAGCCTTCGTGAGCCACTTACAGGACCTCAGCAAACGGGTATGAAGCAGAGGGGAGCCCAGGTAAGCACAGCCACTACACTCGCCTCTTGGATTCACGGCGGCCATGTTGCCGCTCGCACCAGGCCGCAGGATGTTGGGTCTGATAGTTTGAACTGGCGTCACGTTACCAACGGCAAAATTACGCAGATTCAGCAGTCAGCATATGGGGGCTGCTGCTGCTGTTTTGCAGTAGCGGATATCAAATTAAGGATGTCGATTCTGTAGGATTGATGTTCCCGGCCAACAGAGCCCCTCTATAAGGCGGCCATTCTGCAGCTCGGCGAAGCCATGCCCCCGTAATTACCAGACTTTAAGTACATTTTTATGTAATACACATTTCTTTGACCGTTCAATTGGGATGTATATAGCAAGAAAACGTGAAGACAATGCACTTCATTCTATTAAACATTTTAAAACAATAGATGAATGAGGTGGTATAGGGTGTTGTGTATAAGGCATATGGGATATGTAGCGTGCCGGTGTCCATATTAATACCAAACATGTAAGCAGACCCCTAAATTTCTCAAATGCACACATCTTCCAGGAAAAGAGAGCACCTTCTCAGAGGACCTTTTTTCGCCAATTTGCCTCCACAACAGACATCCTCAGTGGAGGTACTTTACAATGTAACACAACCTGTGTGTAAGTAAACACAGTTGTTAAGTGGCCCCAGATCATGTTTAACACTTTCTGCCAGTTTTAGGGGTATATTCACAAGAACGTGCGCAAAACATCTCCAGAAAATGTTAACGCAACTTTACACATCGCAGCCTATCGCGGGAAAATAACCCTGTGTTAACGTGGAATTCACAACACGGCGGTACCATGCGATAGTTTGCCGAAAACGCGGCCAATGTCTGCGATACAACCACCGCGACGGAGATAAAAACACAAACCCCACGCAAAAAAAAGTGCGATGAGCCCATTCGCGATGAGGAAAGCAGCGATAAGCAGCGCCAGGCCCGCCACACATACACGGCAGGCGGGAATAAGCACAACAAAAGCAGGAAAAAGGAAGACAAACCAAACAGAAAACATCGAAGCACAATGGAGGCAGTCGGAGCAAGTACACGACCCCACAAGCCCCATTGGCAACAAAACATTGTCCATGGCAGTCCATCGTGGACAAGGTGAATGCAGCCGGAGAGCGGAGGAGGACAATGGAAGAAAACCAGAACAGCTGGAATGATGCAAAACGCAAAAACAAGCAGAAACACGGCAACAACCAGAAGGCAGCAATGCACACCGGAGGTGGGAGTCCAGCGCCACACCAGGAGCTGGATGACATGAGGAAACGGTTTCCACCACATCAGTCTGGAGATGGTGGCAGGAGTCGGGGACCGGAAACTGCACAAAATCAACAGACACAACAGCAACAGGGAGAGGAACGACCAGGGACTGGGGGGACGGGGGGAGATGGGCACAATGGCACACATGCACAATTAAGCACAGCACAACTGCAGACAAACCATGCCCAAGAGTAACAACACCAACCAAGAGCACAAGTCACACAAGTCGGCAATATCACACCACTGAACAAGCACAGAAGTGAAAACCACACTGCCTGAAAGGGAGAAGGGTGAGCCAAATCAGAGCTGAAGGGCCAACTCACACACAATGCAGCACACACACATAGGAAGCAGAGCACCCCAACATCGAACACAATGTGGTACAAACAGCAACATTTGCACAACCGAACACAGGACACAAGTGCACCCGCTTGTGGCCGGGAAATGGCCATACGCATCTAGCAAAGCACGAAACAGGGACATGATAATGCACAAGTACCAACCCACAGCCCTGATGGGGTAGCAATGCATGTATGGCAGGGACCCAGATAGGCCATGACACACACATGTGCATACATATCAACACACATCACAGTTGGAGACAAGTGAAGGTGCGGAAGCTTCATCAACAATTTCGTGTCAGTACGGCCAAGAGAAGTGCCACAACATGCAGACCATTGCAGCAGCATGTCTGAATGAGGAACGTTGGAAAGCGCCCATGTCCACCCCTGGGTAAGGTAAATAATTTATTTGTACATGGTTAATTAAAACCTTTACAAGACAATTAGAACATTGCTAAAAATTAGCTTAAAATTCATTTTATACGACTTTCTAAAATTTAAAAATGTACTTAATATCAGTTTATGGCCATCATTGTAATTAAAGGTTCATGACTTCAGGACACCGTCTCGGAGATATTCGGTCTGGCTTTTATTAATCCGCAGTCAACGTGCTCTTCTGTCTTTTTGCTACTAGTTCCAAAAACTTTGTGACCCGACAATTTAATTTTGTTTTGGTAGGGTTCAAGCACAGTTTGACCGCCTGCCTGCATGTTCGAACACCATATAGTTTAAACGATGGACATAATAAATTGTACCTCAGGTCCTTTAATTTAGGGCAAATGCAGATTACATGAATGATATCTTCTTTGCCAGCTTTGCACAAGGCACAATGTTGCAGGGAGTTTTTTCTTTCCCAAGGCGGCAGATGAGGGGCAGCTGGAATTACACCAAGGCGTAATTTTAAAAACTTTTCTTTTATCTTTAGATTCATTCCAATGTTAAGATACACTTGAGGTTGCAGTGTTGCATAGTCGCTGAGTATAATCCAGCCGTGCGCACTTTTGGATAATGTCTCCTTGTACTCAATAGAGGAAATGATACGTGCTGATTTTTTTGCAACTTTTTTAAAAGACAAGAGATCAGTAAGGGTGCCCCAGAGGTCTGACAGTCCCAAGGTTTGGAGTGAGTCAAATAAGTAATCTCTGGCAGAGGATTTTCGATGGCAGAGCAGCTCTTCCCATAAATTTGAGTTTAAAGAACCAACCTCAGCGCTGCGAATCTTGTGCCAGGTAGTGACATACACGCTCCGTCTTTCCAGTGTTTGTTTTGACAGACCAAATTCAAGCCGAATTTGCGCTGGAGAAACGTATCTTGGCAGATTGAAGATTGCCCTGTATGAGTTTGCTATCACTATATCCAATAGTGCAGCATCCTTTCCTTGAAGGGGTTCACTCCCATATGTAAGGGTCAGCTGTAGCTTTGCTCGCAGGACCTGGAGCAAGGGGTTAAGCGTTAATTCGGGAAGCTTGACCTTTAAAGATTTTATCGCCAAACCAGTCACGGTTCCCTTCCCTCGCAAGGACTCTAGTTGAGGCTTGAACGAGTTCTTATGGTCCAAGATTACTCCCAGGTATTTATAGGTAGTTACCAAATCCAGCCCTTGTCCATTTAGATGCCAATTGTTTTTCCTTTTTTTCCGATAATTCACTGTCATGACTTTAGATTTGGCAACATTTATTTGCAAGCAGTTCCTTTCCGAAAAGGTGTGGGTTACATTCAAGAGATGTTGGAGGCCGATCGGAGTCCGACTGATTAAAACCAGATTGTGAGAAGTTGGCCTGGTATATGCTGTTCACTAATTAAAGTGGACACCTTGCACCAGGGCAAATCGACTCTTATGGTAGATAGGTTTAAGACAACCTTTTAAAGAAAGCTATCCTAGTGGTAGCTGTGGAGAGCAGCCTTCAGGCTAAGTCTTGAAGGAATGTAAAGCAGCTTGTTTTACCATATAATCTCTTGAATCACCAAATGAAAAGACACCACACAGGTATATATATCAAATATATATGTATTTATTTCTAAATAACTCTCTACTAATCTCTTTATGAGATTAGAAGACAAACATATGCACAAATCAACGTTTCACAATAAGTTAAGCACAAAATATGGCTGGGGCCCTAGGGGCGTACCAGACCATATACTAAGTAAGAGACTTAGGGACAACGACTTGCAGGGAGACAAGGCCTAGGGCCTTCAGAAGTGCAGGGGCCTCACAAAACCACCCAAGGCAGGTAAGTAAAGGACCCACGGGGACGCGTGCAGTGTGGATACACAGGCGCGGATCGCCGTTAACTTCAATGGGGCAAGTCGCGGTTGGAAATAAAGAGTTTTAGGATACTTCGGGAGAACCTACAAGCAAGTCACTTACAGGGTAAGTAGTTCTAGGGCCCACACCCACAGGAGCACCGTAGTGCTGGAGTTACCTCACCCAGGGAAGCCGGGTGCATAGGTGTCCTTTGGTGTCGGGTCGCGGCGTCGTTTTCAATGGCGAACAAAGAAGACTTGCTGCTTGCGGGAGCTGAAGAAGTGTCCGGTGGAATCCAAGCCTGGATTCTGAAGAAGGATGACCTGAAAGCAGAGGGGACAGTGTTCAAAGTCACTTGGCAGTGACCCGGGGCAAGGAAGATGGATGCCCACCGTCGTCGGTTGATTCAGGTCGGTTGCGGGTGCCTTGACTCTTCAGCCACGTGGTCCAGGAGGTGTTGACGACGACCAGGAGCTGGATTCGGTGGGTCCCTTGACGTCTGCAGCTGACTGCGGTGTCGGCAACTCGATTGGAGCCAACAAGCCTTGGCAGCAGCAAGTCTCGGGGAGATGAAGAAAAGTCGATGGCACAGACCAGCAAGGTCTGAGGGACTCACCCAGCGAGGGTGAGTCAGGGCAGGCCTGGAGCAACCAGAAGAGCCCTTTGGTTTCTTTAAGAAGTCTTCTGGGGACCCACAAGCCGGCGGGCAAGGGATCGCAAAGACACCTCGGGCGGAATCACTCAACAGGGGCCCACGGTCACTTGGGACGGTGTAGGCCTCTGATCTTCGGAGGGATTCCTGCTGGAGGTCGGGACCACACGTGATCCAAAGCACAAGTTCGTAGAACGTTGTGAAGGGGTTGCACTCGACAATAGTGCACGGTACCCAGGGGTCGCGGTTCCTTGTTACTCGTGGGGTCCACTTGCCTCAGCTTCGCTGGGGACTCACGATGGCCTGGGAGAGGTCAGGAAATCCACTTCTTGGGCTGCAGGGACTTCGGACTCCGGCGGGAGTGGCGTAGTTTGCGACCGTCGTTGTCGTTTTTGGTGCCTGCCAAGCAGGGGAGTCACTCCTTGACTCCAAGGGAGATTCTTCTGTCTTCCAAAGGTAGTGGAACGTCGAAGGGCCAGGATTCTTCTGTAGAGCGTCGTCCAGGGGTTATCTGCTTTGCAATGGCAAGGTTCCCCCTCTTATACTAAAAGAGGGGATGGACTAGCTCTATGACCCCACCTATGGGAGGGTCAAGGGAGGGGTGGCTACACCCACTTCCCTTTGTCCAGTTTCGTGCCAGAGCAGGGGCAGGTAGCCCCTGAGCTGGTTTGAACTGGCATATGCACAGAGGAGCCTTCTGCTCCCCCAGTGCAGGACTTCAAAGCACTCTAAGAGTGCACCCACCCAGCCCCAATACACTAAACCCTGTCTGGGAGGTGGTTACACCTCCCTGTGACAGGATGCCTATTGTTGGGCTTCCTCCACTGCGAGTTTCGGTCATCAGCAGGAGGGCAGCCCAGTGTCTGTGACTGGTGGCATCCATTTTGTGATGCCAGGGCTCTTTAGGATTCTACCGCGTTTCCACAGCAGGTACATGTCTTATCCCTCTAGAAGGGTGGAATGCTACCCCGCCGCCAAGATTGGCGGGGGGTAGTATTCCAAGATGTTTGACACCAAACACGACATGTTTTGATGCAGCCATTCCAAAGTTAGCATTTACCGCGAGGATATAATGCACTTAATAGTATATGGTTTAACCGCATCCACAAACAGCACCAGAGGATAGACTCCGAGAGCTGCAGAGGGGCCCTGCTCAGGCAGAGGCACCCCCTCACATAGAAGCCAAGCACCCTGCCCTCAGGATTGATAGGGCCTGCTTTAGGGGTGACTGATAGGTTTATATGTGTGTGCAGGAGAGATACAGGAAACCTATATCTCAGTGAGGGGTGCTAGCACCACCTCACCCAGGCTGCAGTAGCAGGCCTGTGGTGTCAGATTTAGACTGCTTCCCAGGGGTGGCATAATACATGCTGCAGCCCTGGTAGGCCTGTGAAGTACCTATGCCCTTGGTACCTAAGGTACCATATACTAGGGACTCATAAGGCACCACAGTATCCAATCACTAGTGCACCTAGAGTGCACTCCATGTCGTTTAGAGAGAGCAGATAGACTGGGGCCCTGAATAGCAGGGTCCCAGTCCAACTAAGTCATAAACCAGCAAAACACCAGGAAAAAAGTGGGGGCAACCATATAGTCAGATTCCACCTTCCTACATAGATCGTCCGCGTACAACAGATTGGACACCTGAGTTTTCCCTAGTTTTGGTGCATGGCAGGGGCAATTATCGAGTTCTCCTGACAGGTCTGCAAGAAAAAGGTTAAATAAAAATGGAGCTAGAACGCAGCCCTGTTTTAGCCCTTTTGTTGTTGGAATCGGTTTGGAGAGATGTGTTCCTGCTCCTAATTTAACCTTGATCCAGGTGTTTGTGTGCAGTAATATCAGTTGGTCTAAGAGTCGTTTCGGTATACCCAGTTTTCCAGTTTCCGCCAGAGTTTATTTCGATCGACGTGATCAAAAGCGGCAGTATAATCAATGAAACACAGGAAAAGGGGAGTTTTGGTCTCTTTTGCTGCATCCATCAGCATGGTCAATGCCATGATGTTTGTAACGGTCCCTTGACCCTGGCAGAAGCCTGTTTGATTAATAGGGAGGATGGAATTTTCGGACGCCCATGTTGTTAACTCCTTCAATATGGTTCCTGCAAAATACTTGGCCTCCACCTCTATGAGGGCGATAAGCCGGTAATGATTTGGAAGTTTCCTGCTGCCCTGTTTAAAAATTGGGCTTAATACTGATCCAAACCAGGACTCCGGTAGTGTCAATGTGTCCTTTATGTTTTTAAAAACCGGTGTTAGTGCTACACTCCAAAATTCAGCATCTGATTTATATAACATTGGTGGGATGCCGTTTGGACCAGGGACACCTGTTGGTCTGCCCCTAGCTATTTGCCTCTTGATTTCCGCTGATGTGTAAGTGGAGTGTTCAATCTCAACAGAGGCAGAAGAACTTGAATCTAACTTTAATTTACCTACACAAGGAGGTGACGTGGTTCCTCTTGGGTCTGAGTCTTGAAAAGTTACCATTGTGCCGCAGTTGCTTGTTTTTCTCTGCAAACTACTTTACTGGGCCCTTTTGTCCCTACTTCATCAAGACGTTCCCCGTTGTCAGCGAATGTGTTGTTAAAATGCTTGAAGAGGTAATTTGTCCATGCTTCCTCCGTTATATTAGAATTTAGGCCAAGATGGTCTGGATTCTTTAATCTTTTGATCATATGCCAAAACCTTGAGCTATTTTTCCGTTTAACTTCATAGAGGAGCTTGGCCCATAATTCTTCATTTTTCCGCTTCTTTTTTTCCCATTTCATCCTTTTTAGCAGTTGTTTTGCTTCCCGTAAAACATTTTGTAAGTCTTGATTTAATGGATCTTTCCTCATCTGTCTCAATGTTCGGTTTATGATCTGCTTTTGGATTTTCATTTCTGGAGTGGGTTGCGTTTTGGTCGATGCTCCCGTTTGATGTGTTAATCTATTTGATGATCCTTTCAATAATTTCTCATCGATTGCTAGGATGAAGTTTTGCCATGCTTCTACCGGTTTTGTCGTGAGATTTTCCGCTTCAGTGTAAAGAGTTTTTGCCTTAAGGCATATAGTACTGATATTACTGGGATTGCATCGAAGCCGCTTTAGATTTGCGGCTACTTTGATATTAATACCTATAAATGGTTCGATCTTAAGAAGTGAGTTGACTTTTATTGTTACTTCTTGAGGCAAGGGTCGCTATGTTCGCTGGTCCCAATCTTAAACGCCATTACGGTACCAAGCATATTTAGGGATGTAAATGTATAATCCAAATGAGAAGATTGCTGTTTTGAATGAAACGTTGCGATTGGTGGGTCGTCCTCCGGGAAGCGCCCATTTAAGGCTCTTAAGTTAAGATGTTCTAGCTGCCGTAATAGGTGATTTGAGCAATTTGTGGATTTCTTAATGTTTGGGAAGCCCTGGCTTGGCACTTCCCATGCAACATTAAGTTCTTGGTCAAGGGCATCACCTTCCCCAGAGCTAAAAAGATACATGATAAAATCGCCTGCTAGAATAATATAATCAGAATCCTCTTCATCCATTATCTTTTTCGTGGCATCAATCAGTTCTTTGGCAGTTTTCTGTTTCCGTTTGGGATGGATGTAAGCATTAATTACTATAACTTCTTGACACTGGCTATTTAGCCAGAGTACGATCTTTACCGCCTGCATGACGGTTGGGGGTGTTATTTAAAGTAAAAAAAGTAAGTCCGTTTTTATATAGCGCAGCTACTCACACTTACGGGTCTCAAGGCGCTGGGGGCCGTAGTGGAAATTAAGTGAGCTATTGCCCAGAGTCACATGGTGCTGAGCTGCCGCCGGAGCCGGGGATCGAACCGTGAATCCTGTGCTCCAAAGTCAGCTGCCCTGGCCGCTGCACCACACCTCTCCACTTATTTGAGATGCTATTGCTGAGATCTCTCCTATTGTTACTATGGAGGCCATAATCATTAAGCCCCCTGATCGGCGACCAAAATCGGAACACTTTTTTGCCGGGATGCAACAAGATGTATATCCTTGGAGTTCAAAGGCCTTTTCCTCCCAGGTCTCTTGCAGCAGTAACAAATCGAATGAGTTTAAATATTGTAAGAACTCCGGATCCTCACTTTTACTAGTTAGACCGTTGATGTTCCAAGTACATATCTTAATTTGTCTGGAGTTGTCCAAGGCATGATTGAGGTTGCTCTCCCTTTGTCAATTTGTATAGTCTGCTATGTTAATGGTGCGCTGAATTTGCCTCCAGTTTTGTGAGGCAGTTGGCCAAATATGACGTAGGTCCCTTGGGTCTTGTGCTGGTAAAAAGATCTTTGTATCTTGGGAGTATGCTCTTGGGGAGGTACTCCTTGCTCCCTTTAGTACTGAATTGATGTTTTTCCGTATGGGTGTCCCAGTAGGGGGTAAAAAAGGTGTCGAATAGGGAGGTAACTTTTCATTTTCAAGTTTTATCCCCCATTGCTTAAACATACTCACTTCTTTCATGATTTTTTTGACTGTCTCTGCGGAGTTCCAGGTTGCTTTGGTTATTTCCGAACATTGCGGGAGTCCATCACCCACACAAGTCAGTGCCAACGCGCGTTGGTTGTCCGCGCATGTATCCGGAGTCTAGGCCAATGCAGCCATGTCCACTGTCGTCTTGGGACATGTGACCAGATCCCCAACATGCCACCAGGTGCCGGGACATGTGCAATGGGTCACATTCAGTCGTGGCTGCAGGTACGTTGTCACTCGTCCATGAACGCAAGTGCAGCAGCGTAGGCCAACATTTCCAACATGAGCTCGTTGTCGACTACATCCAACATGTCGGCGACGTAACCCATCAGCTGTCCCGGACAGATGTGCTGACTCCAACCCCTGGCCCCAATTGGCACTGAAGCCCAATAGGGGAGCGGCTCAATGTGGTCACTGCACACGACGACTCGTGCAATCTCCCAGGTCCAGTTGCCAGCATGCATGCCAATCATCCAGGCATGCCATAAACGGGCATCACGGTGACACTCCTGATCGTGGGCCAACAGGGGGCGCACACACACGTCGAAATCCAGGTCAGCTACCGTTACGTTGGGGAGGCAGACATCCATGGTCCACTCGAATATGCACGAGCGACAATGCAACACAGGCTGAACGCAGGTGACTTTGGCAAGGCAGAAGCTTAGCCGGTAACGGATCCGCAGCACTGCCAATGGCAGTGCCCCCAGTACATGCAGCAGACGTGCACGGTACCGGTCCACATGACGGGAGTTGTGCATGTGTCCGGGATGGTCTGCCATTGCGTCAGTGGCTCTGCTTGAAGCGGCACTGTGCTGACCCGCGCCAGTCCTGTGGATGAAATGCCACAGCTCGGATCAATGAGCAGTGTCTGTGTGCAACGGGTGCAGGCCTGGGGTGGGGTGGGAGTACGTGTGAAGGCCATTTTATGCACGATAACTACGACCAAGGACTCCTGTGTGTGGGATGTGTACACGTTGGTCTCACGTCAGGCAGTGCGTAGTGTGGGAGTCGCAAGCAAATGCTATCGTATCTGTCAGGGGGTGCTGGGCACATGCAAGTCCCAGCTCAGAGCTGCAAATGTCCTTCCGCCTGATAGTTCAGACAAAGGACCTTTCATCCCTACAGTAACTCTACCATCAGCTTGCATACAGGAGATGCACAGAGGCCTGTTGTGGGTGGGGTGGGATGTCTGTGACCCAGGGAATCATGGATGATATGCCGAGCACGTGGCACATGAGCGGCCTCACTGGGTATGACGTTGCCTCACAGCTGCTCCTCCCTCCCACACGTGTGTGCGCTGCGCTGTTGTAACACGTGCACTCCTACGGCACCCTATTGTCATGCCTGTCTGCGCATGTCCAGCGGCATGCCAACAACACCGTGAAGCTGGCCGTTGAGGGTGTGCGGCCACGTGAGTGTAGGCCAATAGTCTGGACAGGTCGGACACAGGTTTACAGTCCATGGCTGGCTGTGATCGCACTGCGATTGAGGCTAGGCATCTGACTTATGCAGCCGCAGGACTGATACACATAACACTTGGCATGTATGAGCCAAGACCCCGAGCGGTCTGGTGCTCCTACATTTCCCATACGTGCGGGCCTGCCCTCCGGGTGCATGCTACATTGCAACATCGACTACTGTGGCCCTGGTGGCGACACAGAGACACGCTTACTGCACTTCCTGCTCAAGGCCAGACCAGAGCCACGCCCTGATCCCCCTGCCGAATCAGCACACCCCTGCGCTGACCTGACGTACACCGGACCAGCACACTCTGCTTGTGCATGCAGGGGGGTGCGGGCGAAGCTTCATGTCCAAGGTATTAGCCGCTGCTGAGGTGACATGGTATCGTCCGCTGAAGACAGCACACTGTGATGATGTAGGGCTCGGGCCCATCATGCTGACATAATGACCACACGGACACACTTGCTTAGATGGTGTGAATGGCTACGGGCACGTGCACCCGGCCACTTTTATTAGCAGGCTCACATGTCGAGTGACACCTGTGTTGGATGTGTGTGGGGTGTGTGTACACCAGCCGTCATGGAGTGCCTGGTGCAGTCAAAAAATGACAACAGTGTTCCCACGTTAAGGACACAACCACTCAACCATAAAGGCCACATGACTTGAGCTGCACAGAGTTAGTGGCCCCGGATGCACAACGTCCTGCACGGGTCTACCGCCACGGGCCGCTAACTTGCGGTGCACTGGGGCAGGGTCACGAGAGCAGAGCAGGTTCTCGTAGATGACTAAGGGGGTTGTCGCGGAGTGTCTCGGTGGACAGTGGAAGGTGTACCCCCAGGGCAGAACCACGCAGAAACACTCACTATGGTGGAGATGAATGGAACAGACACATGTCGAACACCAAGTCCGTCCCAGCCAAATGATGATGCAGACAACCCCCAGGACATGGACTCAGACGCCATCAAAGTCCAACCAGAAAGTGCCCATGACTCATTGCGCACAGAGTTAGTGGCACCCGTGCTGATAGGGGATGCCGCCTGCGATGAGGCGTGTCCAATGGTGTGGACTCCTCCATTTATTACCCAAGACACAGTTCCACATGTGTGACCTACTGGGCCGCAGTGTAGGCCTGAGCCCTCATCCAAGTGGTGCCGGCTGGCGTTGAACAGGGTTAGTGGCACCACGTGTTGCCGGCTGGCGTTGGACAGGGTTAGTGGCACCACGTGTCGCAGGCTGGCGATGCAGACTTTTGCTTCACTAATCGGAGGGAGTATAGTGATGTGGACGCTGCCACGGACTTGGGGTCACTGCCATTCAAAACTCAGGACACAGTTCCACATGTAGGACCCACCGGACTGCAGTGTAGGCCTGAGCCCTCATCCAAGTGGAGCCGGCTGGCGTTGAACAGGGTTAGTGGCACCACGTGTCGCCGGCTGGCGTTGGACAGGGTTAGTGGCACCACGTGTCGCAGGCTGTCGATGCAGACTTTTGATTCACTGATCGGAGGGAGTATAGTGATGTGGACGCTGCCACAGACCTTTGGTCACTGCCATTCAAAGGTCACGACTCAGTACAACATGTGCTAACAACTGGGCCGAAGAGTACGCCGGTGGATTATGTCAATGAAAAAGGAGTACTGTGGGCCTGCGCCGTGGAGGCCAGCGATGGTCTGCGGAGGCTGCAAAGGTCGCGGGACTGGGGCTTGGAGCTTGCACCGGCACGTGGTGGGCCCTCTTTGACACACACTGGTGTCGGCAGGTGAGCGGAGCCTCCTTGGTGCACTGGGGCAGGCATGGCGGGTCTGGGAACCAGCGGCCCGGGGTGCAGCAGGCACACAGAGACGCAGGCCCTGCCGCGCACGGCGCCGGCCTCGTGGCGGGCTGAGAGGCGCCGCCCTGGAAGACACGTTGGCCATTCCGAAAGAGTACCACGCCCAGTGCGACGGGCTTTTTATTCACAACCCTCGCAGGCCTGGTGTACGCAGGGCCGACCCACTCCACCCGCGCATACAGGGGGGGACGTAACGTGTGACATTTCTGCACTCTGCCCCACAGCCTGTGGGGACATGGTAGCGTCCACTGGCCACTACACTCCATGCACCAGCAGTTGATGTCCACATGGCCATTTCCGTGGTTTGCACACTGAAGTCTGTCCGGCACATCCACGCCACACCTGGCATTGGGTAGGTTGACATTCATTAGTCACTTACCGCTCTCGCACATGCCTGCTCCACACCTCTCCTCACATTCTGCTATTGTGTGGCTGTGAGGCCATGCCGTAGCTGGGTTGTGTGCATGGCAAGCCCAGGTTCCCAATGGAGTCGTGTTGTCGTGTCTGGTCGGTTGGCATGTTGTGTGGCATGTTGCATGTAGTTTTGCTGCGTGCCCATTGCCAGCGTCTTGATTTGCATGACTGTGGGGTGGAGGTGTGTGGTGTGTTCATTTGGTACTTACCAACGAGCATTGCATTTCAATAGGTGCCATCCTGGGAGCGCTGGTTGATGATGGACTGTCGGGAGATGTGGGAATAATGCACACTGCCTGGAGAGTTGGCCACGACATTGTTGAGGAGTCCCCGGTGGTCCACTATTGCCTGCACATTGATGGAATGCATGTGCTTTCTGTTGCGGTAGTTGTGTGCAGTGTCGGCAGGGGACACGAGGGGTCCATGTGTGCAGTAGATTGCCCCCAACACGTGAAGGAATCCAGCTATGGCGTAGAAGCCTTGCTTGGTCTCCAGCTGCTCCTGCGCAGTGTGGGTGACGTGGAGGTGCTGGGGTACCAGGCTGATGATGGCATCCAGGACAGGTGTGATGAACTTGGATAGGGCTGGCTGTGAGACTCCTCCGACTCTGGCAGTTGTTGGTTGGAATGTACCAGAGGCCAACAGGTGCAGCACAGCCAGCAGCTTTGTCTGCGGAGGGATGTTTGTTGTCCGCTGTGTTGGTACCGTCAGCCGGTGGGCGATGTGGGTCAGGATGGGGGAATGGTTGTCCTTTTGGGCCTGTTGTGGGCAATGTCCTCCTCTGGCGTTAGGTCTGTGCGGCTGGTGCGTTTGCGGTGGGTCCGCTGTCTTTGTGTACGCTGCCTCTGTGGTGGTCCGGGGGGGCGGGCCCTGGGGGTGGTGGCGGTGGGTGTTGTGGCCCTCATGGGTCTCCGAGCTGCATGATCATTGTCTCCACGGCATCTGTGGGTCTTCAGATGTGGCTCTGGGCTGGGCTCCCTTTCATGCTGCAGGTAGTCGTCCTGCTTAACACCAGCAAAATGCAGGTGTTAAATCCCTGCTGCTACCGCGGCTTATCGCCTGTTTTTGGTTCGCATCACAGATCTGGCAGTTCGTTGTGAAAGTGGTGTAGTGGTGTTTTTGTGTGTTTTTGCACGGGAACGCCTACTCTGCATCTCATTAGGGTTAGTTGGTGGTGTCACCCGTGGGGGTAAAATTTGCAGCAGTTATCACGGATATACTGGCGATGTCTGCAGTTAGCACGCGCTTGTGAATGGGGCGTTAAATCTATCTCCACTTTTGGTGCGTTAAGGTGGCGATAACTCGGCGATAAGTCCTTGTGAATACACCCCTTAGTGTTTTAGCCATCAACTCTTTGTTTTGTGGCAATTGTAGTTTCACTTTTGTATTTAAGTGTAGCTTAAAATGCCCAGCAGGCAACGTTCAGTTGACTAAAAAGCCAGACATAACTGAAGGTGTCACATATAGCATTGGGCAGCTACAAGTTGGACAATTTATACTTCACTGTGAAGTTGCAAACTATGATTTGGATAGTGTGTCAGTGGACTTCTATGGACTCTCGCTGAATCTCTACTGGAAGGCGGGTACCACAGACTAAGCAATTTCTATGATTTGAAGCTTAAAACAATACACAAAAAGCACAAACAAGTATACATCACACAGTTATACAAATTATGGAATATTTATTTTAATTCACAAACGAAAAGATATAGAAACATTGGAATTTTAGGTTAAAGGTTGGATCATTTAAATATTTGTTTTTATATCTGAAAGACGAAGCAATATGCTGGACTGTAGCATACCACTTAGTATTTTTTTCTCTTAATGCATGTTCTCTTTTTGTTGGCACATATGAATGCTTCATTTGAGGCCACTAGTTGTCCATAGTAAATTCTGTTTACTGTACATGCACTGCTTCCATAAATTAAGCTAAGGGTACCAACCTAATTTGTATCCTTCAGTTTTAAATTCCATTACATTTACAGAGGTTTTTAACGTTTTCACTGTAACATTATCTTTTTATATATCTATAATGTATTAATCTGCCAAAATTATTTCATTTTTTAAATAGTTACAGATCCCCTGAATAGGTGTTGGGGACTTCCATTGTCTGTGGACTCCAGGTTAAGAACCACTAGTCCACGCGGTACATATAGGTTATTTATGCATCTTCCTCAGGATTGGATTTTAGTGATTGATGTAGAAACCCTATCAAAGTGGGACTAAAGCTTCATCAATGTAAAGACGCAATAATGAGAGTGGGCTGTACGTTGGCAATCATTTTTGTTCCTCTTATAATACTGCTGCTACATTAAACACCAAAATTATTTAGATACTACAAGGATAACTCATTGGAACACTGCAAACTTTGAATACTGCATATCTTTTGAGCTTGCACTAACTTTCAGATATCTCTGAAATTTCATATTGTATACAGCCAACTCCTGTTTTATACATTGTTCACTTCACATTGCAATAAAACAAGCACTACTCCGTTACCCACTTGTTGTTTTGTAGCACCCAGGATCTTTTATTTGTAAATTTTCAAACACATGTTTTTTATAGGTGCAATGTTAACAAATATATAAATTCATATTAAAAAATGATCATGATACTGTCTGCGGTCTGAGCTTTCGATACTATTTTTCCCATGTAAAACATAGCTATACATGTATCTTAAGAAACTGCATGTGCGCCATGGGTTTAGTCCTGACTGTTCTGCTAAATCAAAATAGAGATATAAAGTAATTTTTTCTAAGTTATGAGGAAGGAGCCACTGTTTCTTTTGATCATAAAAATATCAACGTTCTATGAAATACAGGGTTGCCCCATTTACTTTCCTATTTTTCTCTAAAATAGAGCTGATTTTTGCCTATGGTTGAAGTGAAGCAATTCCTCTCAAAAGATAGTCAGACCTATAAGAGAGAAGCAAGATAGGCATATCAGGTGAACAGAGTGCAGCATAGCAGTGTTGGAAACTTCACTATCTGTCTTGAAGTGATAAAGCAACCGGAATGTAAGGCGCACAAATTACAAATTACATTACATTAGCCAGTGTTTACTCTTGGTAAGGTGTATGCTTTGTTTACCAAGATTCACCAGAAGTAGGGCATTTCTGTATGGAAGATGAATAAGCAGAGGGACTACAAGCTTGCTTTACAGCTCTGTCTATCTATCTATCTATCTATCTATCTATCTATCTATCTATCTATCTATCGTCTGTCTATCTATCTAGCTCTCTTTCTCTCTCTCTCTCTCTCTCTCTCTCTCTCTCTATATATATATATATATATATATATATATATATATATATATATATATATATATATATATATCCTACTGGAGATTGCTAGTTAGGACCATGTTTCCATAGGAAAAGCATTTTTTGGCTTGCCTATAACTTTGGTACCGTTTGAGGAATCTTCACAAAATGTTCCCAAAAAAGTGCCCCGTGAACTTTTTTGGCATGGAAAGTTTCGGGGGGTGATCTGTGAAGTGGGGGCAGAGAAAAAGGGAGGTCAAAATAATTGTGTTTCCCATGTTAATTCCCATAGGAACTTTAGTCGAACTTGCAACCTGAAGCACTGGATGGAATTACACCAAATTTGGCAGAAAGGAAGAATTAGTTACGCAGATCATGCTTTCAGTTATTTAGTGTAAATCTGTTCAGTATTTGTTGAGAAATTTAAGAAAATCAAGATAGTGATATATGTGGCCTTGGGGACTTCGCAAATAATTATGAGCTCGTGCAGGGAAATGCAGAGCTCTGATTGGCTGCCAACACTTCAACCAAGAAGTGTTGGCAGCTATGTTGAGACATGGCTTCATCCGAGTCCCAGAAAAAAAGCGTTAAAAAAAGGGAAAGGGGGCAGGGTAGGAATACGCGGGGTTCTCTTGGCTTCCTGCCAGGGCATAAACTTTTTTTTTTAATTGCTGCAAATTCGCAAAATTCACAAATTTGCTGCAAATTTAAAAAAAAGAGCAGGCTACCTCGCTTATTTTCAAAAGGGCCCCTGGGTGGGCCAGGTCCTGGACGCATTTTTTTTTAATAGGAGGAGGGCACACAGGTCCCCCAAGTGGGCCAGGTCCTGGGGGCATTTTTAAAAAACAGAGGTGGGCGCACAGGCCCCCCCTCTTAAGGCACATTGAGCTCCAGGGACACCGCCTACACGGGACTTTATTAATAAAAAAGGGGGGTGCACGGGGCCCCCCTCCAAGGGCTCTATAATCCCCGAGGACCACCACCTCCCCGGGGCAATCACACATTGTTGAGGGTGTCACGCGGCCCACCCAGCCCCGGGAACCAAACCTCCCTGGGGCTAAATAACACAAAATTGGGGGCCTTTGGTCCTTCCTGGACCCCGGGGACCACCACCTCCCCGGGGCCAAATACATTTTACCAAGCATGGGAGAGGGGCTGCGAGGCCTCCCTCCTGGGCGTTCTTGGCCCCGGGGACCACCACCTCCCTGGGGCAACCCATGCACAAGAAAGGAGGGGGGCCGCCCAGCCCCCCTCCTTGGCTCCCTTCCTGAAGCCATGCACGGCCCTGTGGACCGCTACCCCCCCAGGGCCAGCTCCTGCTATGTCCCAGGGTGCCCACCCCCAGGACATAGCTGTTTGCTTATGCTTGGCAGCTCCCGTCAAGCATAAGCAAACACTCCAGTTCCAGCAGGCAGGAGCAGTCAAAGTGCTCCCACCCTCTGGAAGCAGATGTTTCATCTCTTTTCCTGCCCACAGACATGCAGGCAGGGGAAGAGATGTAACTGTTTGCTCCTGCACTGAGGGAGCTGCCTTTCCAGCAGCGCCTTCAGTCCAGCCAATGCCGGCTCCCACAGGAGGCGGGGAGCCGGCTGGGACCGTGGGGGGAACCTCAAAGCCAGAGGAAGAGCAGAAAGAGGCAAAATAAAGGTAAAAAGCGAGCAGAAAGAGGCAGAATATAGGTCAGAAGGAGGCAAGATAAAGGTTAGAAATGAGCAGAAAGAGGCAGAATAAATGTCAGGAATGAGCATCAAGAGTCAGAATAAAGGTGAGAAACAAGCAGAAAGACTCCGAATAAAGGTCGGACACGAGCAGAAAGAGGCAGAATAAAGGTCAGAAACTATAAGAAAGAGGCTACATAAAGGTGAGAAACGAGCAGCAAGAGGCAGAATAGATGTCCGAAATGAGCATTGGGAGGCAGAACAGAGGTCAGAAACGAACAGCAAGAGGCAGAATAGAGGTTATAAACGAGCAGAAAGAGGCAGAATAAAGGTCAGAAACAAGCAGAAACAGGCAGAATAGAGGTCAGAAACGAGCAGAAAATACAGAATTAAGGTCAGAAACTAGCAGAAAGAGGCACAATAGAGGTCAGAAACGAGCAGCAAGAGGCAGAATAAAGGTCAGAAACGAGCAGAAAAAGGCAGAATAAAGGTCAGAAACGATCAGAAAGAGGCAAAATAAAGGTAAAAATGAGCATAAAGAGGCAGAATAAAGGTCAGAAACTAGCAGAAAGAGGCACAATAGAGGTCAGAAACGGGCAGAAAAAGGCAGAATAATGGTCAGAAACTAGCAGAAAGAGGCACAATAGAGGTCAGCAACTAGCAGCAAGAGGCAGGATAAAGGTCAGAAACTAGCAGAAATGTCAGAATAAAGGTCAGAAACGATCAGAAAGAGGCAAAATAAATGTAAAAATTAGCATAAAGAGGCAGAATAAAGGTCACAAACTAGCAGAAAGAGGCACATTAGAGGTCAGAAACGAGCAGCAAGAGGCAGAATAAAGGTCAGAAACAAGCAGAAAGAGGAAGAATAAAAGTAAAAAATGAGCAGAAAGAGGCAGAATAAAGGTCAGAAGGGAGCAGAAAAAGCAGACTTAAGGTCAGAATGAGCAGAGAGAGGCAAAATAGAGGTCAGAAACCAGCAGCAAGAGGCAAAATGAAGGTGAGCAACATGCAGAAAGAGGCAAAATAAAGGTTAGCAATGAGCACAAAGAGTCAAAATAAAGATCAGCAACTAGCAGAAAGAGGCAGAATAGAGGTCAGAAACTAGCAGAAAGAGGCAGAATAGAGGTCAGAAATGAGCAGAAAGAGGAAAAATAAAGATGAGAAATGAGCAGAAAAAGGCCGGATAAAGGTCAGAACCATGCAGAAAAAGGCAAAATAGAGGTCAGAAACAAACAGCAAGAGGCAGAATAAATGTCAGAAACAAGCAGAAAGAGGCAAGATAAAGGTGAGAAACGAGCAAAAGAGGGTGAATAAAGGTCATAAATTCGCAGAAAGAGGCAAAAATAAAGGTGAGAGACGAGCAGTAAGAGGCAAAATAAAGGTCAGAGACGAGCAGAAAAAGCAAAATGAAGGTCAGAAACGAGCAGGAAGAGGCAGAATAAAGGTCAGAAATGAGCAGAAAGAGACAAAATACAGTTCAAAAACGAGCTTGGTGAGAATTGCTGAGACCTCGTCGGAGTCTCAACCACTCTGCAAAGGGGCCTCATGGCGCACCACTGGTTGGGTGATGAAGTCCCCTTGGCTGCTGAGGGTTGCTGGGGTCCAGGAACCCCTATTGTTGCCACAAGTAACTACCCTACAGAGGGATTTTTGTGACTAGGGGTGAGCGTGCCAGTAAACTCCGCTCCACTGGTGGGTTGGCAGAGTTTTTGCCAAACTCCGTGTTCCAAGCTGGGCGTGGAGTGGCTAAACTCCGCAAACTCCGCCTGCAGAGCAAAGTTTACTACCCACCCCAAGTTACCATTTACAGACCCACTCACTCTTGCACCCACTCACAGATCCACTCAGAGACTTACGCACCCACTCCCAGACCCACTCAGACATTCACACACCCACTCAGAGACTCACACACCCACTAACCTACCTATACAGCCACCCACACACCTTTTTTCAATGGTGACAGGTTACAGTTAGGAAATAAAATTTTAAAAGCCGTTGAAATTCACTGAAAAAACCAAAGTTTACAGAGACGTTATAGCTAGGAAATAGAATTAAAATATCAGTAGAAATTCACTGTAAATAACAAAGGTTACGAGGACATTTTTGTTAGGAAATAGAATTTAAAAAACCTTAGAAATTCACTGAAAAACAAAGCTTACAGGGATGTTATAGTTAGGCTCATATTTCATTCGTACAAAACCAGAGAAATTCAGAAGTTATAGTTACCTGAGCTAACTATAACTTACGACCCTGCAATACACTGCTTATGATCTCATGTATTACATCACTCATGACATGATCAGTGACATCACTGATGACATCTCAAATGACATCACTGATGACATCATCCAGTGAGTGTAAATTTTTTATAAGAGTGTATGGTCATCAGTATCGGTGCATCTTTGTAGATTAAACCAACAACAACCCAGATGGTAGCAAAATTATTGTCCTTGTTTCCATGAAATGGATGTTGTGAAGTTCAATGCATGCAGGAACCTGGAGCTCCTTCACAGAGTGCTTTATCATAGTCTCACTGTAATATCCCTTAATCTGGTCTCATTTGCGGGGGAAGAGGGGCTGGGAGCAAGGTCAAAGATGGTCAATAAACCTCTCCGGGTTAGGTCAGGCTTTGGCTTGTGCAGGGCTAGTGCACCTGTTAGGCTAGGTAAGGATTAATGTTAGGTCAGATTTGGGTTGGAAAGGATTCAACATCTTCAACATCTACATGGCCCCCCTCGCCGCCATCGTCAGACAGCATGGGCTCAGCATAGTATCTTACGCCGACGACACTCAGCTCATCCTCTCTCTCATGAAGAACCCCGAAGACACCAGACTCAGCTTCCAAGAAGGAATGATAGACGTCACAGCCTGGATGAGCGACAGCTGCCTAAAACTGAACTCGGAGAAGACAGAGGTCCTCATCCTCGGACCCTCCCCCACTGTGTGGGTCAGCTCCTGGTTGCCCCCTGCCTTCAGAATCCCACCCACCCAGCAGGGCCGGACTGAGAACCGAAACTGGCCCTGGCCGGCCCCCTTGGGGGAGAAGATGGTGTGCGGCCAAGCTGTTTGCTAGGGCCGGTTTTGGACGATTTTGTTACAGGGGGCCGATATAGCCGGCCCCCGGTAACAAAATCGAACCCCACTCTAGCAGCCCACCTGGGAAACGCCTGGTGCCCGCTACAGCCAGTCCGGCCCTGCCACCCACCCCGACTGACCACGCCCGGAACCTCAGCATCATTCTAGACTCCTCTCTCACCTTGACCCGCCAGAGCAACGCAGTCGCCTCCACCTGCTTCAACTTCCTCCGCATCCTCCGCAAGACCTTCAAGTGGATCCCCCTCGAATGCAGAAAGACCATCACCCACACACTCATAACCAGCAGACTGGACTACGGCAACACCCTCTACGCCGGAATCAACAAGACCCTGCTACACAAGCTCCAAACCATCCAGAACACCTCAGCCAGACTCGTCCTCGGAAGCCCACGACATGAGCACATGACTCAGCACCTACGAGACCTCCACTGGCTCCCCATCGAGAAGAGAGTAACCTTCAAGCTACTCACCCACGCTTACAAATCCCTCCACAACATCGGACCCAAATACCTCAAAGAAAGAGTCTCCTTCCACGTACCCAAAAGGAACCTCCGCTCCGCCGACCTCGCCCTGGCAGAGACCCCACTCATCCGCAGAACCAGAGCAAGCGGAAGAGCCTTCTCCTACGTTACAGCAAAGACCTGGAACGAGCTCCCAGTCAACATCAGGTGCTCCCCCACCCTGCACACCTTCAGGAAGAGCCTCAAGACCTGGCTCTTCGACTGATCCGGAGCTGCAGCCCCGCCCCCGCGCCTTGAGACCCTCACGGTGAGTAGCACGCTTTATAAACCCCTGATTGATTAGATTTGGGTCACAGTTAGGTCGCTTCAAGTTCAGAATTAATAAAGAGCGAGGGTTATGTTGGGGCAGGACTAGATTTGAGTCATGTCTATGCAAACGTCTGAAGTAATGGTGAAGACTTGTGTTTGAGCTTGGTCTGTGGTATTGTAGGGTAGGGCAAGCTATTAGGCTAAGCCAGGGTTACGTTTAAGTCAGTCTGATTAATACCCTTCCTAATAATCTTGATTTCTCTCTACCAGGTTCGGCTTTGCTCACCCACAGATGATGCAGGAACTGCAGTTTCGCCTTAGGAAGCCCAAGCCCCAGTGAAATTCTCTATCTGTTTGGATACACTTTGGAATTTTTCTCAGAAGATCTTAATTGACTTTTAAGCATAAATAGATGCCATTTCTGTGCACACTTGACTTTGCCATCCAGTGTTAGGCCACAGACTGAATGTTGTTGGGATTGTTCCAAGCTGCTTTTAACCTATGCCTAACGTGTACAAGCCCAAAGCAGTGTTCCCTCTCTCGGCTCTCTCTACTCAACAGTGGCATCTTGTTATTCAAAAAGGTAAGGAAATTTTCATCAATGACAAGAGATCAGCGCTAACTGAAATGTCACCATCACTTAACAAGTTGAGACCTTTGCTCAAGCAAACAGGAAGAGCCATTGACTAAATGAGCATAAATGGTCACTCCACCAGTAGGGGCCCCTTGCCCAAAAAGGTAAGATCATAGCTCAGGTGGAAAGCATCAAACACCCAAGAAGTGGGCATCTTCACTCAACCACAAAGACTAAATTATTCAGTGTGTAGATTGCATCACGCAGTGAGCAGAAATCTTATGTCATCCCCTCCAGGAAAGTGTTAAGCTGCTTCCATCTTTCGTGGACATTAATGGATATTAACTGCCCTACCCTTACCTTTGCCAGATATTTGCCAGCTATTTGTGACATAAGAGGGTAAGTGTCCACATGAACTGGTCTTCTTGGGCTACAGAGACTCTGTTTAAAAGGCGATAAGTAGGATTAGTATATACCCCGGCACTACCTTTCCACGTGTAGTCTGGCAGTCACCTCATGCCCCAAACACCCCTTTAATCTTCTGCTTGATAATTAATAAACTACTTTTGCACTTGTTAATGCCTGTAGTATGTTTTTCTTGAATGGACATGTTCATCAGTAGCATTGTGGAGGGTCTAGATCCCTCCAGGTGCCAACAAAAGAATACTGCGTTATGGAGTGAGGTGCAAGTAGAAAGTGAACAAGATAATGCACTAAGGGGCACATGCATCAAAAATGTCATTTGCGATGCCTAATTAGCGAATATTAAGGATTCGCTAATAAGGAATCACAAATGTCTATGCATGTAGGAATTCGTACAAAAATAGCGAATCCCTAAAATTCCTTAATTGCGACTCGCAAATTGCGAGTCGCAATTAAGGAATTGCTACCCATTCATTCCTGTGGGCCTAGAGGCCCATAGGAATCAATAGAAATTGCATTCGCAATTTGCGAGTGCCCAATAGGTACTCGCAAATTGCGCATGCAATTTCAAGGGTGCAAGGGTTCCAAAAGGATACCCTGTTGCACCCCTGAATTTCCAATTTAACCACATGTTGCGCACACACATGCCCCAAGGCATGTGTGTGTGTATCATGTGACTTTCAAAAATGCACTTTAGTGCATTTTTCAGAAAAATCGAAAATTGGCATCAACTTTAGATTGATGGTAATTTGCGATTCTTATTAGTGAAATTGCTAAATTATTTTGTTTAATGCATTGCATTTAAGGAATCACAAATTGCGATTCCTTAAATGCAATCGCAATTTAAGTAATCGCAAATTTTGCGATTACTTAAATTGCGATTTTTGCATTTGGGATGATGCATCCCAAATGCAAAAATACCGGTCGTAAAGGGGCAGATTCTGAGAATCTGCCCGTTTGCGACCGGTTTTTCCTTTGATGCATGTGGCCCTCAGACCCTGTATGTGCCTTTGTTTAGGATTCCCCCGCCAAAACTGTAGATGTCTAGTAACCTTGGGAAAATCATAACCCCCTTTCCTCTAGAATAGGTTCCTCACCTCTCAGCTGAAACACCTGCATCTCTATTTCCTGTGTTGCTCAAAATATCACAAGGCAAGAAGTTCACTGTTGCACAGTCTGGCCTGAATCCAGTAGTGAACCATGACTGATTCTAACGTGCCTGACCTACATTATCTTTGAAGAACTGAATGGATGGGCTAGGACTAAGGGCAAGGATGAATAGTCCTCTGATTGTAAAAAGATTTTAGATTTCAAAGAAACTTTCACTTTGATTGGCCCCAGCTTTTTGCGAGAACCAATAAAAAATCTTAGTTCCAAGGATGTTGTACTTATATCTGTGTAGAGATTATATTTGGCAAAGATGCAAAGCTTTCAGACGGATTTCTTCTTTGAGGGCTATGAAACATCTTGCTATTGTGACAAGAGCATCAGAAGAAGTAGAGCTTAACTTCACAGTGAGGAAAAAAGATGACCCCTGGCTGCCAGGAAGACCTGTACATGGACCAGCAGACTGAGGAGGTGTGGAAATTATTTCGGCAGACTGAATCACTCACAAGCTGCAATAATCTTATGGTCCACCTGGCCAAAGCCATTACACGAAGATCAAACATCACCAGAGGTTGAAGAGCAGCAAAGGTGCCTTTCAGATGCTAACAGTTGTAAGGCTACACTCTCACCACCATCATTATTACTGGTAGCTGTACTCATTTAGGACAGAGTAAAACAGTGTTTCTTTTTTTTATCCCTGACCTTTAGGCTGTGTCCCATTTCCTGGAGTGTTGTCCTAAATCTGGAACCATTAGAACCATTTTTCTAGCCCACAGATTTTCAATGAAATCAGCATTTAGAAACAGAATTGTATGCCAACCATAGAAATCAGTTCCAAGTTGGGACTGCTCTAACCTTTCGATCTTGTGCCTTTACCTAATCCTAAGTACACAGAACAGGAGCAGACCTTAGACCAGTAAGAACCTGGGCAAGCAAGATAAAAATAACACAGCAGTTGTATTCAGAGAATTAATTGAATGAACAAACAAGATAATCAATGTAAGAAAACGATGTAAGACAACACTGCTACGTGTAAATATTAGGAATTTTTAATTCATCAAAAGTATGTACAGACCCAAGAAGACTATCAAAATGATTTCATGTACAAATGACCAAGGTACTCCCACAAAAGACATATGGAAAAAGGTGCTCAGAGTCCCAGTGCAGAGTAACATAGAGGTAAGGAAATCACGCTAATAAAATGACTGTTTTTTAAATATGTATCTCTAAAAGCATACATAAGAACAAACTATATAGTAGCAATTCATTACAGATCTTAATAATGAGTGTGCTATATTGTTATTTAGCTTGTTTTTGGACTAGATCTGAAATCCCTTGTACCACAGCTTATTGACTGGCTGGATCCATGGATCAAGCTGTTAAAATCCTTCCGAAATTGAGTGGAATTTCCAAAAAGTCCAGACGACAGCTTTGAGGAACTAGCTCCAACACACAGGCTTCTGATATGGTCTTTACTAAAGCTGTGATAGAAGCAACAAAGATGACCTCCCACAGTATCTTTTAGCAGGGCTATTGACTTTATAAGAGGAGGACTGGCGTAGTTAATTGCCTTGGTTTCAAAATGAGGTGAACTGGTAATTTCCTTTTCCAGGTGGTGGCCTAGGACACTTAGGGTGGTATTTTTTAAAAGAACTTCGGAAACGTTCAGGTGTCGTAGATTAAGCGTTGAAAGCTTAAGTATGCTTTTGAATGTTAAATACTTGCTGCTAAAGGGCTTCCAACCAGTTTCCCAAAAAACTGAGACCCCTAAAAATGTAGATGCAGATGTGAGAAGTTGGCCTGGTATATGCTGTCCACTAATTAAAGTGGGCACCTTGCACCAGTCCGAACAACCCTTATGGTGATTAGGTCAAAGATAACCTTTATTGAAAGCTATCCTAGTGGTAGCTATGGAGAGCAGCCTTCAGGCTAAGTTTTGAAGGAATGTTAAACACCTTGTTTTACCAGAATGCAACCTTATAGTATTGGTTAAATAAAAGGGAAACCACACAGTAGTTATAAAAATATGTATTTATTATATATACACTCTCTAGTATCCTCTATACGAGGATAGAACACAAATCAAATAATACAGTTGCAAAGAATCAAACGTAAGTAGCACAATACACAGTGAGCTCCCGGGGGAGACCAAACCATATACTAAATATGAGTTATCTATCCCAGAGGAGCCGGGTGCATAGGTGCGAAGTGGCGTCGGAAACCCTCGTTAATTTCTATGGATGTCGACAAAGAAATGCTGCTGCAGGAAGAAAAGTGTCCGGTGGAATCCAAACATGGATCCTAGATGAGAAGAACCTGAAAGCAGAGGGGACAGAGTCTGGGTCACTTTGTAGTGACCAGGGGCTCGGTAGACGAATGCCCACCGATGTCGGGTGCTTCAGGTCTGTTGACGGTGAGCTTGACTCTTCAGCTGCGAGGACCCGGAGACGTCTAGGATGACCAGGAGCCGGAGGCGAGCTGTCCCACAAAGGATGTTGAGTGCTGAAGGGTCGGTGTCCGGCTGGAGCACCAATCAAGCCTTGGCAACGGCAACAACGTAGATGGTCAAGTTCATTGTCGAGCTGGCCCAGCAAGGACCAGGGGACTCACCACAGCAATGGGAGTCAGGGCAGGCCTGGAGCAACCAGGGGAGCCCAAATAAAGCAAAGTTGACCCTCAAGTGGACCCACAGGCCGAAGGTACAGGAGTCACGAGGGGACCTCAAGCTGTTTCACAGGATACCAGCTAGCAGGGCACAGAGTGCAAGGATGCAGGAGTCCTTCTCAAAAAAGATGTGCTGGGATCAGGACTACAAATGGCCCAATGCACAGTTTGTTGCACGACAACAGGCATGTGCAGCTGCAAATGGACGCTGTGCACAGGAGTATGGGTATACGGTCCCCACGAGGGATATCTGCCTAAAACTCAGTGAGAGGGCAGCTCAACCTCAGGCACCTTCAGAAACCCACCTCTTGTGTTGCTGGAGCCTTCGGAGTCCGCAGGAGCTCAGGGTCAGCAAACCGGTCAGATGTGTTACGATGCCTGCGTTTGCAGGGGAGTGACTCCTTCACTCCAAGGGAGATTCTTCTGTTGTTTTGGAGGTCCACAGGGTCCTGCACTGAGCCAGTATGGATCACGGACAGTGGCGAGACTGGGGACGGCAAGGGAAGACGAAGTCGAGCCCAAGGGAGGTCCAGCGAAGTCCAGCGTGTCCAGACGGTCGAAGTGTAGTGGTATCTTCTTGCAGAATCTTGTCCACGTAAAATCTAATGTCCTGTAGCCAGGTAACCCATTTTATACCCACGGGAAAGGGTTGGATAGATTCTAGGGACACTCCTACGGGAGGGACAGGACAGGGGGGTGGCTACACCCATGTCCTTTGTCCAGTTTCGCGCCAGAGCAGGAGCAAATGGCTCCTAGAACTGGTTTGAACTGGACTATGCACAGGGACACCAAGTGTGCCCCTCGTGCAGACTTCCTGGCACTGAGACAGTGCACCCACCCAGCCCCAATACACTAAATCCTGTCTGGGAGGTGGTAACACCTCCCTGTGACAGAATGCCTATTGTGCTGCCTTCCCCTGCTCGAGCTTGGCTTAGCAGCAGGAGGGCAGACTCGTGTCTGTGGCTGGCAGCATCCATTTTGTGCTGTAAGGCTCGAGAAAGTTGGTACCGGTAGACTTAGGTACCCCCAGAACCTCGGTTCTGAGGGGAGGAATCATACCTCCCACACCAGTTACTGGTGTGGAGGTATGATTCCAAGGTGTTTGACACCAAACACGACATACTTTGTTGCAGTCGTTTTCGAGATAGCATTTACCGCGAGGTTATAATGCACCTCTACCTATATGTCTGGTAGTATCACGTACAGCCCGGGAGAATGGTCTCCGAAGACTGCAGATGGGCCCTGCTCATGCAGGAGCACCCTCTCACACAAAACCCAGCACCCTGCCTTCAGGATTGTTAAGGCCTGCTATAGGGGTGACTTATAAGGTTTTAAGTGTAGTGATATATATAGATATAGTGAACCTATATCTCAAGTGGTGCAATCACCAACTTACACAGGCTGCTGTAGCAGACCTAGAGTTCCATTTTGCATGGCCTCTCATGGGTGGCATAATACATGCTTCAGCCCATGGGAGGCCTCTGGGGTACCTATGCCCTGGGTACATGGGTACCATGAAATGAAATGAAATGAAAAGGAGACTTGTAGAGCGCAAAACATTCACCCAAAGGTATCATGGTGCTAGCTCAGCATAAAACAGAAAAGAGCGATAGAGACAGCTCAAAGGTTGAACAGCCACTTCTTTAAAGCTTTCCTAAAAGACAGCAGTTGCTTTTCTTTCTTAATCTGCACCGGCAGTGTATTCCAAAGTCGGGTCGTACTGACCAGAAAGCTCCTTCCCCCCCAAGCACACTTTTTGAACCTGGGAACTACCAGGTTATAGGAATGTGCTGAACGGAGCTGTCGGGCAGGCACGTACGGCTGCAAGTTCTTTTTTAAAAACACTGGCCCCGCCTCGTGAGTGGCCTTAAACGCAATGCAGAGCGCTTTGAATTCTATCCGCCTGTTCACTTGCAGCCAATGCAGCTTTTTGAGCGCTGTGAAGACTGATTTGTGATTTGGGATATTTAGCAATAGCCATGCTGCGGCGTTTTTGCACAGTCTGCAACTTATTGAGGCAGTGTTTACGACGATTCATAAAGAGACCGTTGCAGTAGTCAGCTCTGGACAATACAAGCGCTGAAACCACTAATTTCTTCAGTTCAACTGGAATGAGTGGAAAGATCCTTCTTAACATTTTTAAAGTATAGAAGGAAACGGAAGTGACCTGATTGACATGCCCCTCAAATGAGAGCCTAGAGTCAAAAGTCACCCCCAAGTTCTTTACCTTCTCTTTAGGACAGGGAAGCGGACCAAACTCTGGGGGCCACAACGAGGGGGCCCAGAAGATGGTGTTTTTGCCAAAAAGTAGTACTTCAGTCTTGCTGGCATTTAACTTCAAACTATTCGTGGACATCCAGTCCCCCACCTGGCGAAGACATGTGTGGAACTGGGCTGCAGTTTCGTCAGGCGAGCCTGTCACTGAAACCACAATCTGGGTATCATCTGCGTATAGTATAGCAGAGAAACCCAGCGATCTAATTAATCTAGCCAGTGGGGCAACATAAATGTTAAACAGGGTGGGGCTTAACGACGAGCCCTGTGGGACCCCACATGGCAGCGTGAAATTCAGCGACTTATGCTCAGCGAGAGCCACAAACTGTTCCCGTCCTGACAAGAAAGATTTTAAAACAGCCAGCGCTTTACCTCTAATACCAATAACCTCCAGAACTTGCAATAGTTTCTGGTGGTTAACCGTATCAAATGCTGCAGAGAGGTCAAGCAGCACAAGTGCTGCATTGCCTCCTGCATCAACGGTCTGCCTAATCATTTCAGAGACAGAAATCAGCACCAGTTCCGTACTGTGCTGCTTTCTGAATCCAAACTGAGAATTATCTAGGCACTCATGCTTTTCCAGATAATCCGAGAGAACCGCATTCATAGCTTTTTCCACCATCTTAGCGGGCAGTGGAAGTCTGGAAATTGGTCGATAATTGTTAGGGTCTGCTCCATCCAAATTAGCTTTCTTTAGGAGAGGGAGAACAGACGCCAATTTCCAATTAGTCGGAAAGATTCCGGAAAGAAACATTTGATTAAAAATGCAAGTCAAGTGTGAGGCAATAACCTCTGGCACAAGCTGGAAGATTTTGGGTGGACAGGGATCAAGGGGGGACCCGGATTTGGTGGACATCATGAGTCTGATGACTTCCTCCGTTGTTAATAGGGGAAAGGAGAGAAGTTCATGCTGAACGTTCCTCTCGGCGGATACCGGAGATGTTTCTATTTCCGCCAACACCGCACCAGGAGTCCCTGAAGGCAATGACATCCCGGGGGCAGGGATGTCATTATACCATATACTAGGGTCTTATAAGGGTACCCCAGTATCCAATCTGGAGTGTACCAAAGTACATATGTTGCAATTTAAGGGAGAAAGCAGATAGGCTGGGGTCCTGAATAGCAGGATCCCAGCCAGACTAGTCAAAACAGTGGGTGCAAAAAGGAAAAAGTGGGGGTAACCATAAGAAGCAGATCCTTCTTTCCCACACAGGAAAACAGCTTTTTTAACCCCTTCTGCATGTCCAGTCTCGTAAATATATTTGATGACATGCTGCAATATTTGAGGATGTGGAAAAGCAGATACCTTCAGAATATCACAACAGCGACGGTGTCGGAGGAAGTGGCGTGAGATGTGAGAGGCAGGACTTGGGTAACATTGGTGCAGCACGGTCCGCGCTCAGATCATCGAACCGCATCCCCGCTCCTGATTACCGGCGGTGGGCTGCTAGCTGCTGGCTTCCCCCGCTGCAAGCCGCTGGTCGCCGATCCTAACAGCGACTTTGTTGACTCTGGCGATTGAGGCCTAGCGCGGCCCAGCCCGGCCCAACCGGTCTGACCGGAGAGGAACTGAGGGGGGCACCGGAGACATAAAACCTGAGAGAAACCTCCTGTGATGTCACCTCTGTTAGGTTTTAAAATCCCGTCCCTGCAATGTACTCCATTCACGTTATATTAGGTTAGCAATGTGTGGCTAAATAGATGCAAGTTGTATTTACGTTATGCAACCCACTGAGTTATCCCCATGATGTGCAGGCTTCAGTTAGCGAGTGCGACTCCATTTTGTTTTTCGTAATCCTTATTAGGCTGCTTATAATGTGCTTGAGTTAGGCCTCATGGCTCGTAATGCTTGCCTCAGCAGAACACTGTATTTCGTTATTATTTTTTCCTTCCTGCTCAAGGCTGTTTCCGACCTGCTAATAAGGAGACAATTCAGCTCTCACATACCAATCTAAGTGTGTAGTTCTGCTCCCACGTTAGGAGACGCTGAGACCCGGCGCAGTGGTCTTGGGTTTCTGATGACATGTACCCATCTGGCAGGTGGTAGCTCATCTCCCTGTGCCTCCTTTGTTCATGTCCGGCTCAGGCCAGTAGTTTTCCATGGTGGGCGGGGTTGGAAGCTCCGGGGAAAGAATGATTACTCACTGTAGATTGTTGGGGGGTCAGTCCCTCGGCAGACATCTTAGGGTGCAGGTCATGATGGACTCCTCTGCAGAGCATTTCTAATAGACATGTAAGTTTGTATTCTCTACTGTCTGACTGACTCTTCATTCTTGGGAAGGCATAGCAGGTGGTTGTGAGAAAACCCGAGTGGCCCTAGCGGGCTACTTCCTTCAGTTGGCACCCGAACAGGGACCCCACAAGGTGATCCGACTCGCCCGTAATCAGGTCGTAGGGTCGGGGGGGTGCGTTTGGTCGGTTGGGCGGATCGGGCTACCCCACACAAGACCGAGCTTGGTTCTCGCAGCTGCCCAGCCCGGTTGATCGGGCTCCCCCTCGTCTAGTGGTCACCAGCTGGGGTCCTGAAAAGGCGAAACCTTGGAGTTTACCGTTTGGTCCGAAGAGTCGGCAGTGGAGAATAGCTTGACTCGACCTGTGTGCACCAGGTGAGTGATTTGATTCTTGGGAAAAATGGCGCCATTCTTGGACGACACGAGCCTGCGGGCAGTGTCTTGATGCAGTCTCCGGACTGTCTTGTTTGCAGTTTTTGAACTGCCTTGCTTGAACAACACGAGTCGACGGGCTGTGTCTTGGTACGGTCTCCGAACTGTCTTGTCTTGAACTGGGTGGGTCTGCGGACCCTTGGAAAGGCACAGAGTGTTTGCGAGCAGTTCATCAGACTGCCTGGAAATTTGGCCCGTGCTTGAAAAGGCCCGGGACTGCCCGCGAACAATCTGCCAGACCAACTGGTAATTTGGCTAATGCTCGAAAAGGTCTGGGGCTGGAGCCTGTCTTCTTGGATTTGATACAGTCTCCGGACTGTAGGGAGTGGTCCCTGGACCGTTTTTGTTTGGCTCCGTGACTAATATTTGTTATTTTATTTTGTCTTTGTCGATTGTTGGTGTTATACTTGTCCGTTAGGGACAGTGCCTGTGTCTTACATTAAGATGCCTTGTTTCAGCAAATTGGGGTGTTTTGGATGTCGATGTTGTTCTACTGATGCTCGACTGGAAGAGAGCCAGCCTGCACCTCCGGAGGGTTCTCCAAATTTTGACATTTATGTAAAACATGGTATTGGCCCTGTTATGTTTAGCACATTGTGGCATAAATATACGAGGGACAATGCTGAGTTACAGTGGCCACTTACTGGCTCATTTGATGAACAGAAATTGAATTTCTTGCAGGACAAGTTGTTTGCTAGGAGGAGCAGACAGTCGATGTTTGATTCTCTGAGAATATGGCAGAATGAAGCCAAGCAGTGACGCATGAGGGCAGAGAAAGAGGCCCGGAAGAGGCAGACGCAAACGATAACACAGAAAGCAGTAGCTTATGAAAGAGGAAAGGTAGAGAAAGGTATAGAATGTGCAGATAGAAAGTTTCGGTTACAAACAGATAAGTGCTATGCTGCTAAGGAGGAAGGTGATGATTTCGTCGAAGAACTATTGGATTCTTGTCCTCCTCCTCCTTAGGCCCCTGAACGGATATACCCGGCAGTCCCAACCTCTCAGTCCTTGGCCCCTAGTGCCGCCCCTTCTAGCATCCCTGTTTCTGGTACTACCGCTTCAGCCCCGGCCCCTCTTGCTTCTTTTCTATTCATACCAGCCACCGGGGCGGGTGCTGTTAGCTCCCCTGCCCAGTCTGTTAGTTCTGTGTTGACTGCTACTCCCCCTTTCACCCCTACTGCCCTGTCTCCCTACCTGATGGTACCTGTCTCTGCTTCCGCTCCCTCCCCCGTGAGTGTGACACACCAGGCAAAGTTGAATGTGGAAACTCCCGCGTGTGGAGTGCATGATGTGAACTGGACAGCAGCGCGAGATCGAATGGATAAAGTGTTGGTGCGTTCTGCGGTGGATGATGAGGAAAAGACAATGGTGGCGAATCAGGCAGCTCAGTGAGCTCGGTACCCGATCTATAGCGTGGAAGATGTGTGGAGTGTGATGAAAGAATACGAGCCGTTTATACAGCAGCATGCCCTTAAGCACATGTCAGCGATGCTGATAGAGTTGTGGGAACAGTGTTTTCAAGGTGCTGCACCGCAAATAATATATGACATACGGGATAGGGTATATACTGCAGGTATGGCTCCTAATGAGGTCTTTAGCAATATAACGACATTAGTGGGTTACCGAGGTAGATTGCTCCAGAAGATTCCGATAATGGGGACACATCATCCCATGAGGGAAGTTCATCCCATTTACCACCCTGAAATTCCAGAACTGCGCGATTCCACCAATGCTGTGATTAGACAACGGGTCGACGCTCGGTTTCAGGAGCAATGGATTTATACTCCTTGGAAGAGGAGTGAGGTCCTATCCTTAAAGGGCCATCTGCCGGACCCCCGAAAAAACCCTACTGCATATTATAAGGAATTGACGGAGGCGGCCTCCTCTACAGTAATGACGTTAGCGGATATAGAGTTGTTTTTCGGCTTGTTGGTACCAGTGGACATATGGAGGCAAGTCATACTGCGCAAGGAGATGCAATGTATCAGTGCCGCAGATGACCAGGAGCGGCTCTGGCAGCGAGGGGAATTCCGGAGGCACTTCACGACGCTCCGCGGGGGCCCGGAGGCGGTGAGTGAGGGGGCAGCCCGGATTCCCAGCGGTCCCCGTGGGAGGCCAGGGGAGCGGAGAGAGTCCCAGAGCATGGCAGATCAATGCTCTACAGGTAAGGGAACCGCGTCTGACCTTGAAATGGCAGCCAGGATCTTGGTTCACCAGAGAGGGGGAAGCAGGCATCTTGTGGGGTGGATATATGTCATGAACTTGCAGAGAGGCCTCAGGGAGTAAGGAGGTGCAGGCCCTGGGGCCAGACGGAATTAAGGATACGGAACCTTGACCTTTGAAACGTGCCTGACCCTAAGATGGCAGCCATCCTCTAAATCCTTTCCAAAAGAGTAGAGGAGGGGAATATCCCCAGCTGAAGCCAACTGATCCTCATGGGACTCAAGGACAGGTGCCTTTCTATTGTACTTTGACGATGCCCCCTGGGCGGATACCAAAACTGTTTTTACTTACCCCGGAGCCCGAACAACTTTGGCCGATGCCCGGTGGAGCTGTCCTATGCAGCTATAGAGGAGTCTGGCTCTGGCTCACCCCCTCGGCGGTCACCTACCCAGCCAGACATCTGACACTGTTTTCCTCGTCGCCCCGTTGTGTTTCCTTCTTTCCCCCACATTGCTTGTGTTTATTTTCTCCTATGTCTTTACTGGAATCCTGTAATTTATGTAATTATGTAACCTGTAACGCTCTGATCCTCATGTAAAGCGCTCTGATACCTCCCGGTCTAGCCAGCGCTATATAAAACTTCGCAAATAAGTCCATACGCAGGACCATGCACTAGAGTTGGGGGGAACATGGGATGAGATCAGGGCTTGGGATAAGGAGCGTAAGCCTGGAGACAAGCCGAAAGCGGAGCTCCTCACTTTGCCAGGGCGTATTATCACATACATGCATTCACTTATCCCGCCAAAGAGGGTGGATTGGGATAAGTTGACTGCGTGTCGCCAGAAGAAGGATGAAAGTGTGTCGGATTTCTTTACTAGATTTGTAGGGGTGGTCTTAGATTTTAGTGGACAGGACCTGTCGCAGGAGGGTTGTGTTTGTTTATTTGTCAACAGATTTGTCACTAACTTACTTCCCGAGATTGCAACACGGTTGCAGGCTTCGGAAAGTACTTGGACGACATCATCCCCATCCGTGATATTGAGTATGGCACAATATTACGAACATAGAGAGAATGAGGACAAGAAAAGGGTGGAGAAAAAGTCAAAGGATTTGAAGACGAGGGTATTGATGCAGCAGGTTGCAAGGGAAAATGGACGAGGTAGAGGTTCGGGTTCGGCCCAGCAGCGGTCTGGCAGAGGTGGCACGTCAAACGCGCCCCTTGGGCTCAACCAATGTGCGTACTTCAAAAAGGAGGGACATTGGCGGAATGAGTGTCTGGAGTTGTTACAGAAGGGTGAGGTCCCAAGGGGTCGAGGTTTTCGACGACGCGGGCGAGGAACAGGAGGTAGAGGTGGAATGCAGTCAGAAGATACGTCACACAATAGGCAGAGCGGGAATTATTTTGATGACCCCAGAGGACGGCAGTACTATCATGACGATTATGACATGGACGAAGTGACGGGGTTGTCTCATAGCTAGGACAGCCGAGGACAGGGAGAGGGACCAGTTCCTGTGCCTATAGATCAGAATGGACCTTATGTCACTGCTGATTTACAGGGTACTACTGAAAAGTTTTTGTCTGGACAAAATAATGATTCGGTGGGTTTCTCAGGCGTGCCGGTTATTAGCCCTATTTCCAAGCCTCTTGCTTTGACCATTGGCCCCTTTACGGTCGATTCACCATTTTTAATTACGTCAAATTGCGGGGAAAATTTGTTAGGGCTCGATTTATTGAAACAGTTGCATGCGACAATTTTCTGTTCTCCAGACGGTGTTTATATGACTATTGGACCGCAGGTTGCTCGTGCCAAACAGTGCTTTGCGAAAGATGCCCCCGTTCCAGCTGAGTTTAGAGATGTACCACGTACGTTATGGGCTACAGGAGACACAGATGTGGGGTTACTCCAGATCCCGCCTGTTTCTATACAGATCAGAGACAATGCTAAATTGCCACGTATTCCCCAGTACAAGATATCCCAGGCAGGTGAAAAGGCCCTATTGCAAATAATACAGGATTTGATTGAGTCTGGTGTGGTTGAGGAGACTACGGCGAATGTGTGTAATAGCCCTATTCTTCCTATCCTTAAAAAGGCCCCTATGGATTCTCCTGATGCCCAACCTGATGTTTACCGCTTTGTGATTGACCTCAGAGAGGTTAATAAGATCGTAGTTCCCCAATACCCTGTGGTTCCGGACATTACAGCGATCTTAACAATGATTCCCCCGTCAGCGAAATTTTACTCTGTAATTGACTTGAAAAATGCTTTCTTCAGCATACCAGTCCATACAGATAGCCGATATCTGTTCGGATTCGCAATAGCCGGTCGGAGCTTTAGATTCTGTCGTGCTCCACAAGGCTATACTGAAAGCCCTAGTATTTATAGCCAAGCCTTAAAGGCTTAATTGGATTCTTTGGAGCTTCCCTCTGGTAATGTGCGGTTGCAGTATGTTGACGACCTCCTTATTGCTTCGGACAATGAGGATGGTTGCAAAGACGCCACAGTTAAATTATTGTTGCATCTGGCGCATCATGGACACAAGGTGTCGCTTTCCAAATTCCAGTATTGTCGACAGGAGGTCACCTATTTAGGTCACCTACTGTCGAAGGAGGGCCGCAGACTAACACCTGAGCGCATAGCTACCATCACTAGCATGTCTGTCCCTAGAACCCAACGCGAGGTACGCGCGTTTATAGGGATAACATCGTATTGTCGGCATTGGATCCCTAATTACTCCCTACTAACAAAGCTCCTTCTTTAGCTGTCCACAAAAGATGTGCTGAACCCCTGCCTTGGACACCTGCATGCCAGAAAGCTTTTGAGCAACTAAAGACTGCGCTTTACTCTGCTCCTGTGCTTGGTACTCTGTATTACCAGAAGCCTTTTGTACTCTACGTGCATGAGGTGGACGGTTGCACGCTTTCTGTTCTAACACAGGGTTTCGGTGGTAAGCAGAGACCATGCGCCTACTTTTCTGCCATGCTTGACAATGTCACCAGAGCGCTCCCGAGCTGTCTGAGAGCTGCCGCGGAGGTGGCAGTGTCTATCAGACAATCGGCAGGGCTCGTCCTTGATACTGCTCTCACAGTAATGGTACCCCATGCTGTGGATACACTATTGAATAAGACAAAGACGCAGCATCTTACTAGTGCGCGTCTGACTGGCTATGAACTGACCCTGTTTGCTCCACACATTACCATCAAAAGATGCGCCACTCTGAACCCGGCCACGTTACTACCCCTCCCTTCGGAAGAAAGGAGCAATGATGCCCATGATTGCTTATTTCGGACTGAGGAAGAAACGAAGGGACGGGTAGACCTGACTGATGTTCCCTTATCTGAACCCCAAGGGGAACTATATGTCGATGGCTCTTGTTTCAAGTTACCAGATGGCACCACCACTGCAGCCTATGCAATAACAACGCTACACACTGTAGTTGAGACATCCCGTATCCCACACCAATCGGCCCAAGCTGCGGAGTTGGTTGCCCTTCTCAGGGTTTGTGAGTTAAGTGAGGGACTGGCTGTTAATATCTACACCAACAGCCAGTACGCATTTGGGGTGGCCCATAATTTTGGGCGCCTCTGGGCGGAGAGAAGGTTCTTGACTTCGCATGGACTGCGGATTCAGAACGCGCCGTTGATACATAGATTGCTGTCTGCATTGACACTTCCCAGTAAGTTAGCAATAGTGAAATGTAGCACTCATAAGGCTATTACAGATGATGTGGGATGGGGAAATGCTTTCCCAGACCAGACAGCTAAGGAGACAGCTCGATCAAAGATGACAGGTGTGGTGCAGCGGCCAGGACAGCTGACTTCGGAGCACAGGGCTCACGGTTTGATCCCCGGCTCGGGCGGCAGCTCAGCACCATGTGACTCTGGGCAATAGCTCACTTAATTTCCACGACGGCCCCCAGCGCCTTGAGACCCGTAAGGGTGAGTAGTTCGTGCTTTACAAGTACGGATTTACATATTTATTTATTTTTACAAAGATGACACAGATGTTGGTGGCAGGTCCCGCTAGGTGGGTCCCAGACAATGGAATGTTTGAGGACACATTGGAGAATGTCAGGGAAATCCAGGGTGAGGCGACTTTAGATGAGTTAGCAATGTGGGAGGAGAGAACAGGTCGCTTGGATGAGGATGGGTGTTTGACTGACTTGTCAGGGAAGCAGCGATGGCTGCTGCCTAATGCATATGTGCTCCCTGTTGTTACTATGGCCCATGGCCCGGTGCACATTAGTGCCAAAGGAATATGCAAGCTGCTGGACCCAGTATGGCAGAATGATAATATCGCTAAGACAGGCACGCATTTAGTGAAGCACTGCATCATTTGTCTGAGGCATAACCCTGGGAAAGGTACCCCTACACCCGCTGGTAATTTCGCACCACCCTCTTTCCCTTTCGAGGTTCTCCAGATGGATTTCATCGAAATGGAACGAGTTAATAACCTCAAGTATGTGCTAGTAGTGATCTGCGCATTCAGTAAATGGATTGAGGCTTATCCCACCAAAGAGAATACAGCTATGGCGACGGTGAAGGCACTTCTAAAAGAGTACTTCCCGCGCTATGGATTGCCACGCGTGATCTGGAGTGACAACGGAAGTCACTTTAATGCAAAAGTCATTGAATTGGTGTGCACAGGTTTGCATATTAAACAGAAGTTTCATGCAGCGAATCATCCCCAGTCGGCAGGTCTGGTTGAGAAGTACAATGGTACTCTCAAACTGAAGCTAGCGAAGATCCAAGAAAGCACGGGACTGCGATGGCCGGATGCATTACCCTTGGCTTTATTATCTACCAGAGCGACAGCGCATTCTAGAACAGGGTTGTCCCCTTACGAGGTGGTCTTCGGACGCTCTGCTAATGTTTGGGGTGTCCCCAGACCCAAGCGCTTTTCCGAGATAGAGTACCCCTTGCTTGTAGACTACCTGTATGAATTGTCTAAAGATTTTCGTTCTCTTCATCAACAGATACAAGCCACGTTGCAGTCAGTACCAGAAGGGGCTGGGCATTGCATACATCCCGGTGATCACGTGATGATAAAGAATTTCCAACGGAAGAGTAGCCTGGAGCCGAGGTGGAAGGGGCCAATACTCGTACTCCTTGCCACGAGAACGGCTGTTAAGGTGGATGGCAGAAAGCACTGGATTCATACATCTCATGTGAAAAGGGTGCCTCTCCCGCTTCCGTACGACCATTGGGTCAACGAAGGCATTGGTGATCAGGAGTGTGAGAAGGTGCCACGTTTCGTTCCCTTCTCTGACGCCCGAGTGAGGTGGGCGCAGACAGACGAAGAAAGTGATGCAGTTCTGTCTGAGGTGATCCCGCCAGAGATAAGGGCTGCCCCGGATAACACCATCTCTAACACGCTGGAATCTGAGTCTCAATGCCCATATGATCCTGAGTTTCTGCCCCTTTTTGTTGATGAAACAGTGCCTGGAGTTACCAAGTATAATTGAGGCCCCGCAAAAGGAGGGTGCACCAGCCGAACAGTTTAGGAGTTAGGGAAGGACTTGAGCTTAGGGCACAGGTGCTGTGCCTAAGGTGCCTGTATTAGCCTAGGCCGAACTACACTGGTTCACTGCCTTGGACAGGATAGTTGAGGGTATTTGCCCAGGAGGGAGGGTGCCCTATCCTGAAAGAAGAAGGATTTGTTTGCTGCAAGGGCTGCGATCACGCAGCTCCTCCGTGGGAGTGTTTCATAGCACCGTCGTTGATGAACAATAGGGGCTCACCAGCGGGGCTCTGAATAGGACGCTGGGTGACTTGTGCTCCCTGGTACCGTGGTTGCAATAAGTGGCTCTAGCCTGTGGACTTTTCTTTCCCTCTTGACACCTATCAGTTGCCCTTGAGGTTTCTCAAATGCATCCTTTTGGTCGTCCTATCCCTGATGAGGAGCAGCCCTTTGCGGCTCCGCGTCCCCCTCCAGATGGCACCGTTTGGTCCTCTTGGTCTACTAAGAGTAAAATGGTGTTTGTTGCAATAATTTTGCTTTCTCTGATGATCGTATTTGGGTTGGACTGGTACTTAGAAGAGCAACATCCTGTGCACACCTTGATAGGGACTACACCGTTCCAGCAGAACACGTATTTGTCACACTGGCCCCGCATAGGGAGAGACATAGACAGACTTATGCACAAAATGCTTTTGTTCAAATGCTTCATCAGGTACCCAGTACTACTAATGTCACCAATTGTTGGGTGTGTGGGCTACTTCCCTCAGTTATGCATAAAAACGATTTGCTGGTGTCATTGCCCCTGTCATATTTGGGTAGCTGTGAAGCCTGGTTCCAACTGCTCTCTATGGTATACATGCATTATCATACTGACGCTATGAAAATGGTACAAGCAGACTACGACGCAGTATTGGAGTATAGAGTGGTACATCAGGGATGGTAAACAGTCAAAATATCGAGTTTTTTTATTTCGACCTACATTTATATCGAGTTGCAAATATCGTAGGGACAGAATATCGACATCAAGAATATCGGTGACCAGAATATCGACCTGAAGGTAAGAAATATCGTTTTTGTAAATATCGAAGTTAGTAATATCGAAAGCAAAAATATCGATGTTAATAATATTGATATTTATGTTAGTGTTATGTATTTTAGTATGTATTTTATATGTATGTGTTCTACATGTTTTGTTATGTTTTGTAATTTTTTTAAAATATATGTATTAATTGTTTAGAAGTTAGTAATTTTTTAAAGTAAATTTAGCTTTTTAGTACCGTAGCGGGTTGTGGGTTTATAGGGGAATAGGGTGGGAAGTAATTTAATTATAGTAAATTAAATCATAATTTTTAGAAATTATTAATTATTTTTAATTAATTTTTGCATTTTAGTTCTGTAGCGGATTGTGGGTTTATAGGGGAATAGGGTGGGAAGTAATTTATTTGTAATTAAGTAATTATTAATTTTTATTTATTGGTATGGATAATTAATTTATTGTTAATTAATTATTAATTGGTAATTAATTTTTATTAATTGCTAAGTATATTAATTATGTTAATTTTCATTGGAGCGGGTTGTGGGTTTATAGGGGAATAGGGTGGGAAGTAAATTAATTATAATAAATTAATTAATAATTTTTAATTTTTGATATTGATAATTAATTTATTGTTTATTAATTGGTAATTAATTGTTATTATTTATTAATTGATAAATATATTAATTGTGTTAATTTAGTTTAGGAGCAGGTTGTGTGTTTATAGGGGAATAGGGTGGGAAGAAATGTATTATAATTAAGTAATTATTTATTAATATTTATTGGTATTGATAATTAATTTATTGTTAATAAGGGGCTCATTACGATACCCGGCGTAAAAAAATCCGCCAGGCATGGAAGCGGCAAAAATCCGCCCGCACACACCGCCTGAACACCGACCACGCCATTATGAGTACACAAACCGAAAACCGCCATCGGCGAAAAATCACACAAAATACCGCCCGCCATCGTCCGAGTCGGAGTCAAACCGCCCGCCACGGACGGAAACACGCACGACAACACAAAACCGCCCGCCCACACGGCCGACACACCGCACGTGAAATTACGATCGCACCGCCATGAGCGCGGAAAAACAACAAATATACCGCCCGCCAGCGCAAACAACGCCGATGAGAATCGACACGGCAGAAGCCATGGCGCCCACGTACCTGCACAGAAACCATCCGCACACAAAACCAATAGCACACAACATGGCCAACAAGTCCACACAGCAAGGCACACACAAATACACAAGCACAGTACACATCCCGAAAACACCCCCGGACAAACAAAAAATACAAAGGCCAGAACCCCAGACACAACACACCTGAAAACAACAGACCATGAGGACACACCCACATAGGTGAGTACAAAAGCAGCACTCCCACAGACCACAACCCCTTGCTACATTGCAAACCAGAGAGGAGAGGAGAGGACACAGTGACACAGCAAGGACAGCAGCACACCACAGAAACGCACACATCACAACCACCACCACCACCACCACCACCAAACACCGGCACCACAAACCCCCTGCACATTACACAACACACACCGCACCAGCACCACAAACACCATGGCACCACAAAGGATGCCCAAGTTCACGCCCATGGAGCTGACGGTCATGGTCGACGAGATCATCAAGGTGTACCCACAAATCTATGGGAACATGGTCCAGCACACACCACTAGCCACCAGAAACAGAATGTGGACCCGGATCGTAGACCAGGTCAATGCAGTCGGGACCCTGCCCAGGAACAGAACCGAGATAAACAAACGTTGGAATGACGTAAAGAGCCTGGTCAAGAAGAAGGAGGGCAAAAACAGAGAGCTGGCTGCCGTCACTGGCGGAGGGAATCCCGCGCTCTTTAAGACCTTCAAAGCGTGGGAGGAGAAGGTGCGAGTCGTAATCCATCCGGAGATCCTCGCCGGATTAGCAGGGGGAGTGGAGGCTGGTAAGTACAAACTAATGTATACCAGCACACCGCTATGTACTCACATGCGCAACTACCATGCCACAGCTCCCAGGGACAAACACCCCCATGTCCAGCACACAATACACAACACATCACACACACATGCAACAGACACTACCACACACAGCCCAAACCGAACAACTGTAAGATGCGTGGGGACATGTGTACACTAAGCCAGCCACGTAACCACCAACAGGTCCCCAAATATGCCAGAAGCGCCACAACGAGCACCCACCACACCCATGTGTCCGCCACAGCTGCACTAACCGACAAGTAACAGGTAAGTGGCAGGAACACAAAGTGCAGTGGGTGGGACGGTGGACAGCCCAAGTACAACACACACCAGGCCCCAGTCCCACAGCACAGCAAGGAGGAGCATCCCCCACACCCCACAGCCACGTGTCAGCCACCGCAGTGCACAACGACAGCCGAAAGGCAGACATCACGGTCCACAGCAATCGGTGTCAGTGGGTGTACAGCCACCCCCACGACCCACTACACCCCCCACCCCCACAGACCTGCAACATGGAGCACCCCCGCTTAGAGCCATGTGGCATCCAGTACAGTGCACGCACGAACAACTTGCAGGTGGGAAACTGGACAGGGCTGGATTACTGGAGGCATGAGGACCATAACACCACCAACACATGGGACATGTCACGTAGCACACGGACACGCAGCACCGCCCACCGTCACGAACAAGTGAACAATGTGCACACGGACATGAACAGCAGACTCACACCCCACATGACCCATCACAGACATAGCAACACCCAAGGAGCCACGTCTGCATGCACAAGCCACACTGAATATAGTCCCACACGGCAGCCACTGTGCAACTCATCACACACAACCGAAACACCATTGAAGTCCTGTCCATGTAGCCCCCACTGCCTGTCAACCCCACACCCCACAACTACGCCTATGTAAGACAAACAACACTAGACGCAACAGAGCGGAACAACAGAAATGCACACGAACACCACTGAACCCATCAAACTCACAGACACACCATGCACATACAACATACCATCCATCCCATCCGTCAGCCCCAGTCACATGAAAGGCATGTCATCCGCACAGCTGCCACACATACAGCAGTCACGCTAAGACACATGCCCATGACCAACCATGTGCCAGAAGTCAATTAAGCGCACGACACACTGTGAGCAACAACACACAACATGGGCCACACCCCCCGAGCACTGCAGTGATGCACATGGCACAGGGCAGCACGCACACCAAGGAGATGGGACAACTGCAATACGTTGGCTGGCACACAACTATCACTCACTCATAACGATGCGTCCAATGCCATGTCCAGTAACCACAACAGACAGCAAATATGCAGGGCATGTCAGGCATGCACACACCTCAGACCATGCACTGTCATGCTGCCACAACACATGTCACGTTCGGCACCCATGGCTCACAGCATGTACCCCAAAAGCATATCCCCTCCCAAATGCGAATCTGGGGCATGGCCCCCATGTTGCCATATGCGTTCCTAAGCGTTCCATTTGAACCCCAAAAGCATATCCCCTCCCAAATGCGAATCTGGGGCATGGCCCCCATGTTGCCATATGCGTTCCTAAGCGTTCCATTTGAACCCCAAAAGCATATTCCATCCCAAATGCGAATCTGGGGCATGGCCTCCATGTTGCCATATGCGTTCCTAAGCGTTCCATTTGAACCCCAAAAGCATATTCCATCCCAAATGCGAATCTGGGGCATGGCCCCCATGTTGCCATATGCGTTCCTAAGCGTTCCATTTGAACCCCAAAAGCATATCCCCTCCCAAATGCGAATCTGGGGCATGGCCCCCATGTTGCCATATGCGTTCCTAAGCGTTCCATTTGAACTCCAAAAGCAAAGTACAAACCAGACCCAGGATGGGCCAGGAGCCCGCATACACCAGAGTCACAATGAGTAGGGGCAAAGCAACACACCCATCGGCATGGCCAATCCGTCCCATGCCACATGTGCACAGCACACAGTCCCATTGCCTAGCACACACAACTACAGATGCCACAGCCACACACTCGCCTCCGGGAAACCCATGTACGAGATTGCACGAACTGCCAATGTCAGACGACTAATACATACTTCGCCAGGTGCAACACAATAACAAATCTCATTCTCTCCACAGGTGACGAACTGCTGGACGCTGGGGATGGAGACAGCAGCCAGCACAGCCAGCCTACAAGCCCCCAACGAGGACACACGGATCTGGAGGATCTGTCCACCTCTTCGGACACGGACCACCAAGCTGGCCCATCTGGCGTGGCAGGGCCCAGCCGCTCCCCAGGACCCCTCCTACCCACCAACCCATCATCCAGGGATGCTGAACAGTCCCAGTCCCCTGCTGCCACTGTCGTTGCGGCCACACCCACGGTCATTGCGGCCACTACCACTGCCGCAACCGCCACCATCGCCGCACCGACCACCACCGCCTCCACCACCACCACGTCTTCGCTGGCACCAGCCCCAGCGCAGGTGGTGGCCCGGCCGACTGGATCCACCCTGGGAGCCACAGCGAGGACCGTGGTGAGCAATGTGGCTAGTGGGCAGGCCGGTGGCAGCAGGACTGGTAGGAGGAGCAGGGTCAGGGAAACGCCAGCCTCCCCTGGGAGCCATGCCCTGCCTCAAATGGCCAGAGTCCTTGGGGCCTATGAAGAGGCCCAAGGACAATGGGCCAGGTCTGCTACTGACACGCGGGAGGTGCTGGGGGTGCTGAGGTCCATGGACGCCCATATGGGCCAATTCGTGTCCCGTATGGACCAACTCGTGGACCTCATGGGCCAGCTGGTGGTGGCGGTGGGGTCACAGGCAAGGCCAGCAACACCACCTCCGCCACCACCTGCTAGGGCGCAGGGTCGGCCAGCAGTGTCCACTTCCCCTGCGTCCACAGCCAGTGAGCACACCTCACCCACCACCAGCAGGTCGCCACCACACACCCCCTCCCAAACGTGGAAGGGGCCGTCCGAAGAGGAAACAGATCTCCCGGGAGGACTTCGCACGCTCCAGTCGCAAGTGAGGCAGCCAGCCAGCCTTCCGCCAGCCTTCCTTGACCAGCCACTGCATTGACTTGCTCTACGATCCCACTCCACACAGCCAGCTGGATGGCATGTGTGTGTTGGACTATGGACATAGAACCAGTGGGTACACCCTGATCATCACGCAGCCATGACCGACAGCTCATTGTCACTGCACGCACCACTTTTGTCATCACCTTACACACAATCACATGTCACAGTTTGTAATAAATGCACCTTTTTCACTAACTGCTGTTTGTGCCCTGTGTTTTATTTGTACGGAATACAACGGCCACCTTGGGCGGAAGGGCACCTGATGCGTGGCATGGCAATGGAATCCGGAGGGCCTGTAGGGACCTAGGGGTGGGAGACAGAACAGGAGCACATTCAATGAGTGTGTCACACACCCATCACACAGTACATGTCAACAACTACAAGCAATGTACACACATCGCACAGAGCAATAGGGCACAATGCCACAGTCACCAACAGTGGCATACTACCCTGGCCATGGAGCGTTGACACACTGCACGCAGTGAACATACGGCCACCCTGACACAGCACACACACACCTGCATAGATACAGACACATCATCCGTCGTACATGGACACTCACCGTCAAGTGAAGTAGCGGGCGATGAGCTGCTGGCGCACATTCCCAGCTTCCTCCTCTCCGCTGTCCACCTCACTCGAGCTGTCCTGGTCTGCGGGCTGGGGCCCTGGTTGATCTCCGTCATCCACAATGAGGGGGATCTGCTTCCGAATGGCCAGATTGTGCAGCATGCAGCACGCCACCACTATCTGGCACACCTTCTGTGGGGAGTACGCCAGTGCACCCCGGTGCGGTCCAGGCACCTGAACCTGGACTTGAGGAGGCCAAAGGTACGCTCGACCACACGTCTGGTCCTCCCATGTGCCTCATTGTAGCGATCGTCTGCTGGGGTGCGAGGATTCCTCAATGGACTGAGCAGCCATGCCCCATTCGGATACGCAGAGTCACCTGGGTGTGAGGGACACAGAGAACCGTTGCTATTCCAACTGGACAGGGGACAGCATCGCACAACCAGCACGCTACACCACTCCACATACTCACCGACAATACAGCCACGATCCTGTTGCAGATTGGCCATCAGTCGTGGCAAGATGCTGTTGCGCATTATGTGTGCGTCATGTGCCGAGCCTGGAAACTTGGCACACACGTGGGTGATCACCATGTCCGCAAGGCACACCACTTGCACATTCAGGGAGTGCGTGTGCTTCCTGTTGCGGTACAGGTGCTCAGTGGCCTGTGGTGGAACAAGGCCAACATGAGTGCAGTCAATGGCTCCCACGACGTGTGGGATTCTGCCAAGGGCATAGAATGCACCCTTCACTGCCGCCAATTCACGAGCCCTGGGGAATCTGATGTACCTGTTCCGGTACAGCATCATGGCTGCCAGTACATCCCTCAGCACCTTGCTGAACATGGGCTGGGACATCCCTCCTCCACTGCCCACTGTGTGCTGGAATGACCCAGTGGCGAAGAAATGCATGGCGGCCATCACCTTAGCCGTGGGGGTGACAGCAGTCGGATACACCCTGCGGGGACGGAGATGGGGCTCTAACATGGCACACAGTCGATGCAGAGTTGGCCTGTCCAGCCGAAACTTCCTGATTACCTCTGTATCGTCCATGTCCGCCAGCAATTGGTATGGGCGGTCAATGTTCGGTCTCCGCCTGGGTTAAATGGCAGAGGACACATGTCAAAGCAACACGGCACATAGCAATTTCGCATACACATCACTGACATGACTGAGCAAGCACATGAGCCACAGCCCAGCTGTCAAGCTGGGACGGCACGGCCACAATACACTTACACAGGTCTCCCAACAATGGCAATGGCAAGTGAGACATACCACTGCCATGTGCATGCACATGGGGATCTAGGCCCCAATGACTTGCGGGGCGTGCTGATGGGGACTGACTGCATATTCGTCAAGCGGCAACGCCACGGCAACATGAGTGTCTGCTGAGCATGGAACTGCTTCCGAGGCTGGATGAGTATGGCACACGACGACGACGATGTGGGCACGGGCTGAGCGGCCAATACAAGTGGGACCTGTGGCACGAGGGGATATGAGACAGTAGTAGGTGTCAGCACTGCACCCTATGTACAGCACTGTACGGATCACAGCTCCCGAAACATTGACTGGTGTCCACATTGACAGCCCCATGCCAAGACGGCTGTGTGCTTGCAGTCACACGTCACAGGTGAGAGGTTGCATTGCACGTGCCAGGTGGCAGACGTACATAGTGGGAGCTGGCATGTGTGTGCATGTGTCTCCTGTTCAGGATCCACCAGATGGGCGCTGACTCTGTACTGACCATTGGACACAGCATGTTCCGTGGAAGGCTTGTGTGTGTGGGATGGTGGCACTGGATGTGCCTCCGTTGGGTGGGGGGCCATGCACAGGGCGGGTACGTCGATGATTGCGCATTGTTGGTCACGGTGGGTGCACCAACTAAGATGTGTTGCCCTGTGTTCAATTCCTATGTCCGCATGATGATGGACTGTCGTTGTGGGCAGACTACACATTGGTCGATGTGCTGTCTATATGCATGTGCCTTCACACCAGGCACAGCTGCCCCTGCACATGTGACCCCTGCTGGACTCGCTGCTGGGTCTGTGGAGCTGATGCACCTTCTGCGCGTGGGGCGGACAGCTCTCCTCACTTCCCTCATTGCGCATGTCATGTCTTTGCCGCAGGTGACATGGATCATGGAGGGCCCACATGTACGCGTGGGTAGGCTACACATGATTGTTCACTGGTCGCCACCCACAGTCAGTGTTTCGAATGGGAAGGTTGTCGTGCTGGTGGTATGTTCGATGTGGCGGATGGGCGGGCCTAGGTGCGGGCTTACATTCCGGACATGGGGGGTAGTTGGATTGGCGACTAGTTGCAGTACACACGGGACACGTCTCTTCCTTTCCACATCTGGGTCATCCCTTGTACTAACTGACAGTGATACAGTCATCTTCGCCCCAGCCCTCATGTCCTCCCCTCGCCCCCCAATATGCATGCTCACCTGCGAGGCTAGCGCTTGCACAGGCAGCCCCAAGCTCGCACCAGAGAGGGCAAGGAGTGTATGTGTGGGTCCAGTTGCACGAGTGGGCTGTCTCAGGGTATGATGTGTGGCGGGACGCCGTCCACCTGCGTGGTGCCCCAAATGGAGACCCGGCCTGCATGGACTATGCATCACAGTCTTCGCCTTCCGGATCCGCCACCTGCGACACCCAGTGGCTGTGGCTGCCCTTGCGGCCAGGCCGCGTCCGTCTGTGGCTGATGGCCCACACATTCACTCTTTGGCCTCTCTGGGGAGGGCTCGGGGGTGGTGGCGCACGCGCTTGCACTTAGTCGCAATGGCATGTGGCGTGGTTGGTATGATGGGCAATGGATGGGATGGTGCGAGCCACCTCCCGTGACGTCAGTGCTGCTCGTGCTGTGGTGCGTCCCCCTACACTTCCATTTGACTTGTGCCATGCTAGACGTTGAGGTTCTATTGCCTGCGTGATATGACCAGGAGGAGCGCGAGGAGACCTCTCACACACCATGCTCCACTGCCATCCCGTGCCCTGTATCGCCTGTGCGGATTGACTATGTTGGGGTTACACCTGGTCGACTGGGGCTGTGTGTGCCTTGTCAAGGGGCATGGCGGGCGCACAACAGGATCCAGCTTGTCCACAGAGGGTGGGCTGAGGTGCGCCTGGTACCGCCTTGTACGTGTGCCCGGCTGCTGTGCACACACGTGTTCACTCCCCCGACAGGTGTCCTCTCACAATGCCCAGGGAAGCGGTGGTGTACTGTTCATGAGCCCTCCCAACACGGCGTGCTCCAACTTGGCATGTGCGCATCTACCCGTCGCACCCACCCACCTGAGCACTGCGTCCATACGACTTCACACGACACATGTGTGTCTTCCACAGTAGTGCTACTCATTTGCGTTGACATCCAATACCAGTGGACTACATGGTCATGTCACGACTGCCGTGTACTTCACATACTCTCATCCTCTCTCATTCGTACTTGTGAAATGAGTCAGCGGAGACAGTTCTGGTTTCAGACATTATATTGAGTCTTCTGTCCTCTGTGATGCAGTATAGTGGACACTACTGGCAGCGGAATACATGTTGAGGATATACTGAGCATGATTACAAATGGGATAGGGTGTGGGGTTACATCTGCTTGGCCAAGGCTGTGCTAATGTACATTTACGTATAGCTGCGGAGCTGCGGACTTTGACACAGACGGTATACATGTAGCCTACCAGACCGCTCGGCATCATGGGCACAGTCCATCTCAGTTCCATGTGACAGGTTTGCTGCGGTTGTTCCTCATGCACGCGTGCATGTGAGATGACATCAGGGCATGTGCTTGCGTGCATGCAGCGGCGTGCCACTTGTTGTTGCACTGTGGTGGTTACTGGACATGTCACAGTCACTGGGGTCGTGTTGTTGTTGTATGCACTTGTCGTCCATGCAAAGGTCCTGGTATGGGATTCCCGGGCGGGGGTGGGAGGGGTGCAGCACCCACAGACTCCAGGCGACCTATTCATGTCCACTGAGCGGTGTGTGTGTCCATGTGCGCTGGATCCATGTCGTGTCCTGGTTGTTCGTGCAGTTCCGTCCATGTGGGTGCGATGCACAGAGCCCATGCCACTGCCTCCCACGATGCATGCGGTGTTCCTGGATGTGATGGGGAACAGTGTGCATGTCCCGGTCATATCCGATGTCATGGCGATGTCGTTGATGGTGTGGTTACAGTTGCCGGTCGTTTGGTATGGCTGTTGTGGTGGTGACTGGCCAGTCCGTGCGGAAGCTGAGCATGGGTGCGGGGTTGGACTTCATAGGTCACTCGGGGAACCTGCGTTGTGGTCCGACGTATTTACAGGTTGTCAGGTATGCGATGCCGTCCAGCAGGGCTTCCATGTCATTGGTGGTGTACATGTTTGCCAGCCAATGAAGCGGATGGTGGCTGTCAAGGTGTTGTTCGTAGGTTGTCCCTTGGAGGACCATGATGGGGCATGCTGGGTGACATTCGATGTAGCTGTTCTCGATGATCCGTCGTGTGGAGGCACAGTGGTTCCATTTCAGTGCGCGTGCGATGTTGGCCACATACGCCATGCCCCCATAGGCAGAGCAGGCCCTGTCGTGTGCGTCCAGAGGGAGGAGTAGTGGTAGCAGGTCCGCCTTCAGACATGCCGGGTTGGAGAGGCATATCTCGACGGGATGCTGGTAGGGACACCTCCGACAGTAGAAGACGGGCATGACGCAGCTGAACAATGTGATGCGGTAAGTCAGTCGGTAACTTACGTTCAGCAGGGACAGGAGATCGCATCCCAATGTATGTATCGTGTTGGTTTGGTACAGCTTGAGCTGTTCGGCGTAGTTGGGTAGGTGTGTTGCGGTTGCCATTTCGCAGCGGTTCGTAGAGGTGGCGTGCTCCGGCTGTGTGTGCAGTCTGCAATGTGCACGCTCCGGGGTTGCTGTGAGCTCTGTGTAGTCGTGGGGAGACAGGACTTGTGTTCTGTTGGCTTGTTTGGAGGACACGGGCCCTCTTCCCACATGCTTCTCAGACAGTTCAAGGTCAGTGCTGTGTGACTCCTTCCAATTAACTTGCATGTGGCCGACATGGGGGAGTGTTTTCTTCTTTCTTCCCCGTCCGTTGTGTGCTTCTGTGATATGCGCTATCTGCCCTGTGGTCGGTCTCCTCGGCATGCCTGTGTTGGTCTATTCTTGGACAATGGCTGTATTCACCGGCTTCTGTCGTAGGGCTGTGGTTTCGGTGTTGGAATGGAAGGTCATTCAGTGCTGTCTGCTCTCCCTTGTGTGGGCGGCAGGCTGCCTTTCCGCTCTGCGTTGGGCCTTGTGTGTGGATGTTATTCTTGGGCCACCTGTTGTCGGTCACCGGGCTCTTTGGTGTTCCGTTTCATGTGTCTTGTTCATATGTGCAGGGTGGTATGGGTTTTTCAGTGTGGTACTGGCGTTCCTCTTCCCGAAGGGGCCCTGCTTCTCCTAGTTGGTGTTGCCGCCGCTGTGTGCTTCGCCATGTTTGTTACACTGGGGTGTGTCCTGCTGTTGCGTGACTTCACTGACATGTGTGCGTCGGTTGTGTGGCGTTGGGTGTTGTCCGTGAATTGGGCGTTGGGGACATGTCTGTGGCCGGCCTGTCACGTGTCATGTGCGTTCGGGGTGGGGCTGATGTGTGTGCTGCTTGGTTGTGTCCCTGTGTCTGTGTGCGACGCATGCATGGCGCTGCGGTTGGCCTCTGCGTTGTGCGCATGTGTGGCGGCGTCATCGGCGCTTTGGGGCCGTGACGGGGTGGTTGGTTCCTAGTCCCAGGTGGTGTGTACACATGTGTTCTGCGATGTTAGGATTTGGCCTGTGTGTCATATGTGGATGCAATGGTGGATGTGTAGTGTGCACGCGCTGGTGGGGGTTGTCCGCTTTTTCCGCCCTTGCACTGTGTGCGCTGTTTGCGTGCACTTGTTGTGTGTGTGCCTACCTGCGTCTCCGCGGTACGTTGCGTCCTTGGTGGTGCATCAGCAGAAGCATGGGAAGGGCCTGCAGTGCTGGATTCATGCCCGGGGTGCCGCTTCTTCGTTGTCCGTGCTCTGCGTCCGTGTTTCCGCCTCTCTTTCACGTGCGGTGTCTCTTGGCCGTGGGAGCCGTTTGTTTGCGGCATCGTAATTTATGCGCCGGGCGGGACGTGTTTCGTCGGACGGTGTGTGTCAGTTGTGCTGCGCCGCTACGTGTGCGGGCGCACTTTGATGGCGGACGGTGTTGCTGGCTTGCCGGCGGTGTTTGGCCTGCTTTTCGCATCGTAATTGGGCGGGCGTGTGGACTGCTGCGTGCCGGCGGTAACTGGTGGTTTTTGCATCCGCCAGCACGGCGGTTGTGCTTCCGCCCGCCATCGTAATGGGCCCCTAATTAGTAATTAATATTTTACTAATTATTAATTTATTGGTATTGATTATTAATTTATTGTTAATAAAATATTATTATTGGTAATTATGTTTTTAATAATTAATTTATTGGTATTGGTAAATAGTTTAGTTATTGTAAATTAATTCATTAATTATTTATTTTAAATATGTATTTAATTTATAAGTATGTTATTTGTAACTGCTACGCTATCCAACACTTTCCCTACTGTTGCACTCTCTGGAGTTGGACTAGTAATTTTTACCTCTACGCTATCCAACACTTTCCCTACTGTTGCACTCTCTGGAGTTGGAATAGTAATTTGTACCCCTACGCTATCCAACACTTTCCCTACTGTTGCACTCACTGGAGTGGGAATAGTAATTTTTACCCTCACGCTATCCATTGCTTTCCCTACTGTTGCACTCCCTGGAGTTGGAATAGTAATTTCTACCTCTACAGCTATCCAACACTTTCCCTGCTGTTGCACTCTCTGGAGTTGGAATAGTAATTTTTACCCCTACGCTATCCAACACTTTCCCTACTGTTGCACTCACTGGAGTGGGAATATTCATTTTTACCTCTCCCGCTATCCAACGCTTTCCCTACTGTTGCACTCCCTGGAGTTGGAGTAGTACTTTTACCCCTACGCTATCCAACACTTTCCCTACTGTTGCACTTTCTGGAGTTGGAATAGCAATTATTACCCTTACGCTATCCAACGCTTTCCCTAATGTTGCACTCTCTGGAGTGGGAATAGTAATTTTAACCTCTACGCTATCCAACATTTTCCTTACTGTTGCAGTTTTGGGAGTTGAGAATAGTAGTTTTATTCCCTCTGCTATTTAATATTTGTGTGTATTATTTTAGTTAATGTAGTATATAATTAATTTTTAAAATATTAAAAGTAAATTGTAATTTTTCAATTTGTTATATATAATTATTTATATTTTTATTTATGTTATTGTTGTTATGTGTATAGATGTATTTATAATTTATAATATGTTTTTATTAATTTATAAGTTATTAAAATAATTATTTATAAACTGATTATTAAGTAAGTATATATATTATATTTGATATGTATATGTTTAATTAATGTTTTATTAAATTATATGTATTACTTATTAATTTTTAAACATTATAAAATATTTTTAACTATGTTTATTTTATTTATAAGTATTATTTAGTTTATTTTACACTATTTTTTTAGACTTAAAAAACCCGATATTTTTGATAACGATATTTTTGACATCGATATTTTTTTCGATATTTTTGTACTTACCATGTATGTAGATAGGATGTCGATATTGTTGACTTCGATATTATTGCTCCGATATTTTTGTAGGTCGATTTTTTGACCTTCGATATTTTGTCAGTGATCCCCCACACTGTGGACGAAACCCTCACAGCTCACCTTTCCGTCACTGGTGTGTCTCCAACCACGTGCCGTGACATAGTGGAGCCCTCAAGCTTACTCTTCTGAAACGTAGTATGGAATCAGTAATGGCAGAGTACATACAACTGCACACGCCTAATTCTCTGTCCCGCCTTTGTGCATCCAGGCTGCTGCACCCCATCCACTTCTACTGCCCAGAGGTGTCTGCTCGCCGCTGTGCACCCAGGCTGCTGCACCCCATCCACTTCCACTGCCCAGAGGTGTCTGCCCGCTGCTGCGCACCCAGGCTGCTGCACCCCATCCACTCCCTCTGCCCGGAGGTGACTGCCCGCCACTGTGCTAACAAGCCTCTCTGCTCACCTTTCACAACCTGAGTGTAGAAAAGAGGGCCTACCACGTGCCGCTGAACGCCCCAAACCCGGGGCCCGCGGACACGGCACCCTGCACATCATGCAGCCCGCTCCGCAGGCCACCAGGTCTCACATTTGGTGCTGGGTCTTGATTTCGCCATGGCAGAGGACATACCAGTGCACCGGGCTTTTCATTGTAGGCTGCACACACGCTCAGCCCTTGCGGTGCCACTAACACTGTGACCAGCGAGGCGACGCCACGTGGCGGTAGGCCTGCGCTGTCTGATGGCTCAGGCCTACACTGCAGTTCAGCAGGGCACACAAAACCTGAGTGGTCCAGACCGCCGTGACGGGCCATCACCGCAGGCTGCACACCCGCTCAGCAGTTACGGTACCCGTACCTCAGTGGACCGAAAGTCACCGTCCTGTGCCGGTGTGCCTGTGCCGGCCGCAGTGTATCCGGTGCGAGCAACTCTGAAATGGCGTTGAGCACGTGCGTCCGGTCTTTTTTATTGGCAGGGTCACGTGTCCTGTGACGCCTGTGCTGGATGGGTGTGGTGTGGGTGTATACTAGCCGTGAGGGAGTGGCTGTGGTGTACTGACAACTAGGGTGTGACCAGCAGATCACTGCAATGAAAATCTGGCCATGTAGCATTTTTGTCCTTCCCTGTAAGCGTAAGCGGAGTGGGCTGGCCTGGCGTATGGCAGTCCTGCGTGAGGCTAAGAATGACTCCGGAGCTATGGGCGTGGCTCCGTCCTGGGCTGTATGAGGAATCAACTGATGCGGGTGTCCCTGTTGTAGTGCTGACGTCACTCGGGTCGCAAGTGCCAATGTGTCACTCTGTGAGCCAAGTCCCACAACATGGCCAACATGGAAGGTACGGGGAATCACTGACCCTACATTCATCCATAGTTCCACACATGAAAGATGGTGGACATGACACATCTGTGTGGATATGAATGTTTATTGCACATTCAGTGGAGTGTTGCAGCTGTAGCAATACAGGGCCATGCAAAGTTCAAATTTCAGTTTTTGGCACATGGAGGGCAGCCAATTAGAGCCAAGCTTGTGTTCGGGGTTAGGCTGTGCCAACATATGTACTTATACAATTACTCCGCCAATCCCCAAGCACTTATAAATTCACTATACACTCTCCTTGCAGTACTCTAATGATCCAGTCTCTACGTACGTACTTGTACAATGACCGAGAGAAAGTTACATAACCGAAGTTTTCCCCACTGCCAGAGGTAACATGGTTGCATACGCTGTCCACAGCACAATGTAATGTGGTAGGGCCCAGGGGCGGCATCTTGCATACATAATGAACACACGGACACAGATAGATAGAGGAACTGGGTACGGGCACGTGCGCTTGACTCATTTTTATTACCAGGGTCACATGTCCAGTGACGTCTGTGCTGGATGCGTGTGGGGTGAGTTTAACCACTTAACCGCGGCGGCAATTCCGCCGCGGTGCGGCGGTTTAGCGGAGTGGGCGGGGCCACGTCGGCCAACGGACGTGCGCAGCACTACGGAGGTAGTGCTCGCGACGGCCGTTGGCCGACAGAAGCAGCAAAGGGGGTAAGCCAGCCCTCCGGGAATGGTTGGTGCTGGCAACAAGTACAAAAGTAATCATTGGATCAGACACACAGATTCAATCATAAAGGGTCAATGATTTGTGCTGCGCTAAGGTAAGGGCAACAGATGTGAAATAATACACACAAGATTGTATCGTAAAGGGTCCATGACTTGTGGTACACTGAGGTAGGGGCAGCAGATGTGAAATTATACACAAAACATTGTATCATAAAGGGTCCATGAGTTGTGCTGCACTGAGATAGGGGCATCAGAAGCATTCAGCGTGTGCGCAGCCAGCGATGATGCGTGGTGCGGGCGAGCCGCACTGGGAGCAATGTCTGTTGCCTGCTGGACTGAGTCATCTACAATCGCGACTCGATGTGAATTGTGAACCCTGCTATCCACAGTGTAGATCGAAGGCAGTAGTCAGCACAGACATCAAAGAATGCTTTTAGTCACTTCCTGTTTACAAAATTCGAGGACATAGAGTACAATTCTCTCTGCAATAAATAAATCATGTCTCAATTTAAATTGTGAGCTCTGCTAACCGCAGTGTAGGTGTATGGAACAAAAGATGAAACATTTATGGACTACACTGTCGAAATATGTAGGTTTCAGGGACGTTATAGTTAGTTGCCTACTGGATTCTAAAAATAATGAATGAAGACTGATTTTGAATTGTGAGCCCTGCTGAGCACAGTGTAGGCCGGAGGCAGCGGTCAGGAAGGGCCTACAGCCATGTGGCGTTGACTTGAGCTGCATACAGTTAGTGGTAGGTGTGGCGCTCAGCGTTTGCGCAGCCAGCGATGATGCAATGTCTCTTGCCTACTGGACTGCGTCATCTGCAATCGCTACTCGATCTGAATTGTGAGCCCTGCTGACCGCAGTGTAGGCCGGAAGCAGTGGTCAGGAAGAGCCCAGAGCCACGTGGCGTTGACTTGAGCTGCATAGAGTTAGTGGTAGGTGTGGCTCTCAGCGTGTGCGTAGCCAGAGATCATGCAATGTCTGTTGCCTACTGGACTGCGTCATCTGCAATCGTGACTCGATCTGAACTGTGAGCCCTGCTGACCGCAGTGTAGGCCAGAGGCAGTGGTTAGGAAGAGTCCACAGCCACGTGGCGTTGACTTGAGCTGCATAGAGTTAGTGGTAGGTGTGGCGCTCAGCATGTGCGCAGCCAGCTATGATGCAATGTCTCTTGCCTACTGGACTGCGTCATCTGCAATCGCGACTCGATCTGAATTGTGAGCCCTGCTGACCGCAGTATAGATCGAAGGCAGTAGTCAGCACAGACATCAAGGAATCCTTTTTGTCACTTCCTCTTGACAAAATTCAAGGACATAGAGTCCAATTCTGTCTGCAATTAATAAATTAAGACTGAATTCAAATTGTGAGCTCTGCTGTCCGCAGTGTAGACTGCCATTCAGTGTTCATTTGGACTTGCAAGATGAATTTGGTCATTGTACTAAAGCTATAACTGATATAAAACAAGTTCTTGAAGCAAGGATACTAAAAGGATATTATGTAGGTTTTAGGGACGTAATACTTAGTTGCCTACTGGACTCTGCAATTAATGAATCAAGAGTCAATTTTAAATGTGAGCCCTGATGACCGCAGTGTAGGCCGGAGGCAGCGGTCAGCAAGGGCCCACAGCCATGTGGTGTTGAGTTGAGCTGTACAGTAAGTGTCACCTGAAGCAACCAGCATGTGTGGAGCCTGCAATGATGCGTGGTCCGGGCAGGCCGCAATGGTAGCAGCAATGTCTTTTGCCTAATGAATTCTGTCTTAATAAGTCCACGTGGCGTTGACTTGTGGTGCACTGAGTTAGTGGTACCTGAAGCACTCAGTGTGTGCGCAGTCTGCGATGATGCGTGGTCCGGGTTGGCCGCACTGGGATCAATGTCTCTTGCCTACTGGACTGCGTCATCTGCAATCGCAACTCAATCTGAATTGTGAGCCCTGCTGTCCGCAGTGTAGATCGAAGGCAGTAGTCTGTACAGACATAAGTCTGTGGTGCTCTGCTGCTGGGTTCGCAGGGGGCCTGTGTCGAGGAGGCCGGCGGTCACAGCGGAGGCCTCGTGGCAGGGTGATGGCTGCCACCCTGGCAGACGCTTTGGCCTTCCCACAAGTGAACCACGCCCGGAGCCCCAGCCTATTTATTCATACTCCTACACTGGAATGGCATACGTTGGACCAGCCCACTCCGCTTCCGCTTCCAGGGGGGGACAACACAGCTACATGACCGAGATCTTCCCCACTGCCTGAGGTAACATGGTTGCATCTATTGTCCACAACACTACAAGCACCAGCAGTATATGTCCACATGGAGAGGTTTGTGCTCTGCATAGTGAGGTCTGTCCACCACATCACCGCTACACTTGGTATTGTGTGCATTTTTATTGATGGGTGACGTGCGTCCTTCACACATACTTGGTTGCCACATCTCCCAAGATTCAGCTATTGTGTGGCTGAGGGACCATGCCATTTTTGGAAGGTCCGCTGTCCTGTTCTGCGCTGCCTCAGTGGTAGTAGGGAGGGGGGTGGTCCGGGGGGGAGGTCCTGAGGGTGATGGCAGTGGGTGTTGTGGCCTTCTTGGGTATCGGAGCTGCATGGTCAGTAGCTCTATGACATGTGTTGGTCTTCAGATGTGGTTCTGGGCTGGGCTCCCTTTCACACTGTAGGTAGTCGTCCTGCTTTACACCAGGGACGTTATAGTTAGCTGGACATTTCACTCGTACAAAACCATAGAAATTCCACTGTTATAGTTAGTTCAGCTAACTATAACTCACGCCCCCGCAATGCACTGCTGATGACATCACATATTACATCATTCATGACATGGTCAGTGACATCACTGATGACATCACTGATGACATCTCAAATGACATCACTGATTACACTGATGACATCATCCAGTGAATGTGTTTCTCTTTAAAGTTTAAATATGTATTATATATATACCAAGTTGTATTGAAGAATGAGTGGGTGTATAAGTGTCTGGATGGAGGATTTAGTAGGTGTGTGACTGACTGTTTAACTGAGTTATTACATGTGTCTTACTGAATGCAGGGGTTAGTGACTAAACTGTGTGAATGTCTATAGCAGTCTGTTTGCTGTTGTATAAGCTGCTGCATGGGTTGTTCAGTAGCTACATGAGTGTCTATATGGGTTATTAATTGGTTGCCAGAGTATTTGTATGGGTGCCTGAGTGTGTGTGTGGGTGCGTGGGAGGTGTGTGACTCTGTGCATACATGTTTGAGTGGTTGATTCACTGGGTGTATGGGTTCAAGAGTGCATGTGGAAACAGCTGTATGTGTGGGTGAGTGTGTGTATGGGTGTGTTAGTGAGTGAATGGATGTCTCAGTGGTACATGTCCAACTAACTACATATGTAAAAGACAGTGTATGAGAGAGTTGGAGTATATAAATGACTATAAGTGAGAGTTAGTGATTGTGAGAGGGGCTGTATGGATGAGTGTGTACTTGTATCAGTGATTGTATAAGAGAGTAATTATGTGTTTCTTTCTGTTTGAATAAGTGATGTGTTGTGTGTATAACTGTATAGGTCAGTAAATGGAAGTGTGATTGATTATTTGCATGACTGACTAGGTGTGTGAGTAACTCTGGATGAGTGCTGGTGTGTGAGTGTCTGTGTAGGTGTATGAGTGCATATGATAGTGTTGTATTGATGAGTGACTGCATGTATGAGTGATTGTATGGGTGAATGAGTGGATGAGTGTGTAGACCTAAGAACCAGTGATTAGATATGTAGTAAGTGGTACTGGTGTGTCTATGGTTTCAAAAATGGTATTCTGTTTTTGGAGTGGGTGTATCAAAGGTTATATTAGGGTGTGAGAAGGTGCATCAGATTGTCACATGGATGATGTCATCAGTGATGTCATCAGTGATGTCATCAGTGATGTCATTTGAGATGTCATCAGTGATGTCATCAGTGATGTCACTGACCATGTCATGAATGATGTAATATGTGATGTCATCAGCAGTGCTTTATGGGAGCGAGTTATAGTTAGCTGAACTAACTATAACAGTGGAATTTCTATGGTTTTGTACGAGTGAAATGTCCAGCAAACTATAACGTCCCTGAAACCTATGGTTTTTTCAGTGAAAATATATATATATATATATGTTTGTGTGTATATATATCTGTGTGTGTGTATGTGTTTTACCTACTGGGAGGCCAACTGCCTATTGAGACCCTACAGAAATTTAATTGGCTGCCAAAACGTTAACCAGGAAGTGTTGGCAGCCATCTTGGGACTTGGTTGAACTGAGTCCCACAAAAAAAGTAAAAAAAAAAGGGGCTGGGTAGAAACACCCTGACTCCTTAGGCCTCTTGGGGGGTCCCACTGGGACTCCCAAGGACTAACAAAAGCATTTAAAAAAAAAAAGATTTTGGTAGGATCCACGGATCCAGCCAATATCTTTTTTTTAAAAACAAAGCACTTGCCAGGTCCTGGGGGCATGAGGGTAGTGAAGGAGGTGGGCTCATGGGGCCCCCCTCCTAGGCTGTAGAAAAGCCCAGGAGACTGCCACCTCCCTGGGGCAGTGCTGCCCTGGGGACCGCCAACTCCCAGGGCACATACTATATTTTTAAATCAATGCAGAGGAGGCAATATGGCCTCCCTCGCAGCCCCAGAGACTGTGGCAGCCTTCAGGCTCCCCTATGGTCCCATTGATGAATGGGTGCCCAGGAGGCACCCACTTTAAATGGAAAGGTCCCCGGGGATGGGTTCCCAGGGGCCCAATTCGGCCCAAAGAGGGGGCCGTGCAGCCCCACTCCCCCATTTATAAAAGTCCGGACCCCAGTGGATGGGGTTCCCAGGGCCTAAATCATCCCAGGGAGGGGGGCTGTGCAGCCCAACTCCCCTGTTTTAAAATTAAAACAAAAATAAAGAAGTGGCCATGCCGCAGGGCATGGAGTCCCCAGGGCCAAAATTGGCATGAGAGGGGGGCCTCACAGCCCCCATCCCTTCTTTAAAAAAAAAATAATAAAGGCAGGCCCAGGGAATGGAGTCCCCGTGGCCAAAATCAGCCAATGGAAGGGGGGCCACATAGCCCCCCTTCCTTTAATTTAAAACAAGGTTTTAAAAACTGGGGGTAACAGGAGGTCTTGTTGGCCACCAGGAGCTCCCAGGATCCAAGAAGACTTTATCCCCCAAATATCAGTGTGCCAGGAGATGCATTTGCAGAGTGATGGAGAAAGGGGGTGTGGCCTCCGAAGACCCCTAAACAATTGCTCTGTGTGGGACTTACTGGAGGTAATAGGAGGAGTTGTTGACCCCCAAGGACGTCCTTGGGGACAAACTACCCCACTCTTACCTCCAGTAAGTCCCACACAGTGGGATAGGTAAGAGAACATTGGAGGCCCGCCCCCTTTCTCCACCACTCTGCAAATGTGTCTCCTGGTGCACTACTGGTTGGAGAATAAAGTCCTCTTGGATGCTGAAGGACCATGGGGCCAAGAAGCCCTCCTGGTACGTTCTGTAAGTTCCACACAGCAGGATTCCTCAGAGCTGGTCAGAGGCCCAACCCCTTTCTTCTCCACTCACAAATGCCATTACTACTTAAAAAAACATTGAAATTCACTGAAAAAAACCAAAGGTTACAGGGACGTTATAGTTAGGCTCAGGTTTCACTCATACAAAACCAGTTAAATTAACCCTCCGCCCCTGCAATGCAGTGCTTATGACCTCACATATTACATCACGCATGGCAGGGTCAGTGACATCACTGATGACATCACTGATGACATCTTCGCCAAAATCACTAAGGCACCAACTCACACCCCCATAGAACATTTCATACACCTACCCCCACACAACCATTCACAAATCCATTCAAAGACCCATACCAGTACTTACACACCCACTCACTGATTCAAAGATCTACACACACATCCACTCACTCTCCCAAATAGCCACTCATACACCCACTCACTCACTAATACAGCCACTGACATATACTCATACAGCCGCTCACACATTGAGTGTCACCTATAGAGCTACTCACACACCTACTCACTCACCCATATAGTCAATCACACATCCACTTACTCACACATACAGTTACACACATCTAGTTACTTACTCATATAGACACTAACACGTACTCACTCACCTATACAGTCACTGACACAAGCACACACTCACCCATACAGTCACTCTCACAATCACTCACTCAACCATATAGTAACTCATATCCCCATCACTCAACTATACTGCTTTTCACATACTCAGTCACTTACCCATATACCACTGACACATGCACTCATTCACACAGCCATACACACAGAATCACTCACCCATACAGCCCCTCACACACACACTCACTAACCCATACAGCCACTGACTCACCCACTCACTTATCCATACACGCAGTCACACTCCCCCTCACCTACCCACACAGACACTCAGATACTCATACAGGTACTCAGTCAACCAATCACCCATACAGCTACTCACCTACCCACTCACACACTCATACAGCTACTTAGACATCAACTGATAGACTGATTCAAATATTCACACAACCAGTCACTCAGCCATACATTCACTGAGAGACCTAATCACTCACTTATAAAGTCAGTCACACACCCACTGAATCATCCATGCAGGCACTCATAACCAATGGTATATATATTTACCAATTGATTCACCAATACACCTTGGTATATATATTTATCAATCATAAACTTTTTTAAAACACTCTCAGTCACTGGATGATGTCGTCAGTGATGTAATTTGAGATGTCATCAGTGATGTCAACACTGATGTCACTGAGCATATCATGAGTGATGTAATGTGTGAGGTCATAAGCAATGTATTGCGGGGGCACAAGTTACAGTTTGCTCAGCTAACCATAACTGCTGAATTTCACAGACCCACACAGGCACTCACATACCCACTCACAGACCCATAAAGCCACTCACACATCCACTCATAGACCTATACAGCCACTCACACATCCACTCACAGACTCATACACCCACTCACTGACCTATATAGCCACTTACACACCCACTCTCAAAGCTTACAGGTTACAATTAGGAAATAATTTTTTTTTTAAATGTAGCAATTCACTGAAAAAACAAAGGTTACAGGGATGTTATAGTTAGGAAATAGAATTTCAAAAACCTTACAAATTCAATGAAAAAGCCAAAGGTTACAGCAGGGACATTATAGTTAGGATCAGATTTCACTTGTGCAAAACCAACGAAATTCAGCAGTTATAGTTACCTGAGCTAACTATAATTTATGCCCCTGCAATGCACTGCTTATGATCTCACATATTACATCACTCATGACATAGCAGTGACATCACTGATGACATAACTGATGACATATCAAATGACATTACTGATGACATCATTCACAGAACCACTCATACACCCACTCATACCGGCATTCAGCCTCAAATACACCCAGTCACACACCTACATAATCACTCACATACTCATTCACAGACCCATAATACTACTCACACATCCACTCACTCATCCATAGAGCCACTCACACACCCACTCAATCACTCATACAGCCACTCACACAACCACTAACTCACCCATATAGCTACTTACACAACCACTCACTGACCAATACAGCCACTCACACAGCCACACTTTAACCCATACAGTTACTCACACGCCTACTTTTTCATCCATACAGCCACTGACACATCCACTCACTCACCCATACAGTCTATCAACACAGCCAGGGCTGGCTCTAGGGTGGTGCAATCGGTGCCACCGCACCAGGTGCTGACTTGGGGTGAGGGCGTCATTTGTTGCGGGTATATTATCATTTTTAAAACACCTGCTGCCGCGTTCCTGCTGCTGCGTTCCTGGCATCAATTAAAATGTCAAGATAACTCCGGTGATTAATCGTCTTCCTGGAAAGAGACAGGTTTGTCTAGTGGAAGTTTTGACTCATTGTAAGGTTACGCACTGGGTTAAAATGCCTGCTGCTAAGAACTTGTACCATGCAGATCACAAAGTGCATATAATGTAAATAGGTCAGTGAGTTAATGCTTCTGCAAGAGAGATCCTTTTGTTACTTGTAGTTTATAAGTCCAAATCCTTATATAGAACATTGAGCTATTAACTGTCATCAAAGAGCTGCATGCAATATGCATATGTTAGAGCGTTAGAGCTACATGCTCTTTCCCCAGTCTTTCACTATCCTAATCCTGCCAAAAGGGTTCATTTGGGTAGAAAACAATTCTTATTATTGAATAAAGAACCTCTGACAATGGTGTTACGTTTTAAATCCTGAATTTGTGCTTTTCCAGAATAAGGACTCTTAAACTATATTGCTTACCAGTATCGTGGACATGTGACTCCTACACCTTGTAGTTCTGTCTGATGTAACATTTCCTATACACTGATTTACACTCATATGATTGTCTCTGTGCAATGTGTGTGTGATGTAAAGTGCTCTGACAACTTATACTGGTATGAGTGGTGCTATAAAAATAAATGAATCTGAGAGACAGTGGTTATGGAGACTTGAGGGGCACTGTTAAAGGGTGCTAGTGAGGGAATAAGTGGCAGAGGTGGTCATTGGGGGGGTCCCACCAAACCTTGGTGCGCCCATGGCGTCACTAGTGTTAAACCTGGCCCTGATAGCAGCCACTCACTCACCAATACAACCACTCACACAACCACCAAAAAACCCATTCACACATCCATACAAACACTCACACACATGCTCACTCACCCATACAGCCACTTACACAGGAACACACTCTCCAATACAGCCATTCACACACCATCTCACTTAACCAAACACTCACTCAAACAGCCTCTTACTCACCCATACAACTACTTACACACCCAGTCACTCACTCAAACAGCCACCCACATAGCCAGACAGTCACCCATACAGCCACTCACACACCCACTCACACACCCATACAGTCACTCACACAACCACTCACTCACCCATAGACCACTCACACACCCACTTGCAGACCCATGGAACCACACACACACCCACTCACTCACCCAAACAATTACTTATACACCCACTCACACAACCACTCACACAACCACTCAGACTCCAATATAGCCACTCAGACACCCACTCCCACATGAATACACACAGTCACATATCCACTCACATAATATATGTTAGTAGTATAACTCATTAGTAGGACACAAAGTATAGTAATTTAACTTTGTGGTAGCTTAGTATGTATCTTTAAGTCGCAGAAACTTTTGCAAAACACTAACGCTCACTGGATGATATCATCAGTGATGTCATTCAAAATGTAATCAGTGATGTCATCATGGGTGATGAAACATGTGAGGTCATAAGCAGTGCATTGCGGAGGCATAAGCTACAGTTAGCTTGGCTAACTATAACTGCGGAATTTTACAAGTTTTGTATGAGTGAAATTTGAGCCTAAATATAAGGTTCTTGTAACCCTTTGGTTTTTCATATATATTGAAATGTATGTATATACAAAGGCTTTATGCTTAACTGCGAAATGCTTACATTTTTGTTGTAAATGCATGTGTGGTAAAGGCATAGGCATGGTACAATCTTGTGTGATAATGACATGCATGGTAAAGGCATATGCACTGTAATAAACTCGTTGTAAAGGCATGCTTGGTAATGGCATGCCTGGTTCCATCATATGTCACCCTAGTATCAGACTATGCTCTGCCCCCTAATGGGCCCAAGTGTCTTTCCACTCTCCTGTGGGGTATATTGGGAGTTTTACCATATTATGCACTTTCCGGTGTGGCATAAACCCCACTAGACATGAAGAATGTTTCTAATAATTAAAAAGAATGGGGTGGAGCTGGCCATCCTGGTATTGGGTTGTACCCCAACCCCTAATGTGTTTAAAGGTTTTTCTTCCCCCGAGGCACAGATTGGGGGATTTATCCCAAATCTGCCATCAATGTTGGGAGGGAGGCAGAAAGCACACCACACCATGGCTTTTAATATTGGCAAAAAATAATGGGGTCAGGTAGCCTATCCTGGTATCAGCCTAGAGCCACACACTTAAACGTGTCACCCATCTTTCTGCACCCCACGGGGGCAGAATGCCCACTTGATACCTGGGATTTTCATATATATAAAAAATAAATGGAGCAGGTCTGGTCCACTCAGGCATCAGCCTGTACCCATCTGCCTAGCTGCCCGTACAGTCTTTCTACCTCCATTGGGGTAAAACTGGGGGTTTACCCAAATATGCCCTCCCAGAGGGTCTAAAAAGCCCACTATTCACCAGGGGTATATTTAAAAAACAAATGGGTGGTGACCAGCTCTGCCCTGTCATTTGGGCCATACCTCCCTACCTCCAAAGCCCCTACAATCTTTCTACGCCCTGGAGAGCAGATTGGGGCTTTAACAACTTTAACATTTTGTGTAAGGAAACATAGCCAGATCCAGACATATCACAGCACTCTAGACTCCTCTGGTTGTCTTGTTTTCATAAATGCCTGCCTTTAGTACAGTTCCCTCAATGGTAGCTGAGGCGGTATCCAAATACTGCAGCTACCCACATTGCCAAAATGAGTCAATTGACAAGGCAAAAACCGGATGTTTCCACATTGCATTTTGGGACTTTTCTGTTGCAGGAAAAAGGTCCACCCACATAAGCAGGGTACCATTTTTATAAGAATAAATGTGAGAACACTGAGTGGTGGTAGTTTTGTGGTATCCACAGATTCTAGAAGTTTCCCTCACAGAAATGTAAACAAAGTGCTAAATTTGAGCTAAAATGTGTAATTTGCAGGACATTCTGGGTATGAAACATTGGTGGGATGCATGCAAGTCACACCACCTTGGAACCCCGGGTGACTAATGTTTAGAAATTTCTGGGTTTTGGTAGGTTTCTCTAGGTGACAGTTTAAACACCACAGCTATGCACACAACCAGAATGGGTCAATTTTCAAAACTCTTGGGGGCATATGTACAAGAACTGCTGCTAACTAATGCTAACGATAGTTAGCAGCAGTTTTCTTAACGCGGCCTATCACCAAAAAATCGCCCTGTTAGCGATGTATTTACAATACGTCGCTACATGGTGATAGTTCCAAGTAGCTGCGGTGAAAACTGCTGGTAACACTAGCGTGAAGGCAATACAAATTCTGACGTTAGCGGGCAAAAACTGACGAAAGGCCCATTATCGGCAAAAAAACAACCTTAGTCAGCCCAACATGACTTTTTTTGCCTCTAGAGGCAAAAATGGCCTATAAGTCCACCTCCAATGAAAAATCAGAAATAAAACCAATGGAATGCAGAATGGAGCAGCCAGGGCTAAGTGCAGCACAGCTCAACACCCCTCTAAGCCCCCCAACAGCCAGGATGATCAGCCAGAGTCCCATTGGAAGAGGAAATTCAGGGCTACAACTATGAAAAGAGGCTCATCACTATGCCAAACCAGTGATGCATCACTTTTCATTGCGCACTCCTTGCAACACTATGGCATCCAAAACCTTGATAGCGCGGACAGTCCCTGGGCCCCGAAGACCGCGCTGGGGCTGCGTCTGGGACCCGGAGTGGGATGCGGAGGTACTGTGGAGTCTGTGGGCCATGGCGGTAGACATTAAGGTGCGGCGATCGCCCTTACCTGGTGGTGACATCTGGCAGGTCGCATGGAGACATGTTGTTGACCTGTGTGAGAAGACCGCCTTCCCCGCCTTGGAGCTGTGAATGGTAGAGACACTCCTGTGCACCAACGAAGGGAGGTCTCCATCGCATACTACGATCCACCACTACCCCGGGGTGCACGGAGGAGATTATCAATGGTGTGCCGTGCCTCTCTGGATCACATACCGTAGGATGTTGTGCTGGCTGGACGCTGTGAAAGGTGAGGCCCCTGAGCTGTACCAAACTTGTGTGGCGTTAGCACTGCAACTTTGCGCCTAAGGGGGCCCTGTTGCCACACCTGCATCGGGAGGTTCCCCAGCAGACCTGGCGGTGACTGCTGTACCCAGGCTTGTGAAATCACACCTGGCTGAGGCTCCTGCTGGCTGAGTCACAGATTTGAAGAGAGTGCTGTGCATTGAGCCCCGGTGTCGATGTCCAGGTGAGTAGAAGGTGGGACGTGTAGCAGAGAAGGCCTGGGGGCGAGTTGGGCCCAGGCCAAGCGTCTGTGGGTGACGCACACCGTGCCCTGAGCAATCCCTGCTCTGCGGCTGACCTACACCACCAAGGGCACCACACAAGACTGGTGGGGGACTGCACTAACTCACTCAATTCGCTGAGAACGGCCATTGGTGGCAGTGGGTGCCAGGGGCACGGGGGCCGGTTCTGGCCCAGGCCGTTGGGTATGCAGCTTGAACCGCTGTTACTCTCTGGGGAACTGGGGAACATGGAATCTGGTCGCCACTGTCAGATCGGAAGAGGCAACCCAGTGGTGCTGCCTTTCCTTGCCCCCTGTTAGTTTGCTTTTGGGTGTACGGGGGACTAACACTTAGTGGACTTCCTCTTTCCACAGTGCTGTGCTGTCTGGTTGCTGCTGTCCCCATCTGCTGCTGCTGGTTCCTCTGACACAGAGGTCAGGTGTCTAAGTCCCTCGTCTACCTGCAGGCTCCTGCCTGTGCCTCATCCCTGGTGGTCCAGTGGTAGAGCGTCACTGCTCTGCAGCTTGACTGCCCTCCTGTCCCTCTTGTCTGCTGTTCCTGTACATCTTTCTGCTCTGCTCCATTGCTTTCCTACCTTTTTCTTTAGTTTTTTATCTTTGCTGTGTTTGGCTTTGTTTTTCCTGTGCTTTTTTGCAGTTCCTTTTTCCCTATCCTCTCCTTCATTGCTGCTGCGATCACCTGCATCCCCGCCCCCTCCAGTGTCCTTTCCCGTGTTTCCCACCTCTCAGCTGTCCAGCCAACCTGCAGCACTACTTAATGGCAGAGCTGTGCGGCCATGCGCAGCGGGCATGCCACTGATGCACCGAAGGGAAGCCAAAGGCAAGCCCGTCTGTGTCCTTCCAGCCCTGTACCGTGCCCAGCACCAGGGACCCTGCCTCTTGGACACTCCACCGCTCTGGCGCCAGCACCCTCCTCGCCATCTAGCATCACTGAAGAATACCCTTGCACCCAGCACCTCTCGAAACTGTAAACGCACCTTCTGCCACATCAGCACACCAGCGCCTCTTGCCGCCCAGCCGAACAACAGCGCACCCGACCGGCTCAACTCCATCCTCCTCAATGTGCAGTCCCTCCACAAATACTCCACAGACATCTGGAACCTCCTCAATGCCACCTCTTCAGACATCGCCTTCTTCACGGAAACCTGCACCAGCCTCTGCTCCGGACAGGACATTGCCATCCCTGATGGCTACTAAATCACCCTCAAGGACCACCCCGACTGTCCAGGAGGAGGCATTGCCATTGTCTACAAATGCACACTCCGACTGACCACGAACTCTAATGAACCAACGGTGACCATGGAACACCTCCACTTCCAGATCTGGACCAACCCCAACACCATCCTCTGCAGCACCTTCATCTACAGGCCCCCAGGGCCATGGACTCCCATTCACCGATACCATGGTAGACCTCATTGCACCCCAGGCTCTCCCATCCACTGACTACATCCTACTCAGAGACCTCAAGTTCCTCCTGGACATCTCCAATGACCAGAACACCACTACCCTCCTGGGGAACCTCGCCAACATTGGACTCAAGCAGCTAGTCACCGCACCAACCCACATAGCCAGACACATGCTCGAGCAAGTCTTCTCTGCCAGCGGGAACTTCAACTACAGCCACACCACCGGACTCTCCTGGACCGACCATCATTGTATACATCACGTCATCACCATGCTCACTGTGCACCACCGCCATTATCGTCCCCCCTCGCAGCTGGATTAAGGCCACCGAAGATCCTCTCGTCAACTCCCTCAGCACCACCACTTCACCAATGCTTACAGACGACAACACAGCAGCGCGCAACCTCCACCTATGGATCTCCAACTGCGCCGACACCCTGGCACCCCTCAAGAAAAGACCAGGCAAACACTCCCAGAAGGCCAACTGGTTCACTCCTGCCCTCCACTAGTGCAGACGCACCTGCAGACATCTCGAGAAGTGATGGAGCCACAACATCAATCAACTCCGCAACACAGTCACCCTTGCACCATGGCTCAAGGGTTCCTGCGTTAGCACATGGCACCCATTGTGCACCAGCGTAGGGGAAAAAGACAGGGGGGCTTATTCATGAGCCCCTTTTGACAGTTTCACCCCACCAGTGCGTCATTTTCTTGACATACTTGTAGCATGATTCTTGCACCACGTTGTGCCGTATTTGCAAAGTGAAGCATTTAGGCATATGTGTGACCTTGTGAAGCCCTGTGCCACATTATACCTGCATCAGGTATGATGTATGCAGGGTGAGCGTTCCCACGCAACAAAGCCTCATAGGAGTGGCGCAGTGAAATCCATCAGATTTCACTGCAACAATTGTAGGATGCCACTGCGTCAGTACCTTACGCCTGCCTTATGGCAGGCTTAAGGGTGACGCTGTGTCACAGGGATAGGTTGGCCCCATGCATTGCTGGAGTTGCGTCAAGCTTGTGACACAACTGCAGCAATGCGTGTGAATTTGGCGCTGTCAGATACGTCAGGATTCCAGACGTATCTGTCATTAATTGCGACATGGAGCGCTGTACAGTGAATACAGCGCATCCATGGTGTCACAAGAAGGGCATTGTGAAAAGTGTTGCAACACTGTTTTGTCGCAGCAATGCAACACTTTTCCTGAATGAGGCCCAGGAATGCACCCTATCTTATTGATGGTGCACATTCCTGTCCTGTAGTTTTGTCGCAGGGCAGCGCAGCAACATTCCTTGCAGCGCTGTCCAGCACCAAAAGCTTCTGAAATGAGGCCCCAAGTGTTTGCACCATTTTTAGGACCAGCTATTTTCTGGTCTTAAAAAACTGCCTCTAACTGCAGTTAGAGGCAGTTTTTTGGGTTATGCACCCATACAAGGAATTCCTTGTAAATATCACAAAGTGGGGTTAGCGGCAGTTTTTCGCACAGGAACGCCTACCTTGCATCTCATTTTCGTTAACTCCCGCTAACAGAAGTGGCAATCTTAAAAATGCACGTTTTTGCCAGAAATCTGCCGCTAACTGAGGTTAGTGGCAACTTGTAAATAAGGCGATAAAAAAAGACGCCAACTAACGCCGCTGCTAGCCTCAGGAGAGGGAGGCCAGGGGGACTGCAAGCCCCAGACTCACCAGTGCCAGGAGGCGCCGCTGCTGCTTCCCGCGCCCGGAGGCGCGTAAATTCATCTCGCGGCCCCGCATTGCGGGACGCGCACGGGCGTGCCCGGGCCAAGGGCGGGCCCGTCTGCGGCCGTCCAAGGCTGGGCTGGGCCCCCTCTCTTGGTCCTGCTTCTTTTGTCTCCAGCTCCCTAAATTCCTTGGATGGACTGCTCTATCGTGCCTGCATCCACCTAGAGCCTGGGAAAATCGAGGAAGGGACAGCCACGGCCAAAGTGAGGACAACCCTGGGACAAAATCGTAAGTGACCTTGGCACTTTGTTATATTTCCCAGCTGCACCTGTCACCAAATTTCGGGTGCTTGTCCTCCCTTCGTATGCTTGTTATCTAAACGCGGTGGGGCTCTTTTATGTGTCTTGTTAAGCCGCATCTATAGCGCTTCCCTCGACATACAAAACTAATCTGCCGGCATGGGGAAACAGACAACAATTGCCACATGTCATGCACCCCCGCGGCTCCCACCTTCCTCAATACCACAGACTTCCATTGACAGAAATCAAACTCACCGAACATAGATTGTCTTTGACCCCGGACCTCTCGCAGATTGGTACCAACATGGACTCCCCTAATATTCAGGTTGACAAAGACCAATCCCTTGAAACAACCAAACAGACCCTGACCCCCGGACTGGACCCCAGCTTAACACCCACAGTGGTCACTAGAAGGAGGGGAGCTGCAAAGGGCACAGCCAAGTCTAGTCACCCAAGGCAGCCCACTAAGTCTACAAGGGCTGGGGTCAAGCGAAAGAAGAACAACGATGGTTCACTGGTGTGTACAGGAAGTGGGTTACATCAAACGGGATTGGAGGGGGATCACTCGCTCATGGACTTGTCACCTCCAGCGTGGGTTGCCCCCATGCTAGAATCATTACGAGGCCAAATTCAAGATATTATGAGAGAGGAACTCGCCCAGATAACTACCCGATTGGAACAAATCTCTCTAACATGTACCTGTATTGCAGGCCCAGCACCAAAGCCCCCTGTAAGGGCTAGAGAGTCCAGACAAGAAGTTGTGGTACCCACTGAACTTGAAACGATCGAATGTAGAGAGAATTTCACTAATGCGAATAGGTCCCCAAAAGAAACCCAGGTGGCACAAAGAGAACTGAATGAGAAGGGTCATATGGCAAGGGGAACCATACTTGATAATGAGGGTACAACTGAAACTACCAAAGACAAAGGGGGGATGAAGAGTCTGAGAGACAGGGAAGGGGAGGTCCTGCCTACAATAAATCTGCCGCCAGCCTCAACCCCATATGTCATTGTTCTTTCTGGAGTTCCACCTCTTAAAGAAGGACAGAAGGAAACCCACTCCGAGCTAAAAAATAAATGCCTGCATTTGTTTGTTAGACAAACTCAATACAACCTTGCTAATGCAGATGAAATTCTTTTAACCCATAGAGTGGGTTGGGTGGGCAACAGACCCAAAGATGTCAGGGGGGACTGTGTTATAGTCAATTTTAGAAACCCCACCACTGTGCAAAACATATTACATATTAGCAACTGCCCTCCTTTACCTGCCTCGGCTATCAGTCTTCTCCTGCTTACTCATTTCTATGTTCCAACAATATCCCGCAGCTATAGGCATGACCCTAGTCATAGAAACAACAACTGGCGCCAGACTCGTTCAATGATAGGGCAGGGTGCTACTCATGTCCCAGTATTTTCTCTTGGCAACAGGGTTGATCCTAGAGCACGACACAGTACATGGCGCCAGCCCTGGCAAATGATAGGACAGGGCCTCCCCCAATTACAACCATACGTCTTCAACCTGCCTCTGGCCAATAGGTATGGGGTGTTGGAAGAGGTAGATTGACTTTCGGCCCGGTGGCCTAAATGGCCCCCTTGTGAGGGAGCTCACTTGTTAGGAAAGTCCAGGGATTCCAAGGCGATCTCTTGTAGCTCTATTAAAATCGATCTTTCCACGATCACAGAAATAGCCCACATTGGGGTAACAGCCACCACTGAGTCTCCCCTAAACATAACCTCCTTAGGTAGATTGAAAATTCATACTACTAATAAGGTTCAACAAAGAGACACTGTGACAAACTCATCTATCGAAATCGATCCCTCCAAGTTCACAGAAAAAGTCCACACTGGGATAATAGTTACCACAGAGTCTTCTACAAATACACCCCCCACAGGCAGATCAAAAGATTCTATCATTAACAAGGTCTCACAAATAGGTACTGCTATATGCTCACTTGTCCCGTACCACCAACGAGGAAATAGGGAAAAAATTGGTAACGCATCCTGTGGGGAAGATATCATGCTAACCTCTGACCCCCCGAATAAGTGCCAAGCAAAAACTATAGGCAAAGTACTAAAAACAGATATAGCAGCCCATTCTAGGAATACAGTCCAGGGGGATATTATGGCTCAGATTAGCGTAGCTAATAAACTCAAGATTCTATCCTGGAACGTGGCAGGCATTAAAAATAAGCCTGACTGCCCAGACTGGGGGGAGTTTATAGGAATGTGCGACATCTGCCTGTTCCAGGAAACTTGGTCGATGGAGAACTCAACCCAAAGGGGCTTTGTATCATTCCATATACCGGCCGTATCCAAGGGATGAGGCAGGCCATCAGGCGGGCTATGTACGTGGGTTGGGAGTCATCTTGGATGCAGGATCACCCCAGTGTCGCATACATCTCCCAACATATTGTGCCTTATACTAATGTTCAGATCAGATTTGACAATTGTTTTAATTAATATATATTCAAGGCCAGTCAGGCTAGGCCAGGAATCAGCAACACTTGAACAGCTTGATAACTTGCTAGCTTGCATTCCGAGTAATGCTTTAGTAGTAATGGGCGGCGACATAAACTGCCAGTTTGAACCACTTAAAGATTTAACGGGCCCATCAGTAATAGCGGAGGACGAGCTATGGGCCATCCCCGAGACCAGCATCACTCCCATTAAGGCCTGGTCACCTCTGGCACTCCAAATCAAGGTGCTCACTTTAAAGTACTCTCTACGAGCCTGTAATGGTCGCTTTGGCTCAGACACCCCTGGGAACCATACTTTTAATAGAGCTGGCCATTCCTCTATCCTAGATTATATCTTTTTACAAACCAGGCTATGGCCCCTGGCCGAAGATTGTATTGTCAGTCCGCGGCAAGACAGTGACCACAATGCCTTAATCCTAACACTTAATTTACCACATACTGGGAATAATCCGGTCAAAGCCTCCGGGGTCGAACAAAATCTGACCCAATCAAACAATAGGCAGAAAGTTAGGTGGGTCTGGGTGGAAAAAATCTCAGGAAAAACTGGCCCTTTTATTTAACAGAGTGATTCCCGAAATTGAGACCCTCGCAGAGATTGTGCTATGCGGAGACCTTGCCACGTCACTAGTTAAGGTTGAGAAGACCAATGAAGCCACAACCAAAAAGTTGGAGAAGGTATTTTGGACAACATGTACCAGGGGCCGTGGTAGGTTGCTCAGCCAAACTTGGTTCAATGGGGACTGCCGGGCGTCTAAAAAGGCATTGATAGAGGCTATTAAAACAAAGTGTAATAACACCATAAAAATAGCCAGATATCATTACAAATCCACCATTGCAGCTGCCAAATCCTTATGGGAGACTGAGCAGTGGGACAGCCTGAAATCGGCTTTGGAAACCAAAGATATGAAAGGATTCTGGAGTATTGTAGCTACCGGTAGCAGAAATAGTCAAACGGCCATTGAGCCGAATATTGCAGCTGACTGCTGGAGAGAACATTTCTCAGCCCTCTATGCTCCACCAGAAGATATAGGGAGTTGTCAGATCCTAGAAACCTCGATTTATGGAGGATCGGTGCCAGCTTCCCCCGAGATAGCCCTGACAGAAGTTTACCAAGCTATAAATAAAATTGTCCCTGGTAAGGCTGCCGGGTTGGACAAGATCCCAGGGGATCTCTACCGGGCTGAACCCAGGATCTGGGGTCCCTACTTCTGGGTAATTTTTAATGCCATTCTTTTGGGCATGGCTCTTCCTGCAACATGGCTAGGAGCTGAGATTGTACCGGTATATAAAAAGGGATCGCCTTTGTCACCGGCAAATTATAGACCGATCAGTTTGATCGATGTCTCTCAAAAAATCTTCGCCAGGATTATTTTAGATCACTTGCAAACCTGGCTGGAGGAACAAAAAATCCTGACTCCCTTGCAGGCTGGCTTTAGGGAGAAAACATCAACAATAGACCAGATTTTCAGGCTCCAGCTACTCTACTGGAAAACAGTCCATTTAGAAGGGGGTAGCCTGTATCTGGTCTTTGTTGATTTGAAGAGTGCATTTGATTTGGTACCCAGAGATACTCTATGGAGGGTTTTAAGCGAGCTTGGACTACCCCTTTAGCTTCTAAATGTTCTGAGGAGGCTACACAATAGTAATTACGCACAAATAAGATACGGGAAAAATGGGGAACTAACGCAACCCATCCCAGTCAATAGGGGCGTTAGACAGGGATGTGTACTCGCCCCCACCTTGTTCTGCATATACATTAATGGCTTGATTGACGCGCTGAAAGCTTGCAAGGACACGGACGCCCCGAAAATTGCAGAAAAGCAAATCCCAGCCATGATGTTTGCAGATGATACCCTTCTCCTCTCAAAGTCACCAATGGGCATTCAAAGAATTTTGGACGGGTTTTGCAAGTTTTGTAAGATCAGGGGGTTAGAGATCAATATTAATAAAACCAAATTCATGATCTTCAACCCTAGCAAATCTACACGCCCAACCCGTACATGAATGGTATCTTCTTGGAACAAGTCTCTGTATTTGATTACTTGGGCCTAACCCTTACAGAGAATATGTCCTGGGGGCCCAAATTAGTAAGTCTAACCTCAGAATGACACAAACCACTGGTGGGCTGGCTAGGTTTTTAGGGAAACATTCCAGAAACCAGTGAGCCCAATCATGGAGATATATAAAACTCAGGTTAGGAGTGCCGCCTTATATGGGGTTGAACTCTGGGGGCACTCGAACCATAGGCCCTTGATCACTACTGAGAACAATTTCCTTAGACAATTACTCAGGTTACTGCCCAGCTCCCCCCTGGTTCCATTGCGTATGGACCTGGGGTGAGATCTATTTCTGAGGAAATTAGTTTCAGGCCACTACTCTTTTGGAGGCGCCTCTGGGTAACACCTGAACTTCAAGAGTATAGACTAGAGCTACTGGACATCCTGAGACTTCCGGGCGCAGGGAAACTGCCATGGCTCGTATTTATAAGGGATGGCCTATATGAAATAGGCCAAAAAGAATTATGGGACAACCCCGACACAGCATGTTTAAGAACATCACGCACAGCACTAACCACCAGTTATTGGGGGAGACTAGCAGCAAACCTCCATGCAGAATCTTCTCATGGTTCCCTTACGAGTCTCTTTTTGGAAGTAAAGGATACTAGCAAGCTGGAGGCATGCCTAGATTCAATTCGCCCGGCACTAGGCAGGAAATTATATGTACAGTTTCGTCACGGCTGTCTCCCCTTGCGTGCTTTTACGTGTAAATGGTCGGGTAGTAATCCCAGTAGGTGCCCAGCCTGTAATATGTGTGATGAGACTGAACTTCATGTGTTTTTCTTTTGCCCAGGATACCGCCTAACAAGACAAAGATGGTTGGTCCAGCTCTGTAAAAATCTAGGCACAATCCACTGCATTGAAGCTTTCAGAATCCTAAAATACAATACAGACTCCCATATAGTCTTTGTGGTCTCACGTTTTTTAAACTCCATGTGGTGTGTCAGGAGAAATTTTCTCAACAAGGAATAATAAGGTCCTGATTGTGGCAGACTTTTTAAATGTATCTCCCTGGATGAATTATTTTAACTTTGTTTTAATCTCTCTTTTTAAATGTATTGCTCTGGATGAATTGTCTTATCCTCCTTTTAATCTGCTTCTTTTAAAACTATTTTTAACCTGTTTGTATAAATATGTGTTTGTACTTTTATGGTGACAAACCGAAATAAAGTATCGATGAATGAATGGAATGGATAAAAAAAAGCCGCCGTAATGCCCAAAATTTGACGCTACAGCGACGTTAACTCCTTGTACATATGCCCCTTGATGTCTCCATGTTAAGTATTGACGCCTTTCCTGTTGGGGGCAATAAGCCCAGCCACACAAGTGGGATACTTTTTTTCCAGACGAATTGTGGAATAGTAGAACATTGGTTATTATCAATTGAATTTCTTTCCATTTGTGTTTTCTAAATACAAGCTTGTGTGCAAAAAAAAAACATATTTCGCAAAATGCCCTGTGAATCACATGAGAGAATTTGAAACCCTAAATTCATTGTTGTACAAATAACCACTATTCCTTGCATAGGTTTCCTTCATACTGATTTTCAATGCTACCATATGAATTGCTGCATAGTCCGTACACAATGAAATATCACCATAAACTACAGACCAGTTATTAGATCTCGATATGTGTGTTTTTGACAACCAACAAACATTATGTATCCCAGCGACCAGAGGGGCTAAAGGACATAAGGGTATATTACTTTTGTATATAAGCCTTTAGGGCAAACATTATAGATGAATAGATTGTCACCTATTTCTTTTCTATTTTTTACATTATTTTCAATTTCAATGTTCGACACCATATCCCACCACACACTCACCAAGAGATTGCACCACATAGGGATCCAGGAAGATGGCCTCAGATGCATCATATTGTTCCTTACGGGACAAACTCAGAGAATACACCTACCTCCCTTTCCCTCGGGACCCATGAGCACCATCTGCGGCATCCCTCAAGGTTCATCACTCAGCCACACACTTTTCAGCACCTACATGACACCTCTAACCGACATCCTCAGAACCCACGATCTCAACATCATATCCTAGGCCGACGACACCCAGCTCATCCTCTCACTCTCAGCAGACCCCACCACCACGAAGACCAACTTTCACAACTGCATAAACAATGTCTCCGACTGAATGAAGGCCCACTGTCTGAAGCTCAACACTGACAAGACTGATGTGATGATCTTTGGCAACAACAACTCCCCTTGGAACGACACCTGGTGGTCCACCTAACTCCAACCCACTCCCAAACCAACAGATCATGCCCACAACTTCGGCATCATCCTGGACAGCAAACTCACAATGAAATGACAGATCAACACAGACTTCCCCGCTTGCTTCCATACATTCTGCATGTTTCGAAGAATCTTCAAATGGCTCCCCATCAGCACAAGAAAACCTGTCACACAGGTAAATAATCACCAATCACCAGCCGTCTGGAATACGGCAGCACACTTTACGCAGGAACTACCTCAGAACTCCTAAGGATACTCCAGACGATACAGAACTCAGCAGCCTGACTCATCCTCAACCTGCCAAAATGTATCCACCTCACCCCACACCTTAGGAACCCCCACTGCCACCCTGTCCAGAAAAGATGCCAATTCAAGATTTTGACACATGCCTACAAAGCCCTCCATGACCTAGGACCAACATACATCTGCCACTGCCTGAATTTCCATCAATCATCCAGAGACCTTCGCTCTGCCTCTCTCACACTCGCACCGACACCGCACATCTGCTGAAGCCACAGCAGAGGCCATTCCTTCTCCTACCTCGCCACTAAGTCCTGGAAGGGCCTTCCCCTCCACCTCCAGCCACCCCCCTCGCTGGCGGAATCAGGAAGAGACTCAATATGTGGCCTTTTGAGTGAGCTCACCAAACCCAGGTCCGGGATACCCTCACAGGTGATTAGCAGCACTTTACAAATATTGATTACTTGATTGATTGATTTGTTTCTTTGAAAAACCCACAAGTGAGCTTCACAAACAACCCTGTGCCAAATTCAAAATTGTGTCTACTTTTCAAAAATCAATAGCTTTCTGTGATCACTCATGGGTTTCACATCTGTTTCCAACGCACCATAAAAAATAGGAAAAACTGACTACTACTTAGAAAAATGCAAAAACGGTGGTTTAAAAATTGCTTTAAAGCCTTTGCCTCATCCTAAAAAATGGCAAGATGATGTCCTTAACACAGCAAACATTTTGTTGATGCCAATATTAGAAAAAAATATTATTCAGTACAGCAGTACAGCAGTGTTTTCCCATTAAAAACAAAAATAGCTATTTTCTCACTTCCCCCAGGGGAATACAGAAACCCTCTGTAAATATATAATCACCAACATGTGGTTTAAGTAATACACAAATTAGGCAGGAATACTTTTTGTGTAAAAAAATATGAAGATATAAGAGCGAAGTGCTCCTAACATTAAAAAGGGACTCAGCACTGGAGATGGAAAAACATCAGCAGCTAAGGGGTTGAAGGGAAAGGCTGTTGCAGCCTTTACAGGCCATCAGATACCTTCATTTTAGACAGAAAAACATTCCCTATAGCAAGAGGTTATCCACAGGTGTTTCAGAAACATCAATTAAAAAGCAACAAAAAAAACAACTGGAAAGTCTCAATGTTGAAAAAAAAACCTCTGTAGGACAGTGGAAAATTGTGTAGTGGGGCTAGTTAGGTTTCACTATGCAATACTCTCACAATGCCCCAAACTAGTCCCTTTGGATTCCCATGAATAAATGCCTAGCAGTCAGGCTTTACTAGAGGAACATGTGTAATTTATAAAAATTAAAGCAGATTTTTACATACATTTTAGACACCAAAACAAACACAATCAGATGAGTATAAGGAGAGTTATGGATTTTATAAGGAAAGATAAATAAGTGCAATTCAATACTGCAAGACTTTAACATTTCTGTCAAGGGGAAAAAGCACTAGTGACAATCAGTCACTTGCAGGTCGAGTTGCATGAAACCCACTGGGGGGCAAGGTGATGAGGGTTCCAGGACCAGGCCACAACAGTCAGTTGAATTTTACCTGTCTCATATGGCCCGGGTGCAGAGTTGCTCTGGCTGTCTCTAGTCCTGAAGCTGGAGCCATGGGGGAGCTGGATTTACTGCTTAGACGGTGCTGGTGAGGAAACGGATGCAGAAAAGTTGACAACGGGGCCACTGAGGTGGTTGGTTGAATGAGCTACAGAATTTTCTCGAGTTGCAGCGTTGAACAAAGATAGTGGTAGCCAGACTGGCCACCAACAAGCCTTGGCAGTGGTAAGGCCAGTGTGAAGATATTTCGACATTTGGAGGTCCGGGGGAAAACAGTAGTCACCTGATACTTGCTGGAGGTCAGGACTACATTTTCCACAATACACTGGACCATTTACTTTTGGGCGGGCCCGATGGTCAGTGATTTTTTGGTTCAGGAAGCGTGCTATAACTGTGGACTGCAGGGGACTAGTGCCACAAGTCAAAGGGAGTTCTAGGGTTGCATTTGGCTTTCAAAGGGCTCCCACTGTCTGGGGGAACCAGTCTTTGGTCCAGGTTGAGTCACATTCATGTAGTTGCAGGGTGGTTGCCACAGGTGCAGTGTATCACACCTTTGTTTTGTGCAGGTCCTGAAGTCGGAGACTCGGGTCTCTTCTGTGTCCTTTGTTGCGAGTCAAATCGGAACTGAGGTTCTGGTGCTAGGGATGCCTCCTAAATCCTAGATTTAGGGTTGTTAGGGGGTGTGGCTGTAAGTAGCCAATGGGCTACTAGCCCCAGCTGCTAATCCACCACTTGGATGACCACATCCGAGGGTGTGGGCCACCTTTGCTTATCAGAACCCTCTATTTTGCTACTTTTAACAAAACGTAGAAACCTTTGTTAGCTCTACAGACCAGGTACCCACCCTAGGGTTATGACTAGCCTTCTGAGGGTGTACACCTCCTGACTACCTAATTTTCCCCCCTGCCTGGGTCCAAATGTGCCCAAGGGCAGGGGGACTGCTTCCTTCTTTGGGAGGCAGCCTGGATGCATATTATAGGCAGTGTAAGCTTTGAAGCTCATCGCCTTGATACGCCACTTCACAAGCCATCCTTTCAGGCTGGGAGGTATCACTTCCTTCCCAGATAGGCCTATGTTTCTGACTCCTGGGAGTGTTCATATTTTCTGGCTTGCAGTCAGGCCCTTGTCTTGGTGACAGCAGCTGCAGGCTGTCAGCCAGGGCACAGGAAAGGCTGGGGCAACCAGGTGTGCAACCTCTACCCCCCCCCCCCCAAGCACTTCAAGTAGCTCTTAATGAAAATAAGCTGCTATGGGGACATATAGGCTTGCACTTATATGTCCACATCTTTAATATAATCCACCCTGCTGCATGGGCTCAGGAGCCCTACCTTAGGGGTGACTGGCATATATTAAGAATAGTGTTGTCACCTTGCCAATCATGGTAAGGGCAAAGTAAAGTTTGAGTAGTTTGCGCTACTCATGCAGTCTGCAATTGCATGACTGCTTCAGGCCATGGTGAGCCCCTTAACTCCCATGCCCGGGGTACCCCTAATTCCACTTATCAGGGACTTATAAGGGGGTTAATGTCCTTGCCAAATGATGTTGCTTATTCACATATATCATTTTTAGGGAAAGAGCACTGGCACTGGGGCTTAGTTTTCAGGCTCCAGTGCTCTTCCAGAGTCAAAAACCAGCATCTAGTTGTCCAGATGGGGGCAACAATTGGTGCAACACCTAAAAAAAGCCTGTTTTGTTACACCCTCCATCATCTTTCTATTTCTTTTGTTGGTCCTTTGAAATGTATCACACCCTACTCAATACGTGTGACAATATGTCCCTGAAGGCAATTCTCTTAGAGTGCAGATTCACAATAGCATGTGCTACTCAGAAAAGGAGTCTTATTTTCATGGCAAGCCATTAAGAATCGCTCCAATAATCTCTCTTTGTTCTCAGGAGACTGATTACAGGGGAACATTTTAATCCAAAAGTCCTGCCTACAGGCAGCACGAGTGGTAAACAGAAAATGAAATCAAATGCATTTGCTTCCTGGACAAATTGGCATTAGATGCTACTATATCCCCAAATAGGCTTGATAATTGGATGCTATGATTACACAAGGTAAACGGATGGGCTTTTTTTCAGTACATATTTCCAAAGCAGATCTTCATTAGCCAGCAACAGCAAGATTTTATTACCTGAATGAATAAAGATTATCAAAGGAATCCATCAGATGCTGGATCCGGGGTGAACATAAGTTAGGAACGTACGTGATGCTGAATTTCTGTGGAGCCGTGCATCCTGCCGGAATATCAATGAAGGCTACGCTATACAGACGTCGATTTGCATAGCAGCCATCACCTCCAAGTATATTAGAATACCTCGGAGGCTTTTCATTTACCGTGTGTGTTTTTGAAAGAAACTAGAATTATGCACGGCTGCTCCTTCATTAAAAATCTTTGAAGAGCCCATCAGCTAGTCAGAAAAAAACATTGTCGTGTTATACAGTGACCTCTTTTTTGTGTCTTGCCCATTCACGGCCCTGGAAATCAAACGTTCTATCTGGAGCAGGGGACTTGTAAAGAAAAAGAAAAAAAGACTTACATTTTTTTGTTTCAAAGAACATAAAGTACTCTGCTATAGAGCATGCCAGTGAAATTAAAAACGTTTTGGAAAATGCCTGAAGATATTTTTAATATTTTAAATTACAAAGTTACAGATACCCGTTTCAATGATATGCTGATTAAAAATGTTTTCAAAGCGTATTATTTAAGATTATTAGGTATCCTTTGAATGTCCACGGTAAATAACAAAAATGTTGTACCAAGTCCAGATGAAGACCAACGTCTTTAGTATTGTTACGCAATGGTGCATGTTTGTGTGCACTATACTTACAGGCATACAAGTCACCAAATAAGGCTCGTTTAAAAACTGCGGGGCATATTATCAAGGGCTTTATCGCCGCTTTAGCGGCACTTTTTGCCGCTAAAGCGGCGATATTTATATCGCCCTATTAGCAAGCTGTCTCTAACTGGCGTTAGCGACAGCTTTTAGGCGTCAGCGGCCGGGATTCACATCGCCTTGCATGTCAGCGATAATTATCGCTAATGACATGCAAGGAAGGCGTTCCCTACTAAAAGCGACTGGAAACAGTCGCTAACTCCACTACCCCTATTAGCAAGGCAGGCGAAGCGATAAAATAGTCGCGCTAAGCGCGTTTATCGCTATATTTTATCTCCTGCTAGTGAGGATGACTTACCTGTTTAAAGTATAGGAGGTGGATTCTAATGCTGAATCCACCTTAGCGATAATGCGAGAATATCGCTGCTTTTCCAGCGATATTCTCACATTTTGCCGCTATCGCTGGAAATGTTATCGCTATGGAGATAAACCTTGTTAATAGGGTGTTATCTCAGCGATATTTTCCAGCGATAGGCGGCGTTAACCAAAGTCGCGCTAAGCGCGGTTAGCGATAAATATCGCTATTCCTTGCTAATATGCCCCTGCATTTTGTAGTATGTAAAGCAATTTTCAAACCTCCTATCTTTTCTGAACAAATATCTCTGCCAAATATCCTCGACTCACTGCGGTGGCATTGGGCCACAGCGGACGACCAGGGGACCCAGGGGCTTATTTATGAGCCCCTTGCGTCACTTTTGCGCCGCCGGTGCGTCACTTTTTGTGACGCACCAGTGGCGTAAAAAATGCGCCTGGTTGCGTCATATTTACAAAGTGACGCATCTAGGTAGATGCGTCACTTTGTAAACCCCCTGCGCAACATTATACCTGTGCCAGGTATAATGTATGCAAGGGGGGGCATTTTGACGCAACAAAGAGTCGTAGAAGTGACGCAGTGAAATCTATAAGATTTCACTGCGCCATTTCTTGAACGCTAATGCGTCAAAAATGAGGCAGCCGTAAGACTGACGCAGGCTCTAACAACATGGGACTTGCCCATGTGAAAGTACACATTGCTGGAGTTGCGTCACTTTTGTGACACACTCCAGCAATGCGTCACTTTTGCGCCTTTAGATACGTCAGAAATACTGACGTACCTGTGACTCCTTGCGACATGATGCGTCATACTGTAAATATGACGCATTCAGCATGTCGCAAGGGAGGCGCAATGAAAAGTGACGCATCGCTGTTTTCACGCAGCGATGCGTCACTTTTCATAAATGAGCCCCCCAGAGCGGCCCGGCAGCTGTAGAGTGGATCGCAGCGAAGAGGCCCTGGCCCACGTGTGCCGCACTGAACACACCACAGCTGAGGTCTCCCCTTCCCCGTCGCTGCGGGGCAATCTCTACATCAACAGCGGGGCAGACCTTCCCAAAGAGAGAACGAGGGCCCCTCGCACCGCACCTCTGAAGTCACCCGCCGGACATCAAGGGTGCCCTCACCTACCTTCCCTGGTCCGCACTTTAGGCATCAAGATGCGGCGGAAGCCTGGGTGAACTGAAGCTGCCCGGCGGTCATCAGGTAGGCCGCAGGGGGGTGACTCTGACCGAGCTGACCACGGTGGTAGCGCCACCCGTGGGAACTTTACCTTCCCCGTCGTTGGGGAAGATCTACCTGGGGACAAGAAGACACATACTCCCTGCTTGAGGAGAGGCCAGCCGCCATTTTATACCTGGGGCTTCTGGAAGATACCCTGTGATATCCTGCAGCCAGGGACTGCCTGTACCGGTGGACGCCGAGGTGGGGAGGAACCTTGCTGCGGACTTCACCTGCTGGTTGGTGCTGTACGGGTGCACTTGGTACTCCGCAGCGTGGGGGAGCTGTGCTCAACGCCAGCAGGGGACTTCCTGTCCCTGTAAACAACATGGCAAAGAGGAGCCCTGCTATGGACCTCGCCTGCTGCATGTGGAGTGCTCTGGACATCACCAGCTCGGGGATCCTCCAGGCTCAAGATCACCGCCAGTGAGTGTAACAACACGCTGAAGGCCTGGCTGAAAGCAAGAACCCAAACAATGGCGAGAAGATCATGCTGTGTAAATATGCATTTTATATTTGTCCAACCCTAACCGCTTTAACTTTCATTAAAATGTAATCTGGAGTGAATTTGCAACTTTTATATATGTAACTCTAACCACTAGTATCTGTAGTAGACTTATGCACTTACTACCATTCTTATGTGAATTTAAAGTTTATCTGTTTATCTTTTCCTTGAGTGAATTTGCAACTTGTATATATGTAACTCTAACCACTAGTATCTGTAGTAGTCTTCTTATGTACTTACTACCATTGCTTATGTGAATTTAGTTTTTCTGTTTGTATCTTTTATGTAACTCATGTACTCTGAAGTCCTTATGCAATGTAACTGGTCCGTTTGTTAAGTGCTCTGACACGTTCAGGTAAAGTTTGCGTTATATAAAATCGCATTAAATAAATAAACAAATAAAAATGTGTGTAGAGATCTCAGCACACCTAGATGCACTATTTTTGTAGTAAATGTGAGAGGGACACAGGGGTGTGGTGGAAAAATGGGGAATCACGATTTCTAAATTTTAGGGGATTAGCAAATTCTTATAAGTGGTTTGGGGAGGGGCATGATAATACAAAAGCACACCCACTAAAGAGTAAGGCAATTGATATAATAAAATGCATTTCTTGTCAGTTTAAAAGCTTTATTCGAATAATAAGTAATACAATAAAACCAGTAATACAAAATACAGCATTACAAGATAAAACACATATCAAAAGAGTGGCTAATATAAAGAAAAAGAGAAAGCGATTTTTTAAATTTTAAGGAAATAAGGGGAGGAAGGGGAAAAGAGGGAATAAGAAGGAGGAGAGGAAGGTAAACTTTCCAAAACTGATAAAATGAGAAACTGCATCTTACAACAGAATAAGAGAGATTATGCTAATCAAGCTAATATATATAATAAGTCAAAAACAGTAAAAGGCAAGGAACAAGGAAAATAGACATTCAAGGAGGCTTAAAATTTCCAGCATTTAAACGAGAATTATCTGTTAACACTAAATGATGTAAATAAGTAGTAAGAGGTAACCAAAAGAGATCTCTATTGACCAATGGTTTACAGGAGGAGGCAAAAGCAATATCAAGTCGGTGCAGATGACAAAGACTGTTCCACCAGTGTTGGATAGAGAGTTTTGTGAGTGTTTTCCAATTGAGAGTGATGTGTTGGAAAGCTAAAGCGAGCATAAGGTCGAAGAGACCATGCTTGTGAGAAAGAAGATCTAAGGAATCGGAGAGACTTCCGGAGAAAAAAAGAGGAGTGGAGTAAGGAATGGAAATATTAAATAGGCGAGAAATATAGGACCAAACTTTCTCCCAGAAAGTAGAAACCGAGGGGCAAAGGAAGAGAAGGTGAAGAAGGTCAGCATTAGAAGAGCCACAGGTCCAACAGTTTGCATTAGTGGAATGAGAACATTTAGTGAGAGAGGTGGGAGTAAGATAAAGTCTATGATAGAGAAAGAACATAGATTGAGTAAGAGAAGCAGAGAGAGAGATTTTGAGAGAACAGGACCAAAGTTTGTCCCAAAAAATGATAGACCATTCACACCCCAGGTCAGATTCCCATGAAAGTTCCAACTTAGGGGCACATTACGATGGCGGCACCGTAACGGTGAATGGGACCGTCTGCCAAAGGAGCGGCGGTCCCGCTGTAGGCATTAGGATGCCACCGCCACGGTGGCATCCCGCATATATTGAATTGCGGCGGGCGGTGCTGTAAGCAGCACCCACCACAATGCAATATATGCATGTTGTGCATTTGCATGCACAACGTGACAGGCACTGCGTGGTGCCTCCACCTTGTGCACGCAAATGCAGGGAGGTACCATAGGTACCCCCCATGTGCACCCTCCCACCCCCCCAACATCTTGGGGGGCCCGCAACGGGCCCCCAACAGCAAAGACCGTATGCCTTTCCATGGCGGCGTTGCCGCCATGGAAAGGCTGCTCTCCGCCACCATCCTAATATGGATGGCGGTGTCTTGCAGACACCGCCACCATATTAGTGCCCTTTTCCGCCCAGTCCCCTGTCAGACCGGCGGAAAACTGGCGGACGGTCTTTCCATCCGCCGGGCTCCCCCCGCCATCGCAATATGGCGGGGGGAATTGGCATGCGGGTGGTGGAATATGGCGGGCGGATCACCACCGCCATACGGGCGGTGGCGATCCGCCAGCTATTGTAATGACCCCCTTAGTTTTAATACGTTCTGGATTTGGTGCTGAGAAGTATTTATATATAAGAGAAGCTTTAGGTAGCAAGAGAAGAATCTTAAGAAGAGAATTAGGAACAGGGGAAAGAGGTGAGGATGGGAGAGAATAGAAAGTATCAAGAATGACCGTCATTAGAGTAGTGAACTTCTGTAGGAAGGAACGGGGACAATGAAATGTGGTCTGAAATTGGGGAAAGAGGCAAGGGGAAAGACCATCAAAAAGGTCTTTGACCCAAATTATGCCCCGTGATCTCCAGCAACCCCAAAAGATGGTTCTGCCATTAATTATAATAAGGGAATTATGCAAAATAGGAGAATCTAAAAAGGATTCTCTAGAGATAGGTTTGGGATGCGTCAAAGGGGAACAAGTGTGTTTAAACAATGGGAGGGAGGTAAGAGGTGTTTTGGCAGAAAAGGCTAAAATTTCTTTTAAAGAGAAAGGTAATAATAAGGCACGCTCAATGGAGAGCCAAAGGGGAGTGAAAGGGGAAAGTTCAGAGAGGAGCCATTTCGAGGCCTGGCGAAGACAAAATGATTTACGATAGAGGCGAAAATTAGGGAAGTTTACACCTCCATTAGATTTTGTCCTACGAAGAGAAGAGAGAGAGATCCTGGCTTTTTTATTTTGCCAAAGAAATTTAGAAAGAAGAGAATCAATTTGTTTAAAATAACAGGCGGGAATGTGGATAGGAAGCATAGAAAGAGTGTAAAGCAAAATAGGAGTGATCATCATCTTAATTGAGTACAACCGACCCCACCACGAAAGAAAGAGAGGATTCCAAGAGGAAAGTAATTTGTCAATCTGAGACAAGATCGCAGTCATATTTAATTTAATAGAAGAGGCAATAGAACTGGAGAACCATGTACCTAAATACTTGATTTTAGAGCTATTCCATGCAAAACCAGTGGAAGAAAAGGAATGTTGAAGACAACATTTTGTGAGAGGGAGAATTTCTGTTTTATCAGAATTGATTTTGTATCCAGAGACAAGGGAAAAGGAAGTGAATTCATGTAATAAACAGGGGATGGAGATTTCGGGATCAGAAATGAAGAGTAGGATGTCATCTGCGTAAGCAGAGAATTTTAAATGTTGGCCACCATACGAAAAACCAGAAATGGAATCATTATTACGGATTGAGGATAAGAAGGGTTCAAGAGCAAGGACAAAAAGAAGAGGAGAGAGAGGGCAGCCTTGACGGATTCCGCGTTGGAGATGGAAGTAGGACGAAATACAACCGTTAACTAGTACCGAAGCTCTGGGGGCAGAATATAATAAAGATATAAGAGAAGTAAATTTGGTACCAAAACCATGCCACTTCAGAGATGCAAATAAAAAGGACCAATCTATTCTATCAAATGCTTTTTCAGCATCGACGGAAATGGCCGCTAAGGATGTGGAGAGGGAAGGAACTTTGTTTAAGACATTAAGAAAGAGACGAGAATTATCCGAGGTCAACCTGCCTCTGACGAAACCACATTGCTCCTTACCAACTAAATGAGGTAAAAGAGGATCTAAACATAAAGCACGTGTCTTGGCAAAAAGTTTATAATCAACATTAACCAGGGAAATCGGTCTATAGTTTTTGCAAAACATAGAATCTCGACCCTCTTTATGGATAAGGCAAATTGTGGCCTCTTGAAAAGTACCTTCTGTTTTACCAGAGAGAAAAAAGGAATGAAAAAGATTTAAGATTTTAGGAAGGAGTAAGTTAGAAAAATGCAAAGAAAATTCAACTGAAAAACCATCCGGGCCAGGAGTTTTCCCTTTCTTTAAAGCGGTTAAAGCAGAGAATAGTTCATTAAGGGATAGGTCAACCTCAAGATCAGAAAGATTAAGATGGGAATTGGATGGGGATGGTAAATTATCAAGATAGGACTGGAGGGAGGGGACTCCGGGGTGTAAAGATCCTTATAGAATAGTTTAAATTCATTAAGAATATCTTGATCTTTATGAAGGCGAGAACCATCCGAAGAATAAATAGAGTCAATCAGCGTACGGTCTTTACAGGATTTAAGATAATTTGCTAAAGGTTTTCCAACTTTATTACGACCTCTGTAATAATGAGCACTACTATGGAGAAGTATAGAGGACGCGTTATCAGTCAAAGTTTTATTGAATGCTAATTTAGCGCGAACCAGAGCTGGCAGGACCGAGTCAGCCGATGAAGTATAGAATGTGTGCTCTAAAGCTTTAATGTGGGCCAGGGTAGCATTATGTTGTTGAAGAAAATGTTTCTTTTTTTTTTAGACAAAGTCTATAATGAAGCCCCTTGCAGTGGCTTTAAAGGAATCCCAAATTATGTAGGGGGAGGAACTAGGATCTTTATTTAGGTCAAAAAATTCGTTAGCAAAGGTGATGAAAGAAGAAGAGAAAAGTGGGTCAAGAAGAAGAGAATTGTTGAAACGCCAACGGGAGGACCTGGGATGTGGTGGAAGTAAGTCAAGGTCAGTTATAATTGGGGCATGATCAGAGATAACGATAGGTTCAATCGAGGAGGATAACAAGTTTTGAGATAAAGATTGAGAGAGAAAAATATAATCTAAATGAGAAAGGGAATTGTGAGGGGGAGAGAAGAAAGAAAAGTCAAGAGAATCGGGATGAGCGAGTCTCCAAGAATCAACGAGATGTGCTTGGGAAATAGTGTCAAGAAAATGTTTATGAGATTTGTGAGGGGTGAAGCGCATCTGAGATTGGCGATCTAGAAAAGGGTCAACAACTTGATTGCAGTCACCTCCTAGAATAAAGTAATCATCTCAAAATTGAATACATTTTTGTGTAATCAAAGGCCAAAAGGAACAATCAGGATGAGTGGGGCCATAAACATTAAAAACAGTCAAAGAGATGTTATTAAATAACAACTTAGCTAACAACCATCTACCTTCTGTATCAATTTCTTGCGATATAATTTTACAATTCAATTTCTTATGGCATAGAATTATAACACCATTTTTCTTATTAGAAGTGGGAGAGAATAAAACTGATCCCACCCAACCTTTCTTCAATTTTAATGCCTCAATTTCTGTAAGGTGGGTCTCTTGTAGAAGGACCAAGTCAGGGTTATAAGAGGCAAGATGTGATAGTATTTTTTGTCTCTTAATAGGGTTAATGAAACCTTTCACATTCCAAGAGATAACTCTGAATGTAAAACCATCAAAAATACATAAAGAACAACAACAAAAACAAAACATGCAGTATTAACAAAGATGCATTGAATACTACAATCAAACTTACAAGCCATAGATAAGTACAACATTAGAGAAAAGGAGGGAAAGGGGAGGAAGGAGGAAGAAAGGGGAGAAGGACTGAAAAAGGAAAAGAGTGAAAAAAGAGGTAATAAGAGAAGACAGCACATGACAACCACTAATTGCAACATAGGAATGTAAATTGAGAGAATAAGGGGATTGACGACTGAGATAAGACTTCTGAGGGAAGACAAAAGAGAAATGCGGGGAGTGGCGACACATGAGAGATGACACAACCAACCGGGGAGGGAGCATCACAGCGGGGAACTTATGCGATAAACAGGAAACAGAGAAAGAAATATGTTAGAAGATAAGATAATTACCTAGAAAAGTAGAAGGAGAGAAAAGAAAAAGAGATAAAAACAAAATGATACAATACAATAATACAATACAGTAATGAACAATAACCTGCAAAGATAAAAGGCATTAAGTAAAACCAAGTGAATTAAATCTGAAGCAAAGAAGGAGAAAGTCAAGGTATGGAGGACGTAGAAGAGAGAGAACCAGAGACATCCATCGACGATGCGGAGTGCGAATAAATGAATTTCCTCAACTCTGCTGGTTCCTCAAAAGTGGAAGTTTTGTTTTGGTAAGTAACCTTGAATAGACACGGGTGAAAAAGTCCATATCGAGCTCCAAGTGTGCGCAAAGCTGGTCGAAGATCCAAAACTTCTTTCCGCCGTTTAGCTGTTGTTGAGGAAACATCTTGAGAGAGAAATAACTTAGCGCCTGACCAGACAAGCTGTTTTTTGTGTTTAGCTGCATTTAAAACCAGTAGCAAGTCTGTAAATTTCAAAAATAGAAAAATCACACCTCGTGGCTTGGAAGGAGCAGCTGACGAAGACAACCTGTGGGCTCTCTGAATATTCAGATTTGTAGACGCAGGGAGGTCCAGAAGCTTTATGAGAAAATTGTTGAAGAAGGGAACTGGGTCATCAACTTCTAAATTCTCTGGAAGACCATATTAGCGTAGATTATTGCGCCTATTCCTATTTTCAAGGTCCTCCGCCGATTTCTTCAACCAAAGGACCTCCCTCTCAAGGGCAACTAATTTTGTGGAGACATTTTGAAGTTCATCTACTTGCTGTTCCACTGTGGAAATGCGGGAGTCCATAGAAGCCATTTAGTGTCCATAGTCTGTAAGCGGGAGTTAGTCTCTTCAATAAAAGGGCGCAAAGCGCGAATTTCCTCAAAGATAGTGTCCAGAGATATCGGTGAAACAGACTTTGGTGGAGAGGGAGGGTCCTGTTAGTGGCGCTTGTTAGCGGAAGCTGGAGTTTGCGATTTAATTGAAGAGGGCGTCGAAACTGCTGACTTCGAAGAGCCGGATTGCGCCATAATGTTAGTATCTCGACATGCAGGGGCAGAAGGAGGAGAGACTGACACCGGAGAATGAGCTGTAGATCTCTTGTGTGTAAGTAATAATTTATTGCTCCTTCCCATAGAGCAAGGAAGGAAAAATTGTGTGAGAGCAAAGAAAAACACCAGCAAAAATCTGCAATGTCTCACAGTGTGTGAGGTAGGCTCCACAATTAATTGCGCAAACAGCTCAAAACACAAATAATCCTCCTATTAAAATTGGAAACAGGTCTGGTCAGGCATAAAGTAGCAGGAAAGTAGTAGTTAGTAGCAGAAATCAAGAATGCGGCATAGTATCTGAGGAGAGAAGCAAGGAAAGCCTCACCGATAAAAACAAAATGGCGGCCGCAAAGGAGCCAGAGCAAGATGAAGAGGTTCTACCTCAAAGAACAGCAAATACGCCCATAGCAGACATATGAAGATGCTCAGAAGCAATTCCGGTGCATGAAACTCTCTGTTTCAATGTCCAAAGAGAGTTTAGAGCCGCGAAAATCACTGCGACATTTCCGCCGCGATGCGGAGCTCCGGGGCTAGGGGGCCATCTTGTTTGGCGCCGCGCACGTTCCCCCCAATAATAAAATGCATTTCTAATTCTATGTCAGTTCTAATAGGGTTAAATCACACTCAAACGTACTCCTGCCAAGCCTTACGGTAAAGTAAGCATCAGGCCTGGCCATTCACTGCCACTGCAAAACATTCCCTTGGAAAATAATGGAGACAGCAAATTACACTAGAGAAATTATTTTCTATGGCTTTACTAACTTTGTAATTTTTTTATAACTCTTTATTTAAATGTATTATTTTGAATTTTTTTAACTACACCAAGGCTCACAACACATGGAACATAACTAGTAATGCAAGGGGGCACGTAGTGATGACTCAAGAATCCTCCACCCATTTCCAGGTGAATCTCATTACCACACCAACCAATCACATGCAGGCTGACCACTTAAGAAATTAACTCAACACCAAACAAATTTTTGGGTTCACTGGGCTGGAAAATGTCTTTCTAGCATTGCCCCGTATTTTGAGGAACAATTATTTGAGGATGAGAGAGGAAGTTTAGGCAAAGGAATAGAGTCTTTGGCATGTCCACTGAAGAAGTCATTACCAAATACTGCTTCTCCTCTGAAGTGAATACTAGTTGCTCCTTATTTTATGGCCACTGGGTCTTTCCAGAGAGTCAGTTCTAACGATTTAGGCACCTCGAAGGCAAGCCAATTTCAGAGCTTGTGCCAAGTATGGGGATACATCACCAGAAGATTGCATCACTAAATCGTCAGACGAGGATGCGTCGCCCAGCACCAGTTCCGAGGATACTTGGTATGTGATGCGAAGTCCTGCATCAGGGATGCGTCTTGCAGTGGCTGATCCGAAGTGGAGCTGCGAAGAGATGCATCACACTGCATCTGTGCATTGGTTCCTCTCACAGGACCACAGCTGAGCTGACAGGGAACATTCCTGCCAACTTCCAACGGTCCAGGACTCAGGTGGCACCACTTGGGGAGCAAGCCTCACAGTAGACTGAGTCCAGGTGCTGGGTTCAAAGTGATTGGGTCCTTTTCTGTCCCAAAGGCTCTGATTAGGAGGTCAACCAAATAGCCATTGAAATCACTCTGGTGGTCCTGGGTTCAAGGTCCAGTCCTTTCACTCAGACAGCAGGGCACAAGGGCAGCACAGTGGCAGAGTAGCAAAGCAGCAGAATAGCAGTCCTTCTTGCAGCAGAGCAGCACAGCAGTCCTTCCACAGGTCCAGAGGTGTACTGAAGAGTTGGGTCTGAGGGTCCAATATTTATATTTGTTGCCCAATTTAAAATAGGAGCAGGTTATAGAGGTTTCCACCTCCAGAGGTGTTTGGAATTTCCTGCCTCCCTGCCCTGGCTTGTCTCGGGTCACATAGACTAGTGTCAAACCCTTGATGAGTGTGCCCAGGTAGAGGCTTTGTGATGTGCAAGTGTGGTAGGTGACAACTCCTTCTCCTCATCAAGTTTGAGGTGGCCCATCCTGCCAACACCTATGCTCCATTGCCTCACTGTGTGGGAGAAATACACAAAGCCAGCTACACCGTGTCATGTGACCCAGGAAACCGGCTGTAGGCACAAAATGGTTGGAACAAGAAAATGTCAACTTTCTAAAAGTGACATTTTCAGCATTGTGACTTAAAATATGACTTTACCATTAAAGAGGGCTTTAAATTACAATTCGGTAAACACATTCCTACCTGCTTCCAATAGAAAATGATCACTTATTAATTGTAGTAAGTTAACCCAAAGTTATCCTATTGGTAAGATATACTTTGTAGTAGTGAACAATGAATTTGAGAACATTTCAATACCAGGACAAGTAAAACTTAAAAGTATATGTCCATCGTTTTAAATATACGGCACCCTGCACTATGGACTGTTTAGGGCCTTCCCTAGGTTTGACTTATATGCATTAAAAAGGAAGGTTTGGGCCTGGCAAAACGTTTTTTTTTCCAGGTTGATATTGGAAGTTTTTTTTTTGTAAATATCTTTCTTAGCTTTGATACGTGGTTGATACAATCAACAAAAAGAACACATATGGTATACACAAACCTCAAACTGTTGTAGAGGAAGGGAGTCATAGAAAGCACAGTGCATGTGTCCATTTTATCTGCTGCCGGATACATGTACATTGGGAATTTCCACCCTAAATCAGCAAAACCCCACTATTGGAAAGGTCAAAATGCTCAAACCAGTAAAGACAAACCACTTGCCAGCAGAGGGTTTAAAGCACAATGTTTGTTGTCATGTGCCTTATCCATGTACGGTGCAACAGATGCCGCAAGCTCATTCACACTCGTATTCAAGCTTTATCAAACAACCATAACAATGAAACACCCCCCCACCCCAACCCGTGTGTGTGTATGTGCGATCAGGGCACCATCCAAGGGTTCCCCGGCTCCAGCAGATATGAGTACTCAGTATTATGCCACACAACAGTTGCCTAAAGCTCCCTCATCATACCCTTAAAGACATCTTAGAAATAGATCCAACACCCGGCCATCCAGCATACCAACCAGGGTGAGGGGCGTGGTGGAAACTGCCAAGAGGTGAAGACCTGCCTGCACATTGACCCTCAGAAGAAAGGCTAGGCACTCAAGGGGGAAGATCATTCATACCAGCCTCAAGTCATTCCAGGTAAGTATCCCAGCATTTAAATGGATCCAATCCCTCTCCACCTGCGCGCTATCACTTGTGTAACAATAGCTTGGCAGGCGCCTAACGGGAAATGTCTGCCTACCAACGTTTCAGTGGGGGTGCCGCAGTAGACTTCCAAGCCAAAGTGTTAAATTATTTAGCTAAGATAAGCACTAAATTCTGGAATCTTAACAGACCTTTGTTTTTCGTGGTGATACACCCAGTATCAAGCAAGTATCTAGGCGGCGCTAGCAGAAACAAGTTATTTGCCATTGCTGATACCATCTGCGACACCTGTTCACAAAAGGGACCAATTACTATACAGGACCACACAATGTGAAGGAAGTCAGCATTAGCGGATCTGCATCTCTGAAATGCGTTAGAAGCACCGGGGAACATCTTGCTAATCCTATGTGGGGTAGGATATGGACAGTGCAGGAAGTGAAATTGTATGAGTCAAACCTTGTGTTTCATGTCACCCCTTAGACTAATTGTAAGCTTTGGTCCCATTGCTTATCTGTGATATCAGTCCCGAGCACCAATGTCCACCAATCCCGTACCAGTGCATTCTCCGCAGTTGGTCTGCTCCGCAACATGGAGTATAGGTGAGTGATGGCCCTCGTGGTGTTCCCCCCTCATTAAAGTCACTTCGAGAGGTGCCCTAGTGGGAGGTTGCTCCTGTTCAGAACCCTAAGTCTTACACATCACATCCAGCAGGACAGAATACATTAAGAACTGTTCTGGACCTAGTCCATGATCTAATGCCAAAACATTGAAGGCACAGAGACCTTCCTCGGTGACCACATCAGTCCAAGATATAATTCCTGCCTTTTCCCAATCCTGGACCCGATGCACGGTCTTCAAGCCTGCACACTCTGGTATGGCCTAAATCAGGAGACTGGGTGCATAAGGTGTACGGTGCTGCCCATCCCCGGCATATCATTTCCAGAAGTATAGTGCCGTACGTAACAGCACACTATCCGTGTCCCAAGGGGGTGTAGTGTTGAAGGGCCAATGCAGCAATCGTTTTCCAGCCAACTCATAGAGAATGTCAATGCATTCTGGAGACAGATTTCCTGCAATCCACTGCATCGGCCACTGCAGTTATGCTACAGCAAAGATTCCTAGTCCAGGATCACGAGGCCACCATCTTCCAAGGGGGCAAATAGTTTATGTAGAGCAAACCATCGCTGGCCATCGCCCCCACATCAATTCCATCAACACCCTTTTTAGTTCTTGGAAGAAGGCCTTACAGATAATCAATGGTAGGTCTGCAAAGAAATAGAGAAGTTGTGGCAAGACTAACATTTTGGCAATGGCTACCCTGCCCATTGGGGATAATGGTGGCCCGGTCTAAAAAGGAAGGGAGCGGAGAATCACAGTCACCGCCTTCCCTAGATTACCTTCTAGCAAATCCTGCGGGTCTTGATACACCTTCATGCCAAAATATTTAATTGAGGCAAACCGTCCATTCAGTTCCATAGACAGCATTGTATTCCGATGGTCCTCAGGATAGGCATCAGCGGAAAAAAGCAGGATTTATCCCAATCAACACAAGACCCAACATGACTCCAAATGCAGTCAGCAGAGCCATGACCTCTGGTAGTACTGCAGGGTCACCTCTCAAATAAATCAACACATCATATGCTTATAGTGACAGTATTTGAGGGTGTCCAAGCACCACAAGACCCCATCGTGGTGCCTACTCTCAAAGCATAAATGCCAAGGGCTCCACCGCTCAAGCAAACAGCAGTGGCGCTCAAGCAAACAGCAGTGGCGGGAGGGGGCCCACCCTGATGTGTACATCTAGTCACCGGAAAAGAAGCAGATATTACGTCTCCTGTGCGCAACCTGGCAGTCGGATTGGTATACAGTAACGCTACCCACCGCAAAAATTGACAGCCAAACCCCATGTGTGCCAGAACCGCCACCAGGTAAGGCCAACCTAAGGTGCCAAATGCCTTTGTCAAGTGAGGCAGCCCAGCTTTCCATTCCAGTGCGTCTTGTCAGTCCATAACATGGAATAACCGCTGCAGGTTAATGAAGGTGTTGCGCCTCGGTATAAAGCCATTTGGACAGAATGCACTTAAGAGGGGAATATTGCAGTGAGACGGTTAGCCAGGACCTTCCCAGGGACCTTGAAATTTAGATTCAGGAGAGACAGAGATCCATAAGATGTTATATTTAGAGTATCACGCCCTGGTTTGGGAAGGACTATGATTACCGCTTCCCTCATGTAAGTCAGTAGGGTCCCACTATTCAACTCACATTCATATACCTGAAATGGGCATACAATTCGATCAGAAACCCGTCAGTACCTGGACCCTTCCTTCGGGCTATCTTTGTTATCGCCTCCCATACCTTTTCCAATGTGATCAGACTATCCAATTCCTGAAGCTGGAGGAGGTCAACTGAAGAAGTATAGGCATGCTGCAAATATGTAGCATGCACAATTGGACTTATTGCAGTGGGCTCCTTGTACAGAACCCGGTAATATCCTCCTGTGTGTTTATTAACTACACCGGCTGCTGTTGGATTGCGGTGATCGGATGTCTTGGGGATTCCGATCGTAGCAGCCAGGCCAGTAGGAGACTTGCCTTATCTCAGTGTTCATGTTGTTGCTGTGTGTATACCTTAAAATCAAACTTGGACAGCCAACTGACCAATTGCCATTATTCCTTTCGCAAGGCTGAGAGAGCCGGGAATTGGTCACGGTCCGTCAGACAGGTTCGCTCCAGCTCTCCCAAATGCCCCTTCATCGCAGTCACTTAACCATTCAGCCCCCTGTGCACACCATATGCCGTTTTCATACATAAGCCACGTAACACAACTTTGAATCAATTCCATTCAACCAAAGCATTTAATGCTGTCCCTTCATTGTCTTGGAAGTAAGCATCAATGGCCTCACCAATCTGAGAGCGGAACCTCATGTCAGCCAAGGCATCACTGTGTAAGCATCAATTGGGAATCCTCGGTCTGGATCTCTCCCACTTCAGGGAAACCAACAAGGGATTGTGGTCTGACAGGGTCTTGCCCAAATACTCCACCCATGTGCACAGTGTAATCATCCCTACAGGAGGGAAGATCATATCTAGTCTGGAATGTAGTTTGTGTACCATTGAATACTGGGAATACTCTCTGTCAGTGGGGTGTAATGAATGCCAAATGTACCCTACTTGTAAATTGTGAGCCCAAGTGTTCAGTTGTTGCGAGACAGAGCAAGGGTGTACCCCTGGAAAGGTAGGAGTAGATCTGTCCATCGCCAGGTCAGGCACCCCATTGTAATTACTGCACCAAAGTATGCATGTTGCTGGATCCGGAAGCAAGACAGGTGTGAGGGTTGGATAAAAAGCACAATGCCCCGCAGTTGGGGTGTAAACCGGGGTGTAAACTGCTACAAATATTAAAGGTATTCCATCAAGCTTCATTCCCACCACGACATAGCGGCCGTCAGGATCAATATTAGTGTGAGATGTCATAAAGGGTACATTCGGGGCCACCAAGATCAGTACACCCCTTGCGTAACTGGAATATGTAGTACCATAGACCCCGCCATCGTTTACCCAGTCTAGTAAGTTCTATAGATGTAAGATGCATTTCCTGGAGACAAGCAAAGTGGCTCCCACGCCTCTTCAGATAAGCATGCAGCCTGTGATGCTTAGCATAAGAACCCATACCTCTCACATTCCACATGAGGAACCTGTATTCTGGTACTGTCATGACAAAATAATATTAGAAATGTGCATATACCCTGAGACAACAGCCAGTCAGATGACTAGCAACCAACATCACACACACGCGTTTCTGATCCCTGAACATTTTCTCAAACGCCCCTCCCAGTCCATTGTGCAACAGTACAGCAACAGGCCAAAGCCCCACAGTTTGTGTGAACCAAACCATGAAAATATCCTGCGCTCTTTAGGGGGAAATACATGGTCACCATTGATCGATATTGTCAAGAAATCACTCAACAAGTACTGTAGCGCCCGAACAAATGTGAGCCTTCCCTCTCCACCGCCCTCCATCAAGTAAGATCCCCTATTGGAAAGCAGAACAAGCAGACCAGTGGACTCTCAGAGAAAACAGAAAAAAGGATATGGGCACAAGAGAGTCAGACAAAGTAATCAGCTGTCATCGGAGTAACCACAGGTCCCCCCGCAGCATTTCTGGTAAGTTTTCCATCAGCGAGTCGTTCAGGAACAGAGAGTCTGTAGTGTCCGTGGTTCCAGCTCCACCCCCTGTGACGGGTGACCCCGCCTGGGTAAATGCAGCCACCACCTGTGCCTGCTCCTGTGCGGCCTGGTCCTGGGAGGGAGGGGAGCAGTATTTACGACTGGAGCAGTGTCAATTCTGAGCTGGATGTTAAACCTCCTCTGTGCCCTGTCGGGCAGATGAGGGAAGTTTGCCTTTGGATTCCAGCCAGTCCCACGCCTCATGGGCAGATTGAAAATGAAGCACTTGGTCACCATCCACAATGTGGGGCTTAGTCAGAAAAAGTAGCGAATATTTGATCCTCACTTGTTGGAGTTTGAGTTTCACTTCGTAGTAGGAGGCTCTACTTTTCTGGACATCAGCTGTATAGTCCGGAAAGATCGTAAACGTCTGATTCTCCACTTGCCATGGAACCTTGGTACGAGCAATCAAAAAAATTTTCTCGGTCCCTATAATTAAATAGGCGAGCTACCACTTGACGCGGAGGTGCCTCTGGCGATGGTGGTCATGCTGGCACTTGATAAGCCTGCTCAACTGAGAAGAACATGGACCTTTTACCTCCCAGGACTGTTTGCGTCAACAATTGTTCTATAGGCAGGTCCATGCTTGGGCCTTTGATCTTCTGAGGTAGGCCCACCACCCGTAAATTGTTCCATCACGATCTCCCCTCCGCCTCATCGGCCCTTCGCTTCAGTATGTACACCTCCTGCCGCAGAGTGGTCAGCACAGCCTGCGTTTCCAATACAACTGGTTGCATCTCCTTTATGGTCACATCGTGGGTCGTTACTATAGTCTTCAGTTTATTATGTTCCTCTCTCATGGGGCCCATGTTCACATTCAAAGTGTTTAATTTTGTCTCCAGTGCCACTTTTAAGCCAACAGTTCTGTGAACTTGGCGTTAGTGTCCTGCAGCACTGATCAGCACTGGGGGCTGGTCCCTCCAAGGGAGTCCCCGTCTCAGATGAGTTAGGATCCTGTTGGGCATCTCCAGGTTTGGAGCCTTCAGGGAGCACCATCATGTCAAAAAAAGGAGGTGTCGTGGAACATGTATCCCCCCTCCACGCTGGGACAACAGATCAATATAGGTGTTTTTCACGGGTGCCTCATCATATGCATTCCAGGGGTGGGAGGCGTACCTCTCATACATGGTTCCCCAGAGGCCTCACATACTTTGTAGCTGGTCATCAATTCCCAGCCAGCTGCGATAATGACCGTCCCCTCCCCGACCCTGTAGAGAGAAACAGGCGCTCTGTGACAATGCAGAAGAGGGGAGGTTGGAGAGAACCCAACTTGATGATCGGGGCACTGAATCTCTAACAGCATCCGGTAGCTCTGGGAAATGCCCCCCCCCCAGTGTCCACACCTTAAAGGGGAGGGGGCCACCTGTCGATGTTAGGGTCATCCTATGCAAAAAGTCAGAGTAATGATGCATGAGCAAGGATCCTGGAGAGATCTGCTCCAGGGAATTAAGGGAGGGGCAGATGAATCCTCCCTGTAGTAATTCAACTCTCTCAGGCCAAGTCTTTGTTGATAATAAGGCAGGGGTGTGGGGTTTTCACTCACTTCTTCAGGGTGTGGTCCATCTTGCTCCCCAGGTGTGCAGCTGAGTTTCCCAGCCGGAATTCATCTGGCACCAACACTCTTCCTTCATGGCACAAGGACAGGGCACTCAGTTCAGCAGCCTCAGGAAATGGTGGCAGTCACCAGCATTGCAGACCAGGCAGCACCACAGGCTGCAGTACTTCTCCATGAGGTTATCGGCCCGCAGGTGTCCCCACTCCCTGGATCACATACTCACTCAGAATCCCTTGAGAAGGTGAGCCGCTGATCTGGGAGCAGACACTTACTTGATCTCTACAGTCGCAGGGTCCAGAGCAGTCCCTCTGCCCCAGCAGCTGCAGCATGCATGAGATTAAAGACAAGGAGGGTGGAGAGAGAAAGCTGATCCAGCTCCACAGGGCACAGCACCTCTCCCAGGGGGCAGTCCAATCACACCAGGATCCCTGAACTCCAAATTGTGGTTCCGTAGTTCTTTCAGCAGTGTGAGACTATTCCAGGGCATCCAGGCCTCTGGCAGCACGCCCGGCATGGCCCATGAATCCTAGACCACTGTCTGCAGCTTGCGGCTGCTGGTGCCGTAGTTGATTTGTATTAGTGCGCACCGCTGCCTTCAAAGGTTCCAGGTGATCCAGCAACCCAGGGAGAGTCAGAAGTACTGCGGCGGGTTGCAGCATACCGGCTATATCCCAGGATAAAGGCGGCGCAGGACAGAGCTCGCATTTATGTGACTGCTCCCGTCACCATCTTGGCCATGCTGCCATTGAAAAGGAAGTTTAAACTGCACACACTGGCTGTAATGGCAGATCTGAGACATGTTTAAAGGCTACTTAAGTGGGTGGCACAATCACTGCTGCAGGCCCGATAGTAGCATTTAATTTACTGGCACTAGTTACATATAGTACAACTTTACAAGGGACTTACAAGCAAACTAAATGTGGTAATGGGGTGTAAACCAATTCCACCATGTTTGAAGGAGAGAACTTGTTCACGTTCACACTGATTAGCAGTGGTAAAGTGCACAGAGTGCTAAGGTCAACACAAACAAGATCAGCAAAAGAGGAGGAGTAAGGCAAACAGTTTAGTTAAATACCACGATAAGGGTTGGAGGTTTAACAGCTCTGCTTACCGTTGCAAACTGAAAATGACCTACATGGACAGGAAATCAGCCATTTTCTTGTCATTCTGAACGTTCTCCTCACCATCTTTCTCCATTGTGCTGCTCCTTACCGATTCTAAACCAGGCAACATGGGTGAGGAGCAAAAAGAGAAGCCCATCAGCTTTACAGATGTAAAACTTAACCTAATTTGTGAATTGGACTTATAGAATTACCTTCATATTTATGGAGAGCTGAGCACTGAAAATTGGGTGCTGCAGTACAGTAGGTGTAAACATCCATAAAGGTAATAGGTGCCACAAGTGCTGACAGGACTGTTTGTGCTGGACTTGTATAAAGGCCCAGTATTCTCTTGACCTGTCCTCCAACCCACATTTGCAGCACCCCCAACTACCAGCACTGCACAGGCGTTATCAGAACAGGTAGGCTGACCTTTCATTCTGAGCTGGAGAATTTAAGCAGCAGGGAAGAGGTGTCTATATGTAATAAAATCTAAAGAGTCAAATCTACCAGTAAACCATGTCCATGGTAGGCAGCATGCTAGGGGGACTGTAGCCTGAGTTGGATTGTTTTCTCAAACCCAATCCTACAAATGTGCCCCAATTGCAAACATTATATGCTGTATTGAATGTCTAATTTAAAAATGTAAGAAACACGGCTGAGTATTTGAAAGAAATAGTTGCCATACCTTTACCACTTGGACCAATAGAAGTGTAACCTTCAACATTACCATGCTGAAGGATAGTCCAAGTTTTTAACAATATCAATCTTTCCTTTTTTATTATTATATTTGCATGGAAAATATGTGCGTGTGAATGAAGTAGTGGATGTGTGCACTCATCATTTCTATATTTTCTGTTCATTCATTTTCAGCAAACAGAGCTAGCCACCAACCTTGAGAAGAGAACCTATTATGAAAAATATAATCCTCGAAGGCAAGGTGGGAACAACAGCTATCTGCTTCCAGTGTGGAAGAGGAACCTACTACTAGGGGTGGGCGGAGTTCGCAGAGTCCTACTACACAGAATCCCGCAGAGTTGCAAAAACACTGCGCCACGCTACACAGAGTTCCACTTTCGGGCAGAGTTTGCCGGCATGCCCGTTCGCGTTGTGTTGGGAATGCTGAGTGCGTCAGCACGCTCCAAAATCGTGTCTGAACGGCACTATGAGGTCCTGAAGTGTGCTCGCGTTCTAAATCACATGCGAACAACTACACGCGGCCTGCATGGGCGCGACCATCTTGTTTTTCTGCTCTCTGTTATGGTGCAGGGCCTAAATTTTAATCTCTTCTTAATCTTTTTGCTCCTCCTCCTTTATAACTTTTCTACCCCTAATTTTTATTTTTTACAATAGTGTGTGTTTTTGTGTTTGTGTATTTTAAGTTTTTGTGTACATTTTTTCATATTTTTATGTCTTTTTTTTACTTAGTTTATTTCCCCTTCTTTTCTTAATTCTTTCTTCTTTACTTTTCCTTCCTTTCCTTTCTGCGTTTATTATTTCCCCACCCAGCGCCACGGCAGACGTGCGGTGCCTCCGCCTAGGTGTGCAGCCCCGGGTGATCTTTGGAAAGGAGGAGGTGGCAGCATTAGTTTTTTTTGTGCAGCGCCACCTCCCCTTTATGCAGGCAGCAGGTGGCAGGCCTGGTGATGGCTACTCCCTGCGGGAGTGTCGGCGGCACTGGGTGATGGTGCGCCATGTGTACGGCGCACAAGCGAGGTTCGGCACACCACCCAGCAGCTGGGGCACCACTGGGCCAACATTCTCACCGGGAACAGCACCTGCTCGACCTGCTAGACATTGAGATTCCGGGGCTCGTGAGAATTAATAATTTGTTGTGTTTGTGTTCTACAATGCTTAAAAAAAAATTCCAAATAGCATGCTGCTCACACTCGGAGGTAAGTTATGTTTAGTAAAGTTTACGCTGGTATTTTATTGTATGATCCAGTTTCTAGTTTCTGCTAGGCAGGTGCGACTACTTAATCGCATTAATCAGGTGCTCACTTTGGCTGATTAATTAAGAAACCATTGCAGACTGCTTCTTCTGTCACTATAGTGAATCACTGAGTAGCACATTCTCTCTGTGACTTTGTTTATGTACCTCATACAGTTCCAGGTTAGTTCATTGAATTCACAGTGATGATGTGAAGTATGCATCTATGCATTGCAAAAAAGGGAGACTCAGTTGGCTAATCAAGGGTTTTGAGAAATGGGAATACAATGAAATCAAAGATCATTCACTGCAATACATTAGTTCCAAATGTAGTTTTTTTGTTAAGGAGATTTGGAGTATGGATTTAACGACAGTACATAGACTTGAGTCGAAACTAGTAGTACTACAGGTGATCTGTATTAGCAACTGTGTTTGCTTTTCATAAAACATTTTGTGGAGATTATTACCAGTATCACTAATCTATTTTTATGTATCTTCTTAATTTCTTTCATCAGCACCCAAGGGCAAAAAGAGGGATGATTCGGAGGGTCCAGGGCAAGCTGGCCAGCCGGCGCCGACCACCAGCACCGCTTCCAAGGGCTCTGCTGATCCCAGTAAGTCCTTTTATGATTGTTGTGGACTTTTTACGGTATAACCGTAAAATCTTGGGGTATTTATTGGTCTATTGGAATGTTGGTGCTATCTATCGTGATTCGCGAAGATTCAGAGAGAAGGCCCAAGTAAGCTACTATTTTAAATAAAAATCACCATGTATGTTTGTTCAGAAGGCTTTCTTTTTCCAGCTTATGCCTAGCTCTAAAACAGTTCAGTTCACAAGACAGTGGCCGTGATCATCATGAACCCCCCCAATGTAGTGTGCTGCAGACCCGTTCATTTATAGTTGCAATACACCAGCAGTTTCCACTGACAGTGCAGCAAGGCTGGGAAAAAATGTTTTTCATTTACCATTATTCAACGCCTGGCTTGTCTAACTTTGTGAACTAACCAATAAAATGCCCAGAGTGATATTTGGAAAATACTGACCTGCTAACTGAGCTGTAGTGCCTCATTGTGGTTGTTTCTGGGGTTGCATACCTGGAATCTAAATTATGTGTAATGTTTTATTCTAGCCACACAGAACACCGGTGATGCCGGCTCCAGTGCTGCTGCATGAGGAGACGGTGACGGGTCAGTTGGAGGGGGGGAAGTGGCAGCAGGGACGGGCACTGGTAAGTCACATATTTCTTGCAATTACTATGCTCCATAGCTATAAAAAATGACTGTCAGGTGAATCCAGCTATACCAGCCACAGCGGTGGTTGAGATATTATAATGGCCTCTTCTATCTGCAATGCAGCAAAATCTCATATAATGAGCTTTGAAGGCTTGCGGGAGACACGAAAGAACAGAAGGTATTTTAAAAGAAAGGAAACGGTATATGAGTGGAAGGGTGGGTGGGCCATTCTTGGCATGTGCCATATTTAATAATTCGATACCCATGTGAAGTGATTCCAGAACATATATCATGGTTTCCCATAACAGATTAATTTACACTATTTCAGATTTTTCCCTTTTGAATTGAACAGTGACGGAATAAGCCTAAGATGATGAATCGATGATCAGTGTAGTGGCCCCTCTATTACATATAAAAAAAGCTCTACCCTACCTGTCTAATCCCTCTATCCTACCCCCTTCAGTAGAGAAAATCCAATTTATTTTCCTTGGTTAGTGCCCAGCAAATGAATTTGTTGGAAATACATGGTAGCGGGTGAGGCCACAGAGTAAAGTGGGAGTAAGTGCATGATTTGATATCAAGTTTGGCATATGGGATACACAGTGACAAATGTGCAAAATAAAATCTATATAATCCGTTTCTTTTACCTGTAGTGCAGTCCTTTAGATTCATTTTCCTCAACGTCTACATATGACAGACAGGATCATATATTGATATCCGTATTTCATACATGAGGTGTGTGACTGATGTTGTATCTTATTTATTATTCATCAGCCTCTTTGGAAACAGGGTAGAAAGAGAAATGCATTTGGCGAAGAGCAGGGCCATGGAATTAAAAATGGATAATTGCCAACTACAGTTGCAGACAGTAGCAAACTGGCAGAGGCACTGGCTAGCAATGAGCATGGCTTCAATATTTTAGGACCACACACAACTTGTACTTCATATAGTGCATAATGCCGTACTCATCAATGTGAAGTCATGTATTTTTTAATGCAAAGTGTCTGACTCTGCTTATAGTTGTTACTTGAAAAGCCTTTAGGATAAAAAAATCCAATCACTGTTTTTTTAATCCTGTGAATGTATTCTCTGCCTGTTACTTTTCTGCCACACAGTCAGTGCTTTTTTATGTTTGGCAACATGTGAGGGTAAAAGAAAACATAAAATTGGCCTTGTGATTCTCCTATTCATAATCACATCAAATAAATTCCAATGGCCCTAGGGGACCAGCAATGTGTTGCTACTGTACCACCCAGTTATTTAAAATAATAGTTTTCACAGCCCATTATTTACAATTTGTGTTTTTTGTTTTTCTCAATATAGCTGCTCCTCCTGGTCCAGCAGGACCACCCGACAGGCAGGAGAGAGCAGCCTGTTTGCGGCGGCAGAGGCTGGAGAGTATCCAGCAGGAATACCAGCAGCTGGTGGTCCTGGAATAGAAGGAGGAAGAAATAAATGCATAGCTGCCGGGCCCCAGTGCAGCCAGTTCCCCTCAGCCTCTAGCTTCCCGGCCATCCCATCTCCAACACCGCCGCCAGCTAACTGCTGCCACCCCCCACCAGAATGGCAACAGGCCATTACAGTGCTGCATCCTGCAGCTGCTGGACACCATCGAGGGCCAGCTCACCTTGATGGAGCAGAGCATGGACCAGCTCCGGACCGACATCCATAATGCCTTCTTTTAGCCCTTTTTAAAATTTTGGGTTCTGGTGGGAGGGGTTTGTTGTTTGTTGGGGCTTGGTGGAGAGGGTGGGGAGGGAGTTGGAAGTGGGACTGGAGAGACTTTCTTGAACATTTTAAGTTTTGGGGCTTTGGTCAGTTTTGTTTGGGAGATGGGTGGGCATGTTGTTTGGGTGAAGAGGTTGGGTTGCATTGTAAATAAATAAAGGGGGAAACTGGTTTTTATAATCTAAATGTATGCCTGAAGTAGTTTTTTAAACTTTTACTTTACACTGCTGCCTTCAAGTAGTTTCACACAGCCTGTTTATGTTCTTGTAACTTAAGAGAAAGCATAGCACTTAGATATAAAGTCTAGGTTTATACTTCTCTAACTATCTTGACCATTATGCGGAATGCTGCCATGATGACCTATATTATGCCAAAGTTATGAACTATTTAGATAAAAAACAGTAGAAGTTATTTTATTTCTTACTAAGTTAAATAACATCCATGCAAGTTGTCTTACCTGAATATAAATGCAGCAATAACAAGGGAGGCATCACAGCTTCACAAGCAAGGTCAAACTTCCAGTTCCAACCAGGTGAGCTCCAACTGTAGGATTGATGGAATGATTGATTGATCATCCATCGTAGGCAACGAAATGGAAGTAGAAAGACTGAGTAAGTGGGTTATATATGTATGAAGGATTTACAAAGAATTGACACCACCTGAGTACTACGTGATGACACAATGAGAAAGCCTGATTGTACTAAATAGAAAAAATAGCAATGCTAGTAAGTTTTGGCTAATGTGGAGCTAGCAGTATTATTTGTATAATCCTCAAGTTATCAAAAATGGACTCAAAGTCTAGAGTCGACAAGCTAAGGTTAGGTGTTTACGGTTAGGCAACACAAGGCCTGAATGATGATGATGCTGACGACTGATGTTCTTTATTCTATATCTAAAAAAATATGGATCATTTTTAATGCGTGGGTTGGTAATGGGCTGGTGTGGGCTACTGCTTAGAAGATTCTAAAGCAAGTTGGTATTGCTTTCACCACATCCGCCCTGCTTTTACCACATCCTCCCCACCAAGTGTGTGATCCATTGATGGTGTGATTTTTAGGGGTGGGCGGAATTTACGTAGTCGCGCTATGCAAAGCTGCGCGAAACGGTAAAAAATTTCCGCGAGCACGCAAAAGTTCCGCGAACACGCGGAATTGCTTGTTCTGCCCGTTCGTGATGCTTTTTTCCTGTTCGCGAACGCTGTTTGCGTGCTCGGGGAGAAATATCTCGCGAACACGCATTTCGAAAGCGCGAACAAGCAAAAAATTCCGAGAAGCCGCGGATCGCGGAATTTTTGGTAATTCCGCGTTCTCCGTGGGACGCGAAAATTACCAAAATTCTGCAAATTCCGCGAGCGGTACAGAATTTACCGCCCAGGCCTAGTGATTTTAGCCTCATCTCAATAAATCACACAGTTCAGACAAAGATGATTACGAGTTTAATGAATGGATAGGTAATGGGATTTGGAGAAAGGTTTGACAAAGACAACCACTATAACAGAAGGCCAACATTCATCTGGGCAATAAGCAGCAGCACATCATTCACCATCAATCTGTTGTTAAAAGGAAACAAAAGAGTGAGTATGACAGAGTACAGATACATGCATTGTAAACAGTCCTCCTGCCCCAGAGTCCCAATTTATCATATATTTAAATGTTCTGGCTTCTAGGTTAGGGAGTGAACCCACCCTCCAACTTCTCTTAGTTAATATGTTAAAAGAAAAATGATACTGTATTGCAAAATTGGGTGGTGCGTCTGCATTCTCCTCAGGAATATCCACTCTTTGGGGCCTGTCTGCACTGGTCCGGCAGGAGTGTTGTTGAACTCACGAAGCTTTCACCTTTCGTTCATGAAGGAGACTAGAAGAAGGCCTGCGGATTGTAAAAGAGAAACTGAATTTATAGTCAAGGAGGAGGACAGAAGGAACGTAAGCTTCATGTGGTGTGTATCAAGAAGACTAAGTGGCAGTGCCAAAAAAACAAAAGGGGAACGCAGAGTATCACATTTGCCAGAAGTTCAACACACACACACACACCCACACACACACACACACTAAGCAACATTTCACATGTGTACCTCTCTCTATTCCACACAGCTGAGTATTAGGCCTCACACTCTTTGTTTACCTTTGAACTCAAGATGATAGTATACTTGATAACTTCTTGCTTCTAGCTATTTATGAGGTAGTTCTGCAGCTCCCAGTCGCGCCCTGAGTTCTTCCATGATACTCCTACAGTCATGACTTTGAGTAATGCCGCCCCAGACTAGTCATCATCATCATCATGAATCACGATGACCCGAGCAAGATAGATGTGGAGTGCAGTGCACTGCTGTTGAAGAACAAGTAGAGAATGAAACAGAATTGCAGTATTTTGCAAAGGTTTTTGTTTGATAACTAAAATGACTGTTCTGGTGTCTGAAGAACCAGAACAAAGGAGAACACCCCTGCAATTAATTAAATCTAGCTAAGTGTGAAAGGGCTGATCATCACCTACAGGGAAAAAAATGAGCACCCATCACTCAAGCCCCAACCAATGCAAATCAATAACCATCTCAAGAACTTTCCATATTACAGTTCAACACACACCCTCCCTTAGTGTCTGCCACCACATAAATCATCAATCAACTTAAATTATCACTTGCGCAATCAGTCGCTCACCGTTGCAATAGTTGAAATTACCTCATCCAATCCAAGCACGGGTAGTTCAGATGGGTATTTAATCATCTTTGATGCAGGCAACACATTGGAATTTGGTCTTGGCAGGCAGTCTTGTAGGAAAATAAATAATTTTATGGGGCAGACCTTCTAGTGCTAAGTGATGCAAAAAGGAATAGGCATTAGGAAATAGGCATGCGAGGTGGGCTGGCATTGTCCCCAATGTCATGAAAGAATAGTGGAGGCTTCTTCACTGCACACTGGCCCAACTGCAATCGGGCAATATATATGTGACTAATAAAAAAGGAGGGGCAGCATAAATCTTACACAAAAGTTATAATGTTCCTCTAACTAATTTCCATGAGAAAATTTTAAAAGTTCTATGGGGGCACTGGCATACTTAGTCCTCAAACTCAGGTGGTTCACCCAGAAGTTGGTCAGCTAACACATTTGATTCAATTTTGGACCAATCCCCCTCTTCCTCCTCCTGTGTTGCTGTTTCAGGAATGATGTAATTGTGTGGTATGAAATGTCGGTTCATTTTGATCATAGTGAATCTCTCCATATTTTGAGGTGAGAGACTGGTCCTTCTCACTGTGACGACTGTATCAGCTGCACTGAACACAGGTTCAGCAGACACCCTGGGGACAGGGCAAGACATTTATTGCCAGCCTGCTGAGCTCTGGCAAATGGCGCATCTTCCCATACCAATACATCAATGGATTTTGATCCACATAGACCACTTTTGGATCATCAAGATACTCCTGGAACATCCTGTGGATGGTCATTGGTGCTGACACTTGCTCTACCAGTTTTGCCATCAACTCTGCACTGGACTTGAGCCCTGACAATTGAAACCAATACAATGCAGAGGTTGGGTGTGGTCCTTCATTTGCTGTTGTTGCCGGTGTTCTAGTTGATGCTGTTGTTGGCTGCTGTGAGACAAGACTGCCATCTATGGAAGTTGAAGGTGGCACCCCAGAACTGTGGGGTGGGACACAGAGTTTCAGCTGTTCTCCTTCCAAGTCTTCGGTTTGCTCTACAATCCACCTCTTGTATTTTAATACTTTCCCTTCAGAAAAAAGGATAAAAGTGGGCAGAATTGTTTTGAACTGTGGATCAAGTAGTGTGGCACATATGTACTCTTTGGACTTGATGATGTCATGTTGCAGCCTTATATTGGAAGCCAAGTGCAGGACTAAGATCTCAACCAAGGCATGTGCTTCTGTGTTTTCATTCACACCTGCCGGGGCGAACCTTTCAGACACCTTCTTTACCTGGTCTTGGAGGAGATGCAACAACGGGACAGCTTGGCCCATTGTTCTGTCTTCTTGCTAACTTCTTGTGTGAAAACCTCAAAAGGGAGTAGCAGTTGTGTCAGGCATTTGACTAGTCCCCATTTGTTCGCATCCATGGCCATAACTTTCCCAACTGCATCCCCTCCTCTTTCAATGACATAGTCATTGATCTGTTTGTACTACTCAAACAGACGTTGCAGCATGTAAAAGGTGGAATTCCAGCATGTTGGCACCTCCTGTATCAGGGCTTTAACTGGTGCTCTATTATTAAGCTGAATAATCTGCAGCTGCTTCCGGGCTTTAAAAGAATGGCTGAAATGGGTGCAGATTCTTCTGCCGGTGGTCAGTATGTTGCTGACTATGTCTTCCTTTTTGAGGAAATCTTGAACCACCAGGTTGATGCAAGGCGCCAAACACAGGACCCTGACATAGCCTCCGTCTGATATGGCCTTGACTATGTTACAGCCATTGTCCATGGCAACAAATCCAATTCTAAGACTTCTGGGTTGAAGCCATTCAAACACCTTGCTGTTAAATTCCTCCAAGATGTTTACAGTTTATGTGATTTCTCCATCGCGAAGATGGCCACTATTGCAAGCCGCTGAATGCTCTTAAAACTTTCTTCAGGGCCAAGACCTGAAGATATCTTTTGCTTTACCCCTGCAAAAGAGATCCAGTGTGCAGTGATGCACATGTAATCCGTCACCTGACAACTGGTCCACATATCTGTCGTTAGGTAGATGGTGTGAACAACACTTTGCTGCAAAGCTTGTCCAACCAACTGCAGCACATCGTGATGCAGTGCTCAAACAGCCACTCTGGCAAAATAAGTCCTACTTGGTACCTTCCATTTTGGGCAGATGACTGCCACAAATTCTAAGAATCCCACTCCTTCCACAAAAGAAAAAGGAAGGAGGTCCAGTGCTAACATTTTTGCCAGCTTCCCGTTGTACAAACGTGCGGTTGGGTGGTTTCGCACGTAGGGTCCCTCCTGCCAAAAAATCCCAGTAATAGTAGCCTGGATTTTCTTCTTTTCATGGGGCACTGACACAGGCGTCCTTTGAGAAGTAGATGCTAGTGGTAGACTCAATGTGCGTGGTGGTGGTGGGGTAGTGACTGTATGTTGCAGTGTCTCCATCATCTCACTCTGAGTCTTCTTGTGCCATTGTGAAGTCGCTGAGGTGGGTGAATCTGCTGGCACACTGCTGAGGACAGGGCTGTTTTGCGTGAAGAAGATGTCACCTTCTTCTTCCTCATCATCATCATTTTAAGGTGTTCCTCCCAGTTGATTGTGTGGTGTTTTTTCTTATAGGTCATCTGGCCTCCAGTACCATAATGTGTACCAGGCTTTCTTCGATGAACACTTGTGTGGCAAATGGTGCATATTGCAATGTGCTCACCCTCTTTGCTATCTGCATAAAAGTCCCAAACTGGTGAGGAGTACTTTTTTACATGGCCACTGCCTATGCCTGAACATAAACTGGATGTAGGTGGGCATGTCGTTGATTGTTTCTCTGCTTCTTCCTGACCCACGGTTTGGTGCAGGTCTCAGCTGGGGCTTTGAAAATATGAGAGCTGGTGATGGTGCTACCTGTGCCACATACCTCAGAGCGGGCTAAATGGCAATGTCAGATTCCTCTGTGTCACCTTCCACCTTGACTACCTCGTCATCCTCCTATTCTCCCCTTCCATACGTCTAAGGGGTATATTCACAAGAACGTGTGATAACTACCGCAAGAGTAGCGTAATGCAACCTCCAATAACGCAGCCGATCACGGGAAAATAACCCAGTGTCAACGTGGGATTCACAACAAGGCGGTAGCATGCGATAGTCATCAGATAACGCATCAAATGCCAGCTTGTAAATCAACACCACACCCAAAAAATACGAAACGCGAACGCGAGAAATCATGCGATGAGGCCAATCGCGGTACAAAAAGCTGCAAAAAGCAGCCTCAGGCCTGCAACTCCCACGCGTCTGGCGGGCTATTGCACCATAAAAACCACAGGCACAACACACCAGAAACAAGCCAAAGCACGTAGCAACATCCATGCACCCTGACCAAGCGCAGAGGGCAACGCGAACCCCACAACCCCCACAGACCACCAGCAAGAAACAAGTGGGTCGGTGAAGGCCAAGGAGAAAATGGAGAGGAAGACGGGGTGCAGACCGCAGGAAAACAAGACCAAGGCCACGGAGGCGACAGAACACTACAAGCAAATGACACACAAGCAGACCGCCTGGAATGCAGTCGCAGAGCCCAGGAGGCCAATCCAGGAGGCCAAGAGGCTCCGCCAGGACGTGACAACCTAAACCAGGCTGTTGGACTTGGCCCTTTTTGCAGGGTCATCCCTAAACTTTTTGCCTTCCTCCTATATTTTTTCTGACCTGTTGTTGGCTGTTTTATGACTCTGGGCACTTTACCACTGCTGATCAGTGCTAAAGTGCATATGCTCGCCCCATTGTAAATTGTGTTATGGATTAGTGACTCCACGATTGGATGATTGGTGTACTTGTCAGTCCCTAGTACAGTGCACTGAGTGTGCCCAGGGCTTGTAAATCCAATGCCGCTGGTGGGCTTGCAGCACTGGTTGTGCCACCCACAGAAGCGGCTTGTAAAATGTGTCTCAGGCCTGCCATCGCAGAGCCTGTGTGCAGCCTAGGGCTGCCATGTCGACTTGGTGAGTGCACCCACTTACCAGTCCCTAAACCTTCCCTTTACTGCATGTTGGTCACCCCTAAAGTAGGCCCTAGGGCAGGGTGCATTGTAAGTATAAGGTAGGACATGCCCTGGTGTGTGTGGCATGTCCTAATAGTGAATTACAGCCATTTTCGTTTTTCACTATTGCAAGGCTACCTGCTCCCCATAGGCCAGAATGGGCAGACTGACTATTACACCTTATAGTCAGAACTGACCCAGGGAACATGGTAGAAAAACGAATTTAGTATGCCTGAACTCAGAATGATAAAATACATCTTTTAGTGAAGTTGGTTTTAACATTCTGTGTTTGAAAATACCACTTTTAGAAAGTGGGTATTTTCTTGCCTAAACTTCCAAGCCTGCCTCTGCTAGGTTGTGTATTCCTTGTCTGGAGATTGAGTGACAGGGGCTGGGGGTGGCTACAGGAGACAGGGTGAGTCAGCACAGGGCTGAATAGAAAGATCTGCATCCAGAGTGGAGGGAGGAGTTGCACCTGGGTCTGAATAGGGCTGTGCCTGCCTTCCACAATGCTGGCTCCACCTCCTGCCGGGCGGCTGAGCACCCTGCCCCACATTCTGAAAGGAAAGAAGGAGTCAGAAAAACAAAGTGCTCCAGGACTGACCAGAACTGGTTTTGACTAGGCAGAGGCCTCTCTGCCTTCAGAGAACAAAGGAAAACTGTGTATAAAAAGGGGTCCCAGACCCCTAGGAAATTAGATCACTTTGGGAAAACAAGAAGAAACCTTTGCTGAGGAGAGGAACCAGAAGAAACTGAGGAGAGGACTATCCCTAAGCTAGAGGGATCTGCCTGCAGTGGTTGCCTGACTGCCAAAGGAAGGAGAAAGGACTTTGTGTGCACTTTTATTCAACTTGTGAAGGATCTCCAAGGGCTTGAGAAAAGAGCTTGCCTCCTGCTGAAGTCTCAGGGACAACAGACTTCAACCACCAGCTCCCCAAGAATCCTTTGGAAGTGCCTGCTGCTGTTTTGGGCCTTCTGAAGGGACTGCGTGTCGCAAGGAGCTGGAAGCGCGACTCAAGAGGAAGAAGCGTGTCGCCGTCGCTGCTGCTGCCGTCGCAACTCCGAAGGAGGGTGTCGCCGCTGTAGCTGTCGTATTGCACCGCATCGAGAGAAGCGTCCCGCAACGAAGAGGAAGCGTGTCGCCGTCGCTGCTGCTGCCGTCGCAACTCCGAAGGAGGGTGTCGCCGCTGTAGCTGTCGCATTGCACCGCATCAAGAGAAGAGTCTCGCATCGAGGAAGAAGCGTGTCGCCGTCGCAGCCGCTGCCGTCGCAACTCCGAAGGAGGGTGTCGCCGCTGTAGCTGTCGCATTGCACCGCATCAAGAGAAGCGCCTCGCATCCACGGAGAAGCGTGCCGCCGTCGGAGCTGCTGCCGTCGCATCACGAAACAAGGGTGTCGCCGCTGCAGTTGTCGCATCGAGCGGAAGCGTCTCGCAACGTTGGAGAAGAGTGTCGTAGCCGAAGCTGTTGCCGTCGCATCGCTGAACAAGGGTGTCGCCGCTGCAGTGGACGCATCGAATCGAGACTTCTCGCAACCTCGGAGAAGCGTGCCACATCAGGAAGAACTTGACGTCTTTATTTCTTTGCACCAGAACTTCGTCGCATTTCCATCGCTGCAACATTGCTTGTTGTGGAAGCGTCCCGCATCGTAAGGTACATTGACTTAAAGTGTCGCATCTTAAGAACTGAACTGAACTAAGCTAAAACTACCATTGTAAGTACAGTATTGTGGATTTTTGTCGTTTATGGTCTTGTGTTAAAAATATATAAAGAATACTTATTTTTGATATAAAACCTTGTGTGGTGTCCATCTGTAGTGTGTCACTAGATTACTGTATGTGTTCACAAATGCTTTACACACTGCCTCTGAGATAAGCCTGTCTGCTCGTGCCAAGCTACCAAGGGGGTGAGCAGGGGTTATTTTAGGAGTGTACCCCTTTACCCTGACTAGAGGCGAGGGTCCCTATTTGTCACAAGTACCTACCTGTGCCAACTAGAGACCCCCAATTCTAACATTGGTGGTCAGCGGTGAGGATTCTGGACTTGCATTTGTGATTCATGTACAGTGATTGGTGAACACTACTATTGAGTGCAGACCAAACGCGACCACATACTGTTTTTCTGTTTTATGGTGTCCTCCTGGAGGTATTTTTGATACCATGACTCTGGTTAGTTGTTGCAAAATGGAACTCAACTTCTGGCACATGTTTATCTACACAATGAAGGAGCTACGTGTGTTTTGCAAGGAAAGAGGGCTGCCTGTGAAGAGAAGGTCCAGGGAGGATCTAGAGGCATCCCTATTTCAGTATGAGTTACCCCGCTGGAAGGCAACACTACCAGTTGAGTCTGAGGAGGAGGAATTCCCTAGAAGTGAGGGAGAAACAGAAACAGATAGCTGGCTTCTGGCTTATGAGCAGAAGCTGAGAGAAATTGACGAAGAGCTGAGAGAGATTGATGAGGCTCAGAGGGCCTTAGCCCAAGAAAAAGAAATTTGGGCAGCTCAGGAAGTGAGCTTTGCTGAGTTGGAGGTGGAGTCCAGCTCAGATGGTGGCAGCAAAATTAAGTTATTCAGTGCTGAGAGAGTAGTGCACACACCCAGAGATGTGGCGCCTGACTTGAAGGAGGGGGTTAACATACACCAGGAGGTTCAAGGACATGAGGTAGCTCCAGTAGTGCGCAGTGTCCCTGAGAGGAATAGGGAAACTGACGCAGGGATTCATGGTCCTAGTGGTGGGAGGGACACTCTACTGACTCTAGATGAGAGGTGCAGGGAGAGGGGTTCCCCCATGGTTGAAGTCCTGGTATGTGAGTGTGAAGACCGCCCAGAAGAGTGTGGGTTGAGTGACAGAGACAGTCAGATACTGTCTTGCCAATCTCAGAAGAGTGGTGTGGGGTACGTGTGCGAGGCACTGGATGGTGAGGTGAAGGATAGTTTGGTTAACCCCTGTGGGGGACTGTGTGATCCAATTGTGGGAGAGCATATTGTAAGTCCCTGTTTTCCAGAGCTATGCCAACACCTGTTGGAGTGTGACTTCTCTGACCTCAGGGAGCTCACATTGGAGGCGGACCTTTTGGTGGATTCCAGAGGGTCTGAAGAGGCATTGGGGAGTGACCCTAAGAGGAGTGGCTCAGGTGTCTTCCAACCCATAGTGGTGGGAGAGGTTCAGTGTAGCCCAGCTAGGTCCCGTGGTAATGGGAGGGGTGTAGGGACTCACGTCCTGTCTCAGTGGAGAAGGAGTGAATGTGGGGCTGCGTGTCCCGAGGTGCCCGAAACCCAGTCTCAGAGCCTGGATGGTTCTTTAAGGGAACACCAGGTAGGGAGCCTAGGCTGCCCTGATGGGCCGCCTGTTGAGGAGGATCTCCTAGTGTCTAGAGAACCTGGAGCGTCTGTAAATGGAGCTCCCGTGTTTCTGGTGTCTGGCAGTGCCGCTCCACTTGGGAGGGTGCAGAAGTCCAGAGTGAGGGGTGAGAGGGGGAGAGAGTCCCCAGTGGAAGAACCAGTGGGTCAGGGACCAGCCAGAAGGGCTGAGTCACCAGTGAATGACCATGGTGACACCACTTCTGTCCTGGGGGATCTTCACACACTGTCAGACGGACAGGGGTTGGGAGATCTGCGCCAGGCAGACTGTCACACAACACCTGAGAGATGTGTTACCCTCTGGGGGGCATGCGTGCGCCCCAGGAAGTCCTGGTGCGCCAGGCAGGTTCTTACACAACTCTAGAGGAGTGTGTTTCCTTTGGGGGGGTTGGTGTACCCTCCCGGAAGTCCTGGGTTGCCAGGCACAGGTCCAGCCTAAGGGTACAGACCCTGGGTTGGAGGGCCAGGTTCAGGGTGTCCCCCTGACCTGGAGGAAGGGGCAGCTGCTAACAGTGCCCCTACCAGTTTGTCTTCTGGGGGCAGCGCTCCAGGTGGGAGGGTGCAGGACCCCAATAAGGGGGTGGGGAGAGGACAGCCTCACCCCTGGCCTCTGCCCAGTATAAGGGTACAGACCCTATGCTGGGATCCCAGTTGCAGGATAGAACCCCTGAACTGGTGGGCGAGTTGTGCAGGACACCTGCCACAGGTGCCCTGACAATTCTGGTAGGGGGTACCGCTCCTGATGGGAGGGGCAGTACACTGGAAGGGGGTGCAGAGGGAGGGAGTCCTCGCCTCTGACCCCGGTTCAACTGGAGGGTTTAGACCCTAGATTGGAGGACCAGGTTCAGGGTGTCCCCCTGACCTGGACGCCCAGTTGCAGGATAGAACCCCTGAACTGGTGGGCGAGTTGTGCAGGACACCTGCCGCAGGTGCCCTGACAATTCTGGAAGGGGGTACCGCTCCAGGTGGGAGGGTACAGAGCCCCAAGGAGGAGGACCAGGTGTGGGAAAGCCCACCCCAGTCTCCAGTCCAGCCGCCGGGTATAGGCCCGGGGCTGGTGGGTCAGCGCCAGGATGTCATACCTGACCTGACAGGAGGGAGAGTGGACAAAGGGTGCCAAGCACCTGGGGCTACTGCCCCCGCTCTCTGACGCCACAGAGGTTTGAGAGCCCTGAGAGGCATAAGGCCTGGGTCTCATCCCTGACCACTGTCAGTGGCCACTGTGGCTTGCTGGCTGTCTGTTGGGACACACCTGTGAGCAAGTTAAGGTTAGGTGCTGCACAGGTGGTGTCCACAGGTGAGGAGAAGGGTTCTCCATGGATTAGCTTGGTGGGCCCTGAGAGTATGGACAGAGGGATCCAAATAGGTTCAGATTGGCGTAGAACTGGAGTATGCCCCTGCTGTTGTGGGCCAGGGTCCAGGTTCTATCGCCCAAAGCAGGGAAGCCCATCAAGGTAGTGATTGGTCTACCCTGCGTTTTGGCTGGAAGGGGGTTGTGTTGGACTTGGCCCTTTTTGCAGGGTCATCCCTAAACTTTTTGCCTTCCTCCTATATTTTTTCTGACCTGTTGTTGGCTGTTTTATGACTCTGGGCACTTTACCACTGCTGATCAGTGCTAAAGTGCATATGCTCGCCCCATTGTAAATTGTGTTATGGATTAGTGACTCCACGATTGGATGATTGGTGTACTTGTCAGTCCCTAGTACAGTGCACTGAGTGTGCCCAGGGCTTGTAAATCCAATGCCGCTGGTGGGCTTGCAGCACTGGTTGTGCCACCCACAGAAGCGGCTTGTAAAATGTGTCTCAGGCCTGCCATCGCAGAGCCTGTGTGCAGCCTAGGGCTGCCATGTCGACTTGGTGAGTGCACCCACTTACCAGTCCCTAAACCTTCCCTTTACTGCATGTTGGTCACCCCTAAAGTAGGCCCTAGGGCAGGGTGCATTGTAAGTATAAGGTAGGACATGCCCTGGTGTGTGTGGCATGTCCTAATAGTGAATTACAGCCATTTTCGTTTTTCACTATTGCAAGGCTACCTGCTCCCCATAGGCCAGAATGGGCAGACTGACTATTACACCTTATAGTCAGAACTGACCCAGGGAACATGGTAGAAAAACGAATTTAGTATGCCTGAACTCAGAATGATAAAATACATCTTTTAGTGAAGTTGGTTTTAACATTCTGTGTTTGAAAATACCACTTTTAGAAAGTGGGTATTTTCTTGCCTAAACTTCCAAGCCTGCCTCTGCTAGGTTGTGTATTCCTTGTCTGGAGATTGAGTGACAGGGGCTGGGGGTGGCTACAGGAGACAGGGTGAGTCAGCACAGGGCTGAATAGAAAGATCTGCATCCAGAGTGGAGGGAGGAGTTGCACCTGGGTCTGAATAGGGCTGTGCCTGCCTTCCACAATGCTGGCTCCACCTCCTGCCGGGCGGCTGAGCACCCTGCCCCACATTCTGAAAGGAAAGAAGGAGTCAGAAAAACAAAGTGCTCCAGGACTGACCAGAACTGGTTTTGACTAGGCAGAGGCCTCTCTGCCTTCAGAGAACAAAGGAAAACTGTGTATAAAAAGGGGTCCCAGACCCCTAGGAAATTAGATCACTTTGGGAAAACAAGAAGAAACCTTTGCTGAGGAGAGGAACCAGAAGAAACTGAGGAGAGGACTATCCCTAAGCTAGAGGGATCTGCCTGCAGTGGTTGCCTGACTGCCAAAGGAAGGAGAAAGGACTTTGTGTGCACTTTTATTCAACTTGTGAAGGATCTCCAAGGGCTTGAGAAAAGAGCTTGCCTCCTGCTGAAGTCTCAGGGACAACAGACTTCAACCACCAGCTCCCCAAGAATCCTTTGGAAGTGCCTGCTGCTGTTTTGGGCCTTCTGAAGGGACTGCGTGTCGCAAGGAGCTGGAAGCGCGACTCAAGAGGAAGAAGCGTGTCGCCGTCGCTGCTGCTGCCGTCGCAACTCCGAAGGAGGGTGTCGCCGCTGTAGCTGTCGTATTGCACCGCATCGAGAGAAGCGTCCCGCAACGAAGAGGAAGCGTGTCGCCGTCGCTGCTGCTGCCGTCGCAACTCCGAAGGAGGGTGTCGCCGCTGTAGCTGTCGCATTGCACCGCATCAAGAGAAGAGTCTCGCATCGAGGAAGAAGCGTGTCGCCGTCGCAGCCGCTGCCGTCGCAACTCCGAAGGAGGGTGTCGCCGCTGTAGCTGTCGCATTGCACCGCATCAAGAGAAGCGCCTCGCATCCACGGAGAAGCGTGCCGCCGTCGGAGCTGCTGCCGTCGCATCACGAAACAAGGGTGTCGCCGCTGCAGTTGTCGCATCGAGCGGAAGCGTCTCGCAACGTTGGAGAAGAGTGTCGTAGCCGAAGCTGTTGCCGTCGCATCGCTGAACAAGGGTGTCGCCGCTGCAGTGGACGCATCGAATCGAGACTTCTCGCAACCTCGGAGAAGCGTGCCACATCAGGAAGAACTTGACGTCTTTATTTCTTTGCACCAGAACTTCGTCGCATTTCCATCGCTGCAACATTGCTTGTTGTGGAAGCGTCCCGCATCGTAAGGTACATTGACTTAAAGTGTCGCATCTTAAGAACTGAACTGAACTAAGCTAAAACTACCATTGTAAGTACAGTATTGTGGATTTTTGTCGTTTATGGTCTTGTGTTAAAAATATATAAAGAATACTTATTTTTGATATAAAACCTTGTGTGGTGTCCATCTGTAGTGTGTCACTAGATTACTGTATGTGTTCACAAATGCTTTACACACTGCCTCTGAGATAAGCCTGTCTGCTCGTGCCAAGCTACCAAGGGGGTGAGCAGGGGTTATTTTAGGAGTGTACCCCTTTACCCTGACTAGAGGCGAGGGTCCCTATTTGTCACAAGTACCTACCTGTGCCAACTAGAGACCCCCAATTCTAACACAGGCACAAACCCACTGCCAACAGGAAGGCAGCAACGGCGACAGGAGGTGGCAGTCCAGCGACACAGGAGGAGCAGGAGGAAAGCCAGGCCACAGTCATCAGTGTGGAGAGGGTGCAAGGAGTAGGGAGTACGGACACAGCTCGACAGGACCTGACACAACAACAACAGGGTGAGGATCCAACAGGGACTGGGGGGACGGGGGGGTGATGGGCACAATGCCACACATGCACAATGAGGTGTAGCACACTGCACATCCAAAGTTACCCAGGGACATGTCCCCCATCCCCGTAGCACACTGCAGCACACACACATAGCAATCACAGCACATACCATGACAATGTGGCACAAAGTGCAACACCCACACTGCAGAACAGGGGACACAACTGGGTCCACCCAGGCGCAGAAACAGAACAATCACATTGGACAGAGCAGGGAACTGTGAGATGCACATCCAGCCCTACAGCCCCACATCAGCCATGTAGGCCAAATGTACACTGCCCCAACTCAAATAGCCACCACCACCCAAACTGTCACAATGTACATTGTCACACAGTCTGCATGTCGACAAGTTCAAGGCGCCAACACATTGCCAACATGCACCTCCCCTTCACAATGCAGAGGGACAAACAACACCTCCAGCAGGTCTGAACAGACAACCCATCAGTGATGCCCGAGACGAACACCACACCCCCGACCCCGATGCCCAACAACAGCCCATGGACAACCCACACAACCCACCACCAGGACCAGGGCATACAAGCTACTCAGAGGAGAACCCAGACTCTGCAATAGACCACACAGCATGAAGCACCCGCAATCACGGCTGCCTCACAACACCTCACCCACCCACACATGGCACCCCAATGCCAGGTGGCCGAACGCCAAAAGGAGGTGGCCCAACAGGTGAGGGTGTTGCCTAACCCATGGAATGCGAAGTAGAACACATACGTGGGTGTCCAATACCCTTCAGGGACCACCTACACCCCACAAACGAGACCCACACCTCCACAGAGACACATGCACATATCATGTTGAACTTGCTACGGGCACGTGCGCCTAGCCCCTTTATTGGCAGGGCCACATGTACAGTGACGCCTGTGCTGGATGTGTGTGGGGTGAGTATAAGCCAGCCCGCACAGAGTGCTTGGTGCTGCCAACAACCTGAACAGTGGACACCAGTGTAATGGAAACAGAAAACACCAGCATAACAGAGTCAATTGCAGAGCAACATGGAGGGATCCAGAGTAAGGACAGAGGCCACCCAATATTCAGTCTGGACGTTCCATGAGTTGCAGTGCACTGAGGTAGGGGCACTAGAGAAGAGCACGCTCATGTGAAGGAGTTGCTAGGATTGTGTCCCTTCGGGTTAGTACTGATGCAGATGCAGTGGGGTGTGGTACACCTGCATCAACTTCATCATCAACGTCCCAGGTCTCCCACACTGCCTGAGGTGATAGTTGCGTCCGCAGTCCACAGCGCAATACCCAGTATCAGATCCGGGTGTGTAGCTTGACTACCGCCACCAGTCTGCATTCCTGCCTTGGGGCTGCTGCCACCTGCCCTCCCATTGTCTGTGCCTTCTCCCGTCCACACTCTTGACACATCCTCCTCCTCATGGTCCCAGGTCTTCCCCACTGCATGAGGTGACATTGCTGCGCAACCTCACAACAGCACAAAACTCAATCAGAAACGGACAATGGCTTGCGGTGCACCTGGAGTGCTGAGCAGGGCAGCAGGCCGATGATGGCATCCACGACAGGTCTGGTCAACTCCGTAGGTCTGTCAGGACCACCCTTTCGACTCTGGCAGATGGCGGTTGGAGGTGGTCCTTGCCGTGGTGGCGTGTGCCTGCTGCGGTGATGCGACGTCCGGGCCGGTCAAGACTCAACGCCATGTGTGCGCCCTTGTGGCCCGCAGTTGGGGCCGGAGGAGGCGGACAGCGCAGGGCCACAGACACGACGTTGATGACCCCAAGACCATCGCTACAGAGGCCATTCAATGTCTCAGAAGAAGGGGTCCCAGGCCTGAGCAGCACAGAGTTAGTGGCCCCGGATGCACTGCGGCCTGCACAGGCACCCAGCCATGGGACGGTGACTTGCGGTGCAGTCAGATGGGCCATGCGACCTGAGCTGGTCCCCATCAATGTCCGAGGTGTATGTTGCGGAGTGTTGCGGGGGACAGTGGAAGGTGTCCTCCAGGGCATGATGTGGAAGGTCTGATGTTATCCGGAAGCAGCAAATTGAGGAGTGGAAAGCTCAACCCTCGTTGTCACCAACAATTCGGGATCAGCTACATGAGGATGAAAACTTGCCCCTATTCCATAGACTCAAACGCCCCCAATGTACGACCAGTGAGTGTCCATGAATGTCGGGGAACAAACTCAGTGGCACAGGTGGTGTGAGGGCATGCAGTCTGCGATGATGCCGGTGATCCAGCGCGATATTAGCAAACAGCATTCATACACCATATACTCACTTGGGCCCATACATTCACACTACGCTAATACTTACGCTGGGTTTTATCAGTTGTTACTCTTATCAAAAAACCCTGCTACTAATTACCTTCTGATTGAAGAGTAATGACTTACCAATGAATCCTTTGCTAATTGGGAAATTTAAAATGAGTGACATTCAATATAGTACATAATCCTGAAATAACCACTGAGTCAGGAAGTTTTAAATTGTTTATCTAAAGTTTTAGCAGAGTAAAATACAGAGCCACATGGTACTTAATCAAAATACCCAAGATTAAGCATAGAAATGATTATTGCTAATCAATGACGGTGTTTAAAGAAAGGGAGAGGATAGAAATAGCAGCGCAACTAAAGGTTGCATTATATTTACCTAAGTGCGAGAACCAAAACCCCTTAGCCAAGGAGTTGGAAAGAATAGGACCCCGGAAGGATGAAGAGCAAAGACTTCTTCCAGGATCAGAACAGGACCGGTGACCTCTCTACAACGACGCCTGCGTCGTTCCCCTCTCTGATACTCGACTTCTCCTCGATTCTCCTGTGCCTTCCTTCTAATGGACTCCGCCGCCCCCCTCCTCAGGACCTCTTCTGGACAGGAATTCAGTCAGCAACCGATCAGCATGGCAGTCTGGAGCTAAAGCTCTCTGACAGCATTGACGCCTGTTCTTCGTGAACGCATGCTCTAACTAATTAACTAATGCTATATTCTATTATACCCTTCTACGCCCATGTACCTCCCCTTAATGTTGCTAAAATATGGGGCCACTACTTCTGATTGGACAGGGACAGGGGGTGGATTCCTGCACCATATTGATTTGGCCTAAATTGTAAAGCCTATTGTCTTTACGTTCCCACCCCTTCAAATTAATACATTCGCTTTATTTCCCACCCGTCTCACGACAAATGTTATACATTTTACAGGGGAAAAGTATCATTTTGTCCACAGGAAACATAAAGTACAGCATCTTCGGCCAATGGGTCATGGCCTTGGGAGACGTCCAAGTTGACTTCACGTGGCAGGCACACAGGATACATGCGCAGAACCATCGTCTCTCGAGTTACAAGTCACCAACCCAGGCCCAAGTTTACGAACTAATAAAAGTGCAAGAAGAAAATATTAAAATCACAAATAAAATGTTTCACTGTATGCCCACTTTTCCTACTCTATTCCCAATTAATTATAATACTGTCCTGCATTAGTAGCGTTAAGAAACGACAATTTAATAATGACATGAGAGCAAGCTGAAGCATGTGAAAACATCAAGCAGCCATTTTAATGCATACTGCGCAGAAGCAGAAGTTTTCCACCAAGCAAAGAAAGACGTCACACCATGTGATCAGGTTGCGACATGCGCAGTGAGGTTCCCGCGCTTTAGCGGCCATTTTGGATTACAGACAAGCGTTATTCTTTAGTAAAACACATATGCAAGCTTCTCTCCCCTTTGTGTAGTGTATACAAAGGTTAGTATTAACAATACAAATTTAATAAATTAATACTATGAGGAGGATTGCGTACAAGCAAGTTTCATTTATGAAACCTTGCTCCATCAATCCCCTCTCTGATGGCGTTTCTGAGCCATCAAAAACACTACCCTCAATCAGATGCCAACTTCTAGCAATTCATTTCATTCTCATTTTTACATTTTCTGTTTTTCACATCCCCTTTCAACTTTTTGTATAATTCACTTCTCCATTCTTCAAGTTCTATTTCATCTAGATTTCTCTTCCTTCCTTTTCCTGTCACTTTATATGTTCCATTCTTTCAACAGCATTTGCACCATATTGTTATTGCCAATATTATTATTGCTATCCCTGCTAAGGGTACTAATTTTTGACCTATAAGTCCTTTTCCTACATTAGCAAACCAGGTTCCAATTGACGAGATACTATTTGTCAATCTTTCCCATACACTATCAACTTCCAGTGGTTTAAGTTCTTTCTCAAGTTTCGTTATTTTCTGTATATACGTTCCAATCTCTGCACTCTTATCAGGAATATAAGTGCAACAATGTTACGTCTTCAATAATTTACAGACTCCTCCCTCTTTGGCCAATATAATATCAAGAGCAAGTCGATTTTGCATCACCATAGATCTAATTGCGACCATTTCCGCATTAATCATTAGAAAACCTCCAGCAGTATCCGTTGATAAACGATCAACCACGGTAAACAATTTACATATTTTCCTTGAGTTCAGAATTATTCCCACTGAAGGTATCAATGCACCAAATATATCACCTACAATTTCTGAAAAACTAGCTCTTTTACTACGTATTAATTCATTATTGTTTTCATTGCTCCCAGTGTTTCTTTTTACGCGGTATATTTTTGGAAATACTATTCCAAAATAACAACTTCCATACCACTGTGTAGGAAGCCTAAAGTAAGCCTTATTCCCACACACATAATAGATTCCAGGAAAAACTGAATCTGTTCCTCCTTTGAGTCCCCAACCTCCAAGAATTAAGAAATTGTGTTCACATTCACTGGTACCTATGAAAACATTGTTATAATCAGTCTTTAACCTATGAAGACAACTTTCCCTGTCTTTACGAAATCCAGAGCCATAGCAGCTTGAGCTTTGCCAGGTGTATAACTCCCTTCTTTCTCCGCCCAAGGTGGCAAATGAGCCTTATGCTCAGAAGCTTTCTTTTGAAAATCTTGTCTTCTATCTTCTACTAAATTCAAAAATATCTTTTCTTCTTCTAATAAAGAACATGTTAGATTGTGTCTATGTGCATGTGTTATATCTATTGATTTGATTGTTAAGAAAAATTCTCCCATAAACTGTGCGTCTTGACTACTAAGCACTGGGTTCATACTCTTGCGAATCGGAACCTCAGAAAATATCACATTTAAGTTTGAATAATAATACTGAAGTTTCCCTGTTCTATAAAATAAACTAGACAAAACACTACATGATATGCCATATGTCAGTGGTAAATGGTGATATGTTAGACCTTCTGCTACTGGTTCGGGTAACTTCATACAGACGTAACAATTACTAACTTCCATGGTATCTACATATTGAAATAATAACTTTGTGAAAACATTCAAACTAGTGTTGTTATCAGCTATTTCATGATGAATTTCTGCCTCATCTTCTGCCATTAGTTCTACTCTATTGCCCTTCATGTTTGCTGTCCTCCCTTTAGTTTCATTATTAATCTTCTTATCTATTATCATAAGGTAAGGAACTGCTACAATCAGGACTAACCATACTATAAGCACCATCACTAGACTACATATGCATATTGCACAGCATCTTCTACAACACTTCTGTTTTGGTCTCCTAGTAACTCTATCGTCAGGCATTTTTCGACAAGGAAGATTGCTCTTCTTATCTCTTCTTCTTTTCTTTAGCTTATTCTTTTGCTTAGTCAGGGTGGTCTTGTTTCTTCTTCGTAAGTTAGTTCTGCACTTGTTCCCTCGCCACCACTGTCACTTGATTCTGAGCTTTCAAAATCTTCAAGAATTATATAAGTCCAGTCAGGACCCTTGAATTTGTTATTCACAAGTTTCAGTCTTTTGCTTTTTCTTTTCGCTGACTTTTTCTCTTGATCAGTTTGACTTGTTACTTCAGGTACTTGGTCTGGATCTTCACTTCTGGTTATTATGTGGTACTTTACTCTTTTAATGACACTCGGCCAATGATCTCCTTTTCTTGTTTTCTTTGTTTGCACTGTCTCTTGATCTTCGCTTTCAGAAATCTTTTTAATTTCACTGCTTAGCACTGTTTCGTGTTCTTCAATTACTGTGTTTCTTATTTGCTCCTTTTCAGGTCTAATTGGTTTCTCTGTATTAGCTCCGCTGTGAGTTTCCAATAACTGACCTTGTTCTTTATTTATTTCTTCAAGTTCATGTTTTTCAAGGTTTTCTTCTTCTGTGTACTCTTCTTGATCTAACTTGTTCTGATCAGGGCTTATTGCACTGTGAACTTCTACAGCCTGACCGGATTCTTCTAGATCTGTCTGTCCCTGTTCAAAGTCTATTAGGTTTTCACTGTTTTGAGTCCAATTTTCTTTCCCTATCTGACCTTGCTCAGGTTCTCTTATTGTCTTTTCTTCTTGTACCTGAGCTGCTTCTTCTGCACCTATCTGATCTTCTTCAATTTCTTCCAATTTCGCTTGACTTCTTGTTCTGTGGTATACTTCAGGAACTTCTACCACTGGTATCCAATCCTGACTTGTGCTCGGTTGTTCTTCTTTAGCTTCTCTTGAATCTCGAGCCTGAGATTCCTCCGCTGGGCAACCTTCAGCTTCCTCAGTGATTGATGCTGTCTGAGGATTTTCTTCTTCAGGATCTGGCACTCTTTTGGTGTGGCTTACGTGAATCCAATTAGGAAATCTGGCACACTTCACTGCTGTATTCGTTGTCAGTATGACTTGACACGGTCTGCTCCATCTGGGTGATAGACATGTTTCTCTGGTGTGATTCTTCACTACCACCCAATCACCAGGATTCAGATCATGTTCTTGTTCAGGCTGCCTGGAAACTGCGTCTTCTCCAACCTGATGAGAGACAGAACGCACTAGGTCAGCCAATCCTTTGCAATAGTCCAGAACCATATCATCAGATATATTCACCATTTTGTTTGTGGGAACATGTGTTTGTCTCATTGCTCTTCCCATCATTATTTCATGTGGGCTCAATCCTCTGTTTCTGTCAGGTATACTTCTGAGTCCCATTAGAACAAGTGGAAATGCATCTGGCCACTCTAATGATGTTGATGCACACATTTCTCCCAATCTTGACTTTATAGTGCCATTCAATTGTTCAACCACTCCAGAATCCTCTGGGCGATATGCACAGTGCAGTTTCTGTTTGATTTGAAATGCTTCACAGATTATCTGGATCACTTCACTGTTAAAATGTTTTCCTCTATCTGATTCCAAAGTTACTGGGAAACCAAACCTAGGTATGAGCTCACGTAACAACAGTTTTGCAACTGTAATGCTGTCATTTCTCCTAGTAGGGTAAGCCTCCACCCATTTTGAAAACAGACACACTATGACTAGTACATATTTCAGCCCTCTACATGGTGGTAACTGTATGAAATCAAACTGAAGTCTCATAAATGGACCCTCTGCCTTTCCAATTTTCCCAAATCCAATTACTGTCTTCCTCCCCGGATTATGCATCTGGCAAGTTAGACATCTCTGGCAAAGACTCTCTGCAACAGCCCTGAATTTTGGATTGTACCAATTTTGTCTAAACAGCCTAATCATTGCATTGTGTGAGTCTCCATGGTGCATTCTAGCCATTTGTGAGAGTAAACAGTCTGGCATGACTGGTCTCCTATCAGCACTGATCCACACTTCATCCTCTCCTCTTTGGGAGCAACCCACTTTGATCCACAAATTCTTCTCACTTTCATCAACCTCATCTTGCAATTTCTTGACGTCATTCCAAGTTTCAGGTGGCATATACAGCATAAGTTGGCAGCTGATTCCCATTCTTTCCACCCTCTTATTGACTGACATTCTGGCTTTGGCACAATGTTGAGCCACCAGATCCGCATATCTGTTGCCGACTACCACCCAGTCATCTCCTGACTGGTGTGCGGCACATTTCACCACAGCCAATTCTTTTGGTGCTTGTATTGCTTCTAGCAAATCCCTTACAAATTGACCATTTTTAATGGGGGATCCTGAAGAAGTCATGAAATCCCTCTGCATCCACAGTTGGCCAAAATCATGCACAACCCCATAACCATATTGGCTATCTGTAAATATGGTCACTCTCTGATTCCTCCCAATTTTACATGCCTTTATCAGCGCAATCAATTTGGCTACTTGTGCAGATTTGACTCCTGGTAAATAGGATGCTTCAATTATTCCAGTTAATTCACATACCGCATAGGCAGCAGTTAGTTTACCATCTTCATGTCTTTGACATGAACCATCGACAAATAGCTCCCTGTCTGGCTTTTTAAGAGGCTGTTCCTCTATATCTGGGCATGGTTTTGTGCATAATTCTGTAATTTGTATACAATCATGTTCATCGTCTTCATCATCTTTTATTCTCTCATGATATGGGTTTGGTAGTAAGGTTGCTGGATTTATTATAGTACACCTTACCATGCTCACATTTTCAGCACCCATTATTATTCTTTCATATTTAGTCAGCCGACTAGGAGTAAGATGCTGAGTTCGGGTTCTTGTCAAGAGAATGACAACTGCATGTGGAACATACACCTTTACAGGATGTCCCATCACAATTGACTCACTTTGTTCAATACTCAAACAAGTAGCCGCCACTGCGTTTAGGCATCCTGGCAACGCGGCTGCTACTGGGTCCAATGTAGCAGAAAAATAGGCTATAGGACGTCTTTCTAGTCCATGTCTCTGAGTTAAGACAGAAAGTGCACAATTTTCTCGCTCATGACAGAACAAAGCAAATTCTCTCTTATAATCAGGCATGCCTAAGGCAGGTGCTGAACATAGGGCATTTCTCAATTTTACAAAGGCTTCTACACTTACATCCTCCCACTCAACAGGGTCCTTTGCTTTCTTTTTCGTCATGTTAATTAATGGTTTAGCTAACACGGAAAATCCTGGTATCCATTGTCGGCAGTAACCCACTATTCCTAAGAACATTCTCACTTGTCTTTGTGTTACAGGCATTTGCATTTTCTTTATCAATTTTACCCTTTCAGCTGTTACTCTTCTTTTTCCTCTCTCAATTTGGTGTCCCAGATACTTAACAGCTGTTGTGCAGAATTGCAATTTTTCAGGTGAGACTTTATGCCCTTCTTCTGCCAAAAGATTTAATAATGCTATGGAATCAACAACACAGTCCTCTCTGGTGGTCGATGCCAACAATAAGTCGTCAATATATTGGACTAAGACTGAGCTTCCTGCATCACTAGTTTTTCAAGGCACTTCTTCAGTATCTGGTTGAAAATGGAAGGACTTTCGGTTTACCCCTGAGGAACACGATTCCACACATAGACTTTGTTCTCAAATTTAAATGAGAAAAGATACTGGCTGTCTGGATGTAATGGTATTGAAAAGAACGCTTGACATAAATCAATTACTGTGAACCATCCTGCATTCCAAGGGATCTGGTATAGAATTACTGCAGGATTTGGTTCTATGGGACAACATGGTTCTACAATCTTATTTATTTTCCTCAGGTCCTGAACAATCCTATATTTTCCACTAGGTTTCTTTAGTCCCATGATTGGTGAATTACATGGGCTACTCATTACTTCTTTTAGAATGTTTTGTTCTACCATTCGATTGATTTCTTCAATAACTCCTGTTTTTACTTCTGCACTTATTTTGTACTGCCTGGTATTTGGGAAAATTGCACCTTCTTTCACAGTAATTTGAACTGGATCTATTTTAGCCATAAGTCCTACTTCTTTTCCGCTGAAATCCCATACTATGGGGTTTACTGTACCCTTTAATTCTTCTGGCAACTCATCTCTTGTTATTAACGAGAACATCTCGTCTACTTCTGTACCTTGTTTTGCAATCATAAATTTATATACATGATCTTCATCTGGTGTTTGTACTGCCACACCATCCGGTGTGCAGAAAATTGTACAATTCATCCTGCACAATAAGTCCCTACCTAATAAGTTCACTGGACTAGAATCACATACTACAAACTGATGCATTTCTCTAAAGTTTCCTATTTTAACTTCCATTGGTTCGGTAAGAGGTGTTCTAATTCTTCGATTAGCTACCCCTACTACTTGGATATCTTCACCAGAGAGAGGAAGGTCTGGGATGTCTGCTGATCTCACAGTAGACCTGGTAGCACCAGTGTCCAAAAGGAAAGCAATATCATTACCTTTCACATTCCCTTCAACATATGGACCAGACTGATCTACCTGTAAGGATGCGCCAAGTACGCACTCCTTCTCCCCCTCTCCTAGGCACCGTCATGGACTGAATCGACAGAAATCGTCCTGCAAAAGAAATTGTGATGTCATATAATCATTCTTACCACTTCCTCCCTGATATCCGATGTCTGTACCATGCTTTGCTCTGCTTACATTACCCTGAATAGGTGCGGGTGGCAACTGACTCTGAGGATTTACACCCTGCTGTGAGTCATTCTGTGTCTGTGGATTTAAATTTTGATTTGGGCCATTATTATTCCGAATCTTTTTACACTCGTCCTTCCAATGCCCCAATTTTCCGCATCCATGACAAGGAAATTTCTTTTTAGCTTCTTCTCTACTCATTCGTCCTCTAAATTTTCCACCATTCCCAGTATCACCACTCGTTCCAGAATCTTTTCCTTGATTTTCACTCGGATTTTCCAAATTAATTCCTTGTTTCTCTGCCATTTTCACCTGAGCCCACATCACTTTTTCCTGCAATTTCTTGTGTCTATCCTCAATATCGTCTCCAAAATATTTTGCATATTTCAGAATTTCATCTATGGGCTTTCCCTGCCAACACAGCATGTGTTGTTTAATCATCTGGCAAATCTCCGGCTTCAAACCGTAAACAAACCGATACACAAAATGACTCATGTTTTTGTCTCCAATGTCCTCAAATCCACTATACTGTTTAAATACCTGCAATAAACGCTCATAGTAGGAATGCACGGATTCATTAGCTTCTTGGGTAGTTCGATCTATTTTTACCCAATCTGTTTCTTTCGGTGGTATTTTCCCTTTCAGGTAAATTATCACCTGCTGATACTTTTTCATCACATCATTTGACGGGGCACCTGTTTTCGGATCTCTAGGATATTCATCGCTTGGCCAATCCACTGTGATTTTGCAACCTGTCCACAAATCGGCAGGTACCACTATGTCAAACAACCCATCCAAATCCTTCAACAATACCTTCGACACCTTCACAAACCTGTCAACTTGCTTGTACCATTCAATAGGTTTTTCTCTCAACTTTGGAAAATCATTTGTAAATGACAAAATATCCTGTCTGCTCCATGGGACATGTACATAGCCTCCTCCCGCAACTTCTCTCATGGGATACATTTGGTCTGCTTTCCCTGTTTCCTTCATCACATACTCAGATGCTGTTCTACTTGTCCGTGCTTCTTCCTTTTTCTTGGCCCACCTAGTTTTCCATTTATCTAGGTCTCCCCATTTTTGCAAAACTAACATTAATTCTCTTATTTGTAATCTTCTTCCAGAGGCATTCATATTTTCTAAATCTTTGTCTGATAATTCTGCTCTATAGGGTTTCTGTAGTACTTTTGATCTATTCCCATCTGTGGTGCTAAATTGGATAATTTTTCATGAAATATCCTTACATTTCTAGTGATACTTCTACACAGGAACAATAATTCTTCTTCATCATAGGTATTTAAGCGTTTTAGTCCTACATTTCCTGCTATTATTTCTTCTAATTCGACTTTCAATTTATGAATGTCCATTATTTTCGGAGGTGTGCACTGTTTAACTGACCCTTGTACCCATCTTTCTAGATCTTCAGGTGTTACTATGGTGGCGCTTTTTGCTCCTGATGAAGTTATTAAACTTACATCTTTTGAACATCCAGGTACATCTTTCCTGGGAGTACTATTTACAGAACCTCGAATAGGCAAGTCCATGAGTGATATTGTGGATTCAGAGTCACTAAATTGATCCTCAATTATAACTGGAGCTTCAGGTCTGGGATTACTCACAGGAGTAGGTGCAAGTATCGGTGGAGGACAATTTCCCTGAGTACCATATAATGGAACTACTGGACCAATAGTTACTGGTATGGTCAGCGAATCAGGATGTACTTTTATCTGGGTTATTTTCTGTATTAATTCTGCTCTGGTCTTTTCTAGAGCTTCCTTTTCTTTGTCATGAAGTATTCTACTCGGGGTGAATTCATGCATTACCTGTGGCACTAATGGAGTTTTCGGTGGTGCACTTGGGGTGCATCGACTTGTCCCTTCCTGATATGGTGGGGGATTTCTTAACATTTCCTCCATAAATTCATCTTCAGACTCCTCATTTCTCATTAAATGTTTTGTCTTTTCTGTGCACTTACTTCCTAATTTCTCCTCTGCTGAGAACAATGGATATAATCCCTCTGTAATCATTGCCCTTCTCCATTGTTTCATCTGACCGTCCCTAGACTCATGTAAGTATCTGGGGAAAAATCCTGGATAACTCCTATTTCTCCGAGGTCGGTCACGCTCAAATGCCTCGGTTTCCCATTCCTCTAGAGCTTCGTACTGAGTTAATCTAGGTCTGGGTTCTAGGTCATTCATCCTCAATCTCAAATTTTGAAGAATTCTTCCATTGAATGTACCATTCTCAGGAAATGCTAATACTCCATCATGTTTGGTGTATTCTATCCAATTTTCCATCCATACACAAGTATGATAACCTCTCTCCATCATCATGAATGAAGCGGGCGTTTTAGCTGGTGGAATAATAATTCCTTCTCTAGTTTTGATTGGTTTGTCCTTTTTAAAATAATTCTTAATCTTTTGTAAGAATGACATTTTTCTCCTTTCTCCGTACATCTTGGGTAAGTACCGATGTATAAAGTTATATTCTGCAAAGCCTAAATATCTCCTATCCGGACGAATTCCTGTTAAAGTCGGATTGCGTTTTAACATGCAATCCTTATCCACTAAGAATTTCGTTTCTATAATTTTAACCAATCAAATGTCTGCTATCTTTTATTTCCGAGCCAATCCTTGCGCGGTCTTTTGGTGACGTTTTATCTGTCAACCCCTCCTTTACAATCTGCTCTTTTCTGTCCTTGCTGGTTTAACCAATCCCAGCGCGGCACCTGTGACGTCAGTACTACTCCTGACTACTAACCCCTCCTTTACAAGGGTCTTTCCACACCCGCGGATTCAACCAATCTCAGCGCAGCGTTTTGTGACGTCAGCTCCCTCTCCGGCAACTGACCCTCCCTTTACAAAATTTACGCAAACTTATTTTCTCTATAAATCTTAATAAAATTTCAGTAACAACATGAAACATTCGCTATCGTGCCAGTTTCTTCTAAATTCGAAAAAGATAGTTTCTTCCACACTTTAGTAAAACCTTTCCGTTTACTAAACATACACTACGAGTAAAACACTTCCGTCTACTCTTCACACAAGCTCCAGAAGTACCTGTTACTTCTCCAATGTTACCCTTTCTAGGTGATATAACATCAAATTTTCATCAGCGTACCCTTTTTGCTATTACTCACACGCATAGAGTCCCTAACGAGTACTGAAAGTCCTGCTTAACTTCTCAGTACTATTTCTGCCTGACAGATAACCTCACTGCAGAATGGCTTCCACTTGCCACCCGCTATTCTTTTTACCCCGGGGTATTCTGGACAACATAAAACGAAACTCAAAATTTAAGCGGATGTTAGTTCATAAAAACACAAATAAAAATTCTCATTACCCAATTAACAAAGAGTAACCATAACCATCCTCTGCTACCAGAAAACTGATCCAGCGCGATATTAGCAAACAGCATTCATACACCATATACTCACTTGGGCCCATACATTCACACTACGCTAATACTTACGCTGGGTTTTATCAGTTGTTACTCTTATCAAAAATCCCTGCTACCAATTACCTTCTGATTGAAGAGAATGACTTACCAATGAATCCTTTGCTAATTGGGAAATTTAAAATGAGTGACATTCAATATAGTACATAATCCTGAAATAACCACTGAGTCAGGAAGTTTTAAATTGTTTATCTAAAGTTTTAGCAGAGTAAAATACAGAGCCACATGGTACTTAATCAAAATACCCAAGATTAAGCATAGAAATGATTATTGCTAATCAATGACGGTGTTTAAAGAAAGGGAGAGGATAGAAATAGCAGCGCAACTAAAGGTTGCATTATATTTACCTAAGTGTGAGAACCAAAACCCCTTAGCCAAGGAGTTGGAAAGAATAGGACCCCGGAAGGATGAAGAGCAAAGACTTCTTCCAGGATCAGAACAGGACCGGTGACCTCTCTACAACGACGCCTGCGTCGTTCCCCTCTCTGATACTCGACTTCTCCTCGATTCTCCCGTGCCTTCCTTCTAATGGACTCCGCCGCCCCCTTCCTCAGGACCTCTTCTGGACAGGAATTCAGTCAGCAACCGATCAGCATGGCAGTCTGGAGCTAAAGCTCTCTGACAGCATTGACGCCTGTTCTTCGTAAACGCATGCTCTAACTAATTAACTAATGCTATATTCTATTATACCCTTCTACGCCCATGTACCTCCCCTTAATGTTGCTAAAATATGGGGCCACTACTTCTGATTGGACAGGGACAGGGGGTGGATTCTTGCACCATATTGATTTGGCCTAAATTGTAAAGCCTATTGTCTTTACGTTCCCACCCCTTCAAATTAATACATTCGCTTTATTTCCCACCCGTCTCACGACAAATGTTATACATTTTACAGGGGAAAAGTATCATTTTGTCCACAGGAAACATAAAGTACAGCATCTTCGGACAATGGGTCATGGCCTTGGGAGACGTCCAAGTTGACTTCACTTGGCAGGCACACAGGGTACATGCGCAGAACCATCGTCTCTCGAGTTACAAGTCACCAACCCAGGCCCAAGTTTACGAACTAATAAAAGTGCAAGAAGAAAATATTAAAATCACAAATAAAATGTTTCACTGTATGCCCACTTTTCCTACTCTATTCCCAATTAATTATAATACTGTCCTGCATTAGTAGCGTTAAGAAACGACAATTTAATAATGACATGAGAGCAAGCTGAAGCATGTGAAAACATCAAGCAGCCATTTTAATGCATACTGCGCAGAAGCAGAAGTTTCCCACCAAGCAAAGAAAGACATCACACCATGTGATCAGGTTGCGACATGCGCAGTGAGGTTCACGCGCTTTAGCAGCCATTTTGGATTACAGACAAGCGTTATTCTTTAGTAAAACACATATGCAAGCTTCTCTCCCTTTGTGTAGTGTATGCAAAGGTTAGTATTAACAATACAAATTTAATAAATTAATACTATGAGGAGGATTGCGTACAAGCAAGTTTCATTTATGAAACCTTGCTCCATCACCGGCACACAGATGTGAACTCCAACATTGCCAAATCAAGGCTCTGTGACCTACTGGACCGCAGTGTAGGCCGGAGGCAGCGGTCAGCATGGGCCCACAGCCACCTGTCGTTGGCTCACGAGGCACAGAGTTAGTGACACAGTGGCAGTTGTCGGTAGTGTTCAATCACCCCCGTGACGATGATACTGTTCCCTCCGGCCTGCAACACGTCATCCTCTTACGCCCCTCCGTGCGTGCGAAGACATGTATTCAGCCTTTTGAATTACCGATGTTCAGTTCCAATTCTGGGATCCCACTCGAGCGCAGCGTAGGCCGAGGGCAGTGGTCCGCGTAGGCCCACAGACACGTGTCCTGTGCTTGTGATTCATTCATTTGCTTCACTGATAGCAGGCAGTTTGGTGATATCACCCCTGCAGTAGACATCCGGTCACTGCCATGGTGTAATCAAAACTCAGTTCCAAATGTGTGACCTACCTGACCGTGGTGTAGGCCTGAGGCAGCGGTCAGCACAGCCCATTCACCGAGTGTCGCCGGCATAGATTGGATGGCCCCACCTGCCTGCGTAGTTCAGGTTCAGTGGCACCACGTGTAGCCGGCCGGCGTTGAACAGGGTTAGTGGCACCACATGTAGCCGGCTGGCGTTGAACAGGGTTAGTGGCACCACGTGTAGCCGGCTGGCGTTGAACAGGGTTAGTGGCACCACGTGTAGCCGGCTGGCATTGAACAGGGTTAGTGGCACCACGTGTAGCCGGCTGGCGTTGAACATGGTTAGTGGCACCACGTGTCGCAAGAAGCCCATATGGAACTATGCCTCACTGATCGGGGGGCGTCTGGGGCTGTGGCCGCTGGTCCGGATTTGGGGTCACTGCCATTCATGACTCAGGACACAGTTTCACATGTGGGACCTGCTGGTCCGAGGAGTGGGCCGTAGGCGGCAGTGCAGTACGTCAACTAGAAAGGACTGAAGCGGGCCTGTGTCGTGGAGGCCTGGTGGTCTGAGCTGACTGCCAAGTTCATGGGACTCAGGCTTGGAGCTTGTGCCGGCACGTGGTGGGCCCTCCTTGACACACGCCAGTGTCGGAAGGTGATCAGTGTGGCCTGGCTGTGCAGGGGCGGGCCTGACGTGTTCGTGGTCCAGCGTGCCGGGGTCCGGCAGGCGCACTGCATCGCAGGCAACTCGGCTCACGAGGATGGCGTCGGCCTCATGGCGGGGTGGGAGGTGCCGCCCTGGCAGAGACGTTGGTCTTTCCGGAAGGGGACCACGCCCAGGCCTACGTGGTTTTTATTCACACCCATACGCTGGCGTGGCGTACGCCGGGCCATCCCACTCTGCTGACGCTTAGGGGGGGGGTGTAACAGGCAACATTTCCACAAGGTCCCCCACTGGCTGGGGTGACATGGTGGCGTCCACTGTCCACTACACTCCATACGCAAGCGGTGTATGTCGCCATGGATATGGGTGTGTTCTGCATACTGCGAGGTGTCCAGCACATCTCCGGCACTGTTGGCATTGTGTACTTTCCCAATCATGGTTCTACTGCATCCTTCACACATGCTTGGTTGCCACCTCTCCCCACATTCGGCTATTATGTGGCTGAGGTACCATGCCGTTGCTGGCTCATGTTCAGGGCTTGCCCATGTGGACATTGTAAGTTGTTCAGTCGTGTCTGGTGGGTGGGCATATTGTTGTATGTGATTTTGTGACGTGTGCATTGCCAGAGTTGTGAGTTGCAGGGTTGTGGTGTTGAGGTGTGTGGGATGTTCATTTGTATCTTGCCAAAGGGCTGTACATTTGCCTTGTTGCCATCCTGGGAATTCTGGTTGATGATGGACTGTCGGAGGATGAAGGTATCATGCACACTGGCTGTGTATTTGGAGGCGACATTGTTGGGTGTTCCACGGTGTTCTGTTGTTGCCTGCACATTGGTGTGAGACGTGTGCTTCCTGTTGTGGTGATTGTGTGCTGTGTCACCAGGGGCACAGGTAGTACATGTGTGCTATGTGTTGCCCCCAACACGTGCGTGCATCCTGCTATGGCGTATGGTCCTTGCTTGGTCTCCAGCGGATCCTGCGCCTTGTGTTGTACGTATGTGGACTGGGGTACCAGGGTGATGGTGATGTCCAGGACAGGTGTGGGGGACTTGTATGTGACTGGCTGTGAGACTCCTCCGACTCTGGCGGGTGTTGGATGGGGGGTCCCAGGGGCCAACAGGTGCAGCCACACCATCAGCTTTGTGTGGGGTGGGATGTTGGTTGTCTGCTGTGTTGTTGCTGTAGGCCTGTTAGGCGATGATGGTCAGGATGCGTAGGTTGGTTGTCCCTTTCAGCCTGTAGTGGAAGGTGACATTGTCAGATGTTGGGTCTGTGCGGCTGGTACGTTTCCTGGGGTTCCGCTGTCTTTGTCTGCGCTGCGTCTGTGGTGGTCCAGGGGGGGGGTGTTCCGGGTGTGGGATGGGGTCCTGGGGGTGGTGTAGGTGGATGTTGTGGCCCTCTTGGGTGTCCGGACCGCATGATGGGTGGCTCCATGGCTTCTGTTGCCTTTGGGATGTGGCCCTGGGCTGTGCTCCCTTTTGTGGTGCAGGCTGCCGTCCGACTTTACACCAGGTCAGAGCAGGTGTAGATTTCCTGGTGCTAACGTGCCTTATCGCCTGTTTTGTGTTTTTATCGGGGATGTGGCTGGTCGTTGTGAATGTTGAGGTGTGCTCTTGTCTCTGCTTTTGTCACGGGAACGCCTACTCTGCATCTCATTAGCGATATTTGCGAGGGTCCTCTGTGCCGATGTTTTTTGCGGCTGCTATCGCGGGTAAACTGGTGCTGTGGGGTGTTAACACCGGCCTGTGAATGGGGGGGTAAATTTATCATGACTTTGGCTGCGATAAAGTGCCGTTAATTCGGCGATGGCTCCTTGTGAATATGCCCCTAAGTCTTTCTGGATCTTTTCTTTTCTCTTGCTTCTCCTGTTGTCTCCTGATCTTTGTCGGGGTCCACTCCATGTCTCTATCATCATCATCAGAAGTGGTCCTTGGAGAAGATGATGCTGTAGTATCCTTCCTTTTCCTTGCTGGAGATGTGGGAGCCAATGATTCTAAAAGAGGAGGTTCAACTTATTGCTCTGAAGGAAGCTCAACCTCCTGTTCTGCTCCAACATCATTCAAATCCATGGCTGGCTGCGGCTGCTGTCCACTTTGCTGTGTTTCCTGAAACGATTGTGTACTACTTTGCAAAATGGACAAATCCAATTCAACATCACTACTCGTCGGCTTCAACATGATTGCTCTGGCTCCCTCACTGACTGACAGACATGGTCCTGGGCTTAGGTTGGGGGCGGTACTGTTGATGTAGGAGTGCTGCTCTCAGCTTGCTTGCTGGAGGCCGTTGCGGCAGGCACAACTTTCCTGAAAAAAGTTGCGGTCGGCACGCCAGTGGTGGAAATCTGTTTTTTCTGCTCCCCACTAGTCACTTTCTTGGCAGCTCCTTTCTTTGGGGCCATCTTGAAGTTGTCAGTTGGCAGTGGCACATAGCTTCACAACAAGCTAAAGGGATGACTGTGTTGCATAGGCAGTCACATGTCACGTCATGCACAGGCCTTCTGTCTGGCAGTACTGTGGGTAATGTCTCTTCTGTTGTGCACCTAAAAGCAAACATGCAAGAAAAAGATCAGTGAAATGTTGCATTGTTGCAGTTCAAGTAGTAGTACAAACAAACAATAGAATTTAGTGTGGTTACTTAAGTTATTATAAATAATTAACAATAGTATACAGTGTTCATTTGTAAAACGGAAAACTACACCAACATAAACTTTCATGGTGTTCACTCAGGAAGGATTAGAAAGAGCAACAACAACAAAACAATACAGCTGTAACTGTTTGCTTTATGTGCAATGCATGACGTGGGATGTGGCACTCAGGGAGGTGCAGCTGACAAATGACAATAGAATAATCCTTACACAATGATTGCTGTTGTGCACCTATAGCAGACATGGGGTTGATTTATTGATGCCAGATGTTATGAAAATGGTAAAAAAAAATCTAAAAATAAAATAAATACATTTAAAAAAAATAAAAGAAAAAATATTTAAAATGTTACAATTTAAAAATAATATATAAAATGTAAAACTTAAAATTAAAAGAGAAAAAATAAGTGACATTATCCTCAAGCATATCATTAATTTTAATTTATTAAACTGCTATCTCATTGCTCAACCATCCATGCAAGCATATGGCAAAGGCCACACTGGCTGGACACATAAAATGGCTGTCTGCCATTGCCACATGGTCATCAACAACAACAACACAGAGCAAAAAGGCTTTGGGAACAAAGAGCAGAAAATATGCAGTCCTATAGCAAAAGCACACTGGCTACCTACACAAAATGGCCACCCACTGACCACACAGTGAATCAGTAAGCAAGGTGGTGTGGCCGCAACATAATGATAGAAGAACAACACATGCAAGCCTATGGCAAAAGCACACTGGATGCCTATGCAAAATGGCCACCAGCCACATGGTCAAACAGCAAGCAAGGAGGCATGGGGAACAAAGAGAAGATGTACAGGCCTATGAAAAAAGCACACTGGCTGGCTACACAAAATGGCTCCCAGTCACATGGTCACAACAACAACAACCAGCAAGGAGGCATGGCCACAAACAAAGAAGAAATGCAGGCGTATGGGGAAAAGACACTGGCTGGTTACACATGATCAGAACAACAACAAGGAGGAGGTCTGGAAAACAAAGAACACATGCAGGCCTAGGGTGGACACTGACTATACAAATGGCCCCTGGCCACATGGCAAATGAACAACAAAGGCAAATGGCGACCTATTCCAAACACACATACACACACACAGTGGCATGGTAACACAGAGAACACAGCATTAATTCAGCAATGCCAAAAACAAAAATTAGCAGGGCTAAAAATGTTCACAACAACACACATCCTCCAAAGGCATTACCCCACCTAAACACGGTTTGCAGGGGGAAAAAAACATAAAATACCACAAAAAACACTTTTTGTATCTTAATCCAATGCCATCCATGGCCTAAATGATATTTCAATTCTACAGCCACCACAGAAACAGTTATTTCATGCACCCATGAATAGTGCAGGGCCTACTGGCTAGAAGGCTCATTGGCGGACTAGGCCACATAGTGAATTAAATCAATCAATATTACAAACGTATTAAAAAACATGGAGAAGAAAATTTACTGAACAGTGCAAAATTTTTCCTACAGAAAAAGAAGATAAAGTTCATGCAAAAAAAAACTGGGCCCCTACTAAAACTGCAGGTCACCGACCACAAGAAATTTAAAAAAATGAATAAATGTACAAATAAATCCAGGTGCATGCCCCCAGTCAAACAAACAACACCCTTATACACCAGTTTTTTAACTTGCTTGTGATATCTCAAAAACAAAGTCCTTTAATCCAATGGTATATATGCAGCAGACAATGAGAGTGATCCTTCCAGCTCCAAATCCCAATGAAAAATGACCAGGAGAGGGACAAAGCACTGGGAGTAGCCTGCTGGACAGGAGCAGGAAGTTGGAGTCTCTGGGGCACTTCTTTCTGGTTTGGAAAAAAGAAGTTAAAAAATGGCTTCTTGCACACAAAAAACAACTCCAATGGCCAGTTTGAGAAGAAAATTCACTCCAAATGACTCTCAGCTGCATTCTCAAGCAGAAAAGCTGCTCAACCAATCTGTTTACGATAGGCTCTAAGAATGCTAGATTGGTGCTGTCATGGCCGGAAGCCGTGCTAGTGAGCGCAAAGTCTCGCGGGAGCTCTCTAGCGGTGCGAGAAGTCTTGCACATGCTCCCAAGCAGCCCGAAAGTCTTGGCGGTCGCGGTTGTGCACCAAAAGAAAACTCGAGTGTACAGACGTGAAAAGGGCAGAATTCAGGAACTCAGCGTTCCGTGGTGGAGGACCTGAATTCCGCAAATTCCACAAGCGGAGCAGAGTTTACCACCCAGGCTTACCTACTACTAGCAGTGAGAGTGTGCCCACCTGGAGACAAACTTGTCATACAACCAAAATTTTCAGGGAAGGCGCTGTCAAGCCCACTGAGAGAAAAGATGAACAATAGCTCTCCTTCTGGCCTGGAACAAAATATCTCTGTGGTGTTTCAAGAGCAGGTGGTACCATCAACTGGTCAAGCACCCATTTATTCTTTAATCTAGAGGCCACTGTACAAACAGGGCCTCCAACTGCAGCCCCTGCTCTCCTTCCTCCAACGCTTCCAGGTGCCCTCCCAGAACAGCAATAGCTGTCGAGCAATTCTTTTACCCATGACAACCCTAACACCTCAAATGTTGTCCACCCTCTTACAGCTTACTATGACATAATGGCTGCTTTCGAGGAGGTCATGAGGCCCATAGAACATGTTCAGTTAGGCAGAGGACAACCTTCCTCAAAAAGCTTTGGGGGATGGCCCTCCGGACGGACAGGCCCTATGCCCAACAGTTCATGGGCAGCCAACCCTCACTGCATACATCTGAAAGCTGTGTTCAGCAGAGTTGGCCAAACGGGCTGACCTCATGGTCCTGCATCCCACCCTCCGCAAGTGGCCAACAATGGCTGTGCATGGTTGACCACTTTTGGCCACCCCCTGCACCCAACTCATCAGAGGTGACCAACACCTCCAATGCATATCTTTTGACATTGTACCATTGGTTACTGGGACTGCCTTCTGGCCTGGTGCTATGCCCAACCCACCGAGAGCAGCCAACCTCTTCTGTGCATGGCCTTCGACCATGCACAGTGCTGGATTAACCACAGGGCCTGGTATCCGGCCATCTCTTGTTTCAAACTCTGTGTGGGTGGCCAACATTCGCAGTGCATGGCCATTAGCTGTACACATCAAGGGTTGGCTGGGGGTCCCACCCTTTAGCCTAAACTTGCACTCAACCGTCTGCAGGTGGCCAACACCACAGCACACAGCCTTTGGCAGTGTGCAGCGTGCAGCGTGGCCATGCCACAAGACCTGACCTCAGCCGTGCCCTGCACCCACCCCTCCCCAGGCACAGTGAAAGAAAAAGCTCCGCAATCCAATATGGGGGCCTTTAATTTTTTCAAAAGGATTTTGAATCCTCAATGGATTCCAACCTGTGAGTTAACCATCTAGATATATCTAAAATCTTTTCTTTTCATACCCGACCCGGGCACCATTTTAAACAGTTAATTCGTAAAAACTAAAGGATGCATTTACAGCAAACCCACAAAAGCACAATCCTTGAGTAAAGTTCTATCTTCCTGCTAAATTTAGTGCAATTACATTATTTTTTTTTCTGTACTAAAGTGAAGAGCAAAGAGTCCTGTGTGAATATAATGCAAAATCTCCCTTTTAGGAGCCTCCCTTCTTCTTGGGGCCCTTCTTGATAGATCTGCACAAAATGTGCGATGAAGAGCCCAAAGTGGAAGTACTTTTTTGGAAATTTCCAGCAGATTCGTTGTATGTTGCCAGAGTTATTAAGAAAACAAAAAACACCTTTCCTCTAGGATATATATTCATGACACTTGTGATGTAGTTACTCTTGTTGTAATCGTATTTAAAAATCTAATTTTTAGTAGCTCCCAATGGAGTGCCTGCATTATACAGAATTCCGATGTTGTGCCCTCGATGTAGTGGGGCTAGCCCCTTACAGTACCACATTGTTGGAAGGGTTGGCGATCTAGATCAGGCTAGGATTACAGAAACTTAGAGCCTTTCTCATCATTGGTGTGGGAAATGGTGTCAAATAGGTCTATGTAAATTAAATTCAACCAGAATAATAATTCCATGCTCTTCTCTGTTCACAGAATCTACCAGGCTTCAGGCCCGGTCCCTGTTTGAGACTCTCTGTCACCTCATTCTCTCTTCACTTCCCCCAGTGCTTCTAACTGTGTTCAGTTGGTTTAAAACAAATCCAGCCTTCAATTGAAGACATCATCAATGACTCAGTCCAGGTTGCCCCTAGAAATGTTTTTCTATAGACACATATATTCATAGCAGTCACATAAGCAACAATCCAGGAAAACATTTATTTCAATGCACACTTCACAGGCGTTAATGCAGAGAAAATACTAAAACTAGATAAAATGTGATTTACGTTCTGACAGTAATCACTGCCTCTTTGCCAAATATCTGCAATATTCATAAATAACATAGAACTAATCATAAGCAAAATGCTGGTCTAACTTCTTTGAGTGTATTTTCTTAAAGTGTCTGCAATGCATTACTGGATAGCTACTTGCAAGTGACTTTTGATTTTCATAGGAACATTCACATGAAAAGCACAACCCACCGTTCATTGCAATAACTTGTAGTGCAATGTGTTGATGCCCATGCGGTGGGTTACGCTGGGTGCAGAGATCCTGTGCTATAGTTTCTGTCATAGAAAATGTACATTTTATGTTCTTGTCTTTTAAAGGCACAGCACACAGTCTACAAACCAATCTTGTTCTTAGCTTGGGTAGTATTTTCCCCTGTACAGTCACTTGTGAGGTAACAGTCTTTGTCTTCTTTCTTGCAGGCTTTTGGCATTGGCCAACACCTCACCTGATGTCTCTGCTCCTTGTGAGACCCTCAGAAGAACATAAGCATCAGGTAAGCAAAGATTCCCCACATGGTTAACACCCCACTGCTTTCTGTCCCTTCCGTATTACCTTATTCTCTCACTGTCTCTTTTCTTTAAAAACAAAACCCTGTTCCGCTCTTAAAGAGATTTCAAACATTAAACAAAATTTTGTCTACCATCTTCTCAATAAAGCATGGCTCCCATTTAAACAAAGTTGAAATAGAGCTTGGGGGGGGGGGCGATTTACTAAGACTTTGTGCCATGTTTGCGTCACAAAAGTGACGCAAATCGACAGCGCTGGAAATAACAGAAGAGTAAATCACTGCTTTGCATTACTTTGCACCATGGGGGCGTACCAAGTGTGGAGCATGGGCGTTCCCATGCAACCACCCAAGGGCTTTCACACTAAACCCAATTTACTAAATAAGGTAGATTGGGTTTAGCGTGAGAAAACCTTGCCCTTTTCAAGCAGGCACAAGGAATGAGAAATGCTTTAATTTCCCCTTCCTTTTCCGACTTTGCATGTGTGCTGCACTATGCAGCACACATACAAAGTGTGAAAAACTTTGCATCGTGTCTGGGCATCGTATGTTGTACAATGAGGGTACCCATTGTGTCCAAAACCTATGCTAGACTAATGCACACACCCTAGCGCTATGGCGCTAAGGTGTGTGCGTGGAGTGGAGCATGGCAGCTGAAATCAGCACTGGCTCAAGGGAAAGGTGAGGAGAGAGCCAAATCTCTGAAGATATTCCGCTCTCCTGCTCCCTCCCTGTCGCACAAAGCAGCGCAGCCTTGAAATGTCATAGTCTTTGCACCAAGCTGGTTTCATTTTCAACCTTGTTCCTAGTCCCTTATTTGACACATGACTGCTTTGCTGTTTATCCGCAACATCTCTTGGTTCAGGAAAATTGTCAGCACCATTACGCTCTTTAGGCCATAAATATTTAGGTACTCTAACAACCTTGCTCATGCTCCACACATTTCCATCAGACAACTCTACTACCTGGTGTCCCACTCTGACTATTTTCATAGGAACGGAAAACCTGGATTCTCCAGATTTAATTAATCTTCCCCTTCTTCACGTGAACCCATTCGCCAATATCAAATTGATGTATGGGACCCTTATGCCTCTGAAAAAACTCTTGTTTATCATTTGATAACCATCGATGATCAAACCTTGCCACTTTGGTACCACTTGCCACTTTGGAACTATCTACTCTATTTCTCATTTCCATCATCCACATTTGGTTTAAATTACACACAGCCTTCCTTCCGCTCATTTTCTCAAACGGAGATATATCTCCCACTGTTCTGGGTGTGACTCTAATTCCATAATAAGTCTTTGAGTACCTGAGAACAATTTTTCCCACTAGCTAAAGCCAACTGTATACCTTCCTTCAAAACCCTTATCCACCTTTCCACAATTCCATTGCTTTGTGGATAATACACTGACGTTCGTAAATGACTAATGCCGTGTTTATCTAAATAATCTTTTATCTCAGTTGACCTTAACTGTACACCATTGTCTGTAACTAAGCATTTGGGAAAAACCTTCCTTTTCAAACACTTCATTTAAGAATTGAATCACTGTATGCGAATCAACCTGATGCACCAATTTTATTTCTGGCCATCTGGATAATTGATCAATGAGAACTATAACATAAACCTGACTGTTGGACAAATACAAGGGGCCAGCAACATCAAGAGAAATTCTTTCCCATAGAGTTTCAGATCTAGAAACAGGAGCTTTCTCATAGTTAATGCATTTTTGTGAGTTGTCACTAATAGCACACTCAATGCAAGTTCTGACCTTTGCTTCAATACATCTGTCAACGGCCGGCCACCAAAATTCAGAACGCAGTCTATTTTTCAAACTAGACATGCCAGGGTGACCTACATGGCCCATGTCTAACACCTGTTGCCGCAAATCTTTAGGTACCACCAGCTGCACCCCACGAAAAAGCATATCATCTATTACTGATAATTTGTTTGCAATGTACAAATAAGGTAACAATTCTTTATCCATAACTTTCTTTTCTGGCCATTGTGATTTGTTATACTTGATGACTTCTTGGATTTCCTCATCATTACTACAGTCACTCCTCCATTCATCTTGTTTAATGCATCCATTTGATACCTCACAAATGGATACAACTCTCTCGACATCCTCATCAATAACACACTGGTCACATTCCTCTTTAATTGGTAATCAGAATAAGCAATCTGCTAAAATGTTCCTGGCACCTGGAATGTATTCCACCTTGAAATAAAAATCTTGCAATTTGTATTGCCATCTGGCAATTCTGGGTATGGCTTTACCACAGCCTTTAGTAGTGAATAACTCCACTAAAGGACAATGGTCTGATCTTATTTTAAATTGAGTACCATATACATATTTGCGAAAATATTCTATGCCCCACCAACATGTCAGGGTTTCTTTTCGAGCGTTGAATACTTAACCTCTGCATCCCTTAGTGGTATTGATGCAAACGCAATGGTGACTAGTTTTCCATCATGATTTTGCATCAAAACATCACCAATCCCTACATTACTTGCATCAGTAACTATAACTGAACTACAACGGGTGTCAAATGTTGCCAAAGCAGAGGTGGAAGATAATTCTTTTTTAAGGTTGACAAATTCAGTAGCACATTCCTTACTCCAAACATATTGTTGTTTTTTCTTCATTGGACCTCTCATGTGATTAGTCTTATCGGCAAACAAAGGAATGAATTTGGCATAGTATTCTGCCAAACCCAGGAAAGATCTAAGCTGATCTTTAGACTGAGGTTCTGGAGCTTCTTCAATTGCTTTTACTAAATTCTGTTTTGGTAATATGCCTTTTTTGCTGATATTGTGACCCAAATAGTCCACAGATTCCATTTCAAACTTACACTTTTCTTTGGTCAATGTCATACCATAACTCCGCAAAATGTTAAGAACTTTGCACAGAGTCTCTGCATGATCTTGCTTATTGTTCCCAAAAACCAGTATATCATCTTGAAAATACAGGGTATTTTTTACATCTTTAAACAATTTATGCATGACCCTTTGAAATACTGCAGAGGCTGATATTAGACCAAGAGGCATCCTTTTGTACCTAAATGCCCCTTCAGGAGTTATGAATGAGGTGTAAGACTTGCTATCCTCATGCAAAGCAATTTGATAATACGCATTGGATAAGTCCAATGTTGAAAACACAGCTGCCCCCTTCAATGCTGAAAACATTTCATTTATATTTGGCAATGGGTGCCGATCCACCCACACACATTCGTTTAAATCTCTCAAATCAACACTGAGTCTCATTTTTCCATTAGGTTTGTGTACTACCACCACAGGTGACAACCACTCAGACGACTCAATTGCTTCAATTATGTCTTGACTGCATAATCTATCCAATTCTTCTCTTAACGCTTGTCTCATAGATAAAGGAATGTTCCTGACTTTGTGTACTTTAGGAACACTATTCTGTTTTAAAATAATTTTATGCACAAAATCTTTCAACAATCCTAGCTTTGATGAAAACACATTGGGAAATAATTTCTCCCATTCAGCTGTTTTATCTTCACTTACTTGAGCTATGAAATCATTATATCCTAAAACTTGTTCATGATGATTGGGATCCAGAGTAATGAGCAAATCTCTTTGTTGTGGCCATCCCAACAAGCAAGATCCCTCCTTAGCTACATACACATTGGCAGTTATGGTCTTACCTTTAAAACTAATACTGGCAACAAAATAACCTAGAACATCAATGGGTTTATTGCCATAGCCAACAGATTTTATGTCAGAAGATAACAATTGTATGTTGGGAAATTTTTGCTACCATTGATCGCCAATTAAAGTATGGCAAGCACCAGAGTCAGCCATAACTTTAATATCTTTACCATCAATGTTAACAACACAGAATGGGGAATCCTTGTTTTTATCATTAACTTCATGGATACAAAGGAAAAATTCTTCTACTAAGCCATCTGACTCTTGATGTACTTCCTTGATATGAGCAGGTCTGTTCATATACTTGTTTTTATTCCTACACGTTCTGGCATAGTGACCTTTGTTTTTACAATACCTACACACCTGTCCGACTGCTGGGCATGATCTGTCATTTGCTAAATGACCAGAAAACCCGCATTTGAAACAAACATAATTTTTCTTTTCTAAACCTTGGGGACTCATTCGAGTTTTTTCCTTGCAACTATCATGTGTTGATTTATCATCACTCACATTCTTTTTCACTACTTGTACCTCAGAAGTCAGTTTTGTGGCCAATTCTTTCATACCTAACTTCATTCCTTCAAATCTATGACTAATATCAATAGCTTTCTCTAAAGTAAGGTCTTCCGCAGCTAACAGTTTCTCTTGTAATTTTGTGTCACCAATTTTGTGTACCATTTGATCACGTAACATCTGGTCATGGAATTCCCCATACTTACATTTTGCAGCAAGAACCCTTAAACCATTAACAAACGAATCAATGGGTTCATTGGGCAATTGAGTTCTACTCAAAAATTTGTGTCTAGCAACTACCTCATTAATTATTTTGATATAAAGTATATCCAATTGTGAAATCGCCATGTCATATACATCAAAACTATCTTCTTCATCTTCATCACCCACAATGGGTGGTAAATGACTTAAAACACGTCTCCCTTCCGCGCCCAAACAATGTTTAAGAATAGCAAGTTTTCGTTTATCAGTATATACATCACTACCAATAGCTTCTAAATAGGCTTCAAATCCATCTTTCCATTGTCTCCACTCTAAAACCGGATCACCTGGATTGGGTAAGAAGGATAACAGTGCAACAATGCCTTCCATTTTAACCTAAACTGATATTATATTTATATTTTGTCCAGGGTGTGTGAATCACTGTATGATGTTCACACTTTTGCTGGTGTCCACAACGCTATCATCACACTGAAGTGCATACAAACCGTGCAGTAGTTGTCTTCAATAAAGTTATTTTGTCGAAAATGTGCAATAGTATGGCTGGTGTCTGCCATCATATAAATTTTCCTAAAGTTAAGTATAAGGCAGATATGAAATTATTGTACTGGATTGTAAGCCAATTGTTCAGGTGTGCGGATCACCGCAATGATTATTTAAAATGACCTTCGGTAACAATTTGGCTGATTTTCACAAATGGTTGACTTTGTTTCATGCTTGATAAGTGAATCACTGCAGCGTTGAACCTCAATGGTTATTCAAAATGGCCTCCGGCAACAATTTGACTGATTTCCATAGTTAGTTGGCCTTGTTTTATGCCTGACCATTTAAGAGACAAGTCAGGCCAATTACGCTGGTACTCGACGTGCGTGATTGCATCACCACACAGCTGTTTGAGCATGCGCGTGGCAACCACCTCTTGTCTGTAGCGCGAGGAAATGCACGCGGTAACAATCTCCAGCCTGTAGCGCGAGGAAATGTGCCCGTTGGTACCCGGCGTTCACCACAAGAGCCCAAATAAAATATTTTCACCTCTGGTACTCACAACTGGTACTGATGATCGAGTCCTCCCTTTGTCAACAACGGAGACTACCTTTTTTGCACACGCGGAACGTGGTGTGCGCCTCACAAAAATTTCTGATCTGCCGCGATGTCACTTCTAGCACATCGGCAGCGCTCCAGGCCTTCCCGCAACCGCTCGTCGCCAGTATAACGTTCTTCTCCAGAAATCACAGCTACGCCTGGTGTGTAAATAAGATGGATTTATTGGAGATAAGGATAAAACAACTCTCCAAGGGTAAAGCCTGGGCTAACTGACGTTGGCTGGAATATGGGCTACCACGAGGTTCTAGCCCCAGATTCCACTCAACATTATTGGCCAGGATACAATAGATTGTTTATGTGCAGGAAGGGGAACTTCCTGTACATAAACAATCAATTGCATTTTGCTGTTTTCATGTGTGCTGCACAACGCTGCACACATGAAAACAGAAAAACGAGGAGAAATGTAACATTTCTCATGTAGCATTTCTCCTCGTTGCGCCAGGGTAAGACCAGGTTTTTCTGGTCTTAATTCTGGTGCTGCCTCCTATTTACGCCTCCCTTGTTAATAGGAGGCAGCGACAGAATCAATGGGTGTTGCAGTGGAACGCCCACAGCAACACCCATTGCCCTCCCCTTTCACGCTGAGCACATCGTGAAAGGGGGCCTTATTTACAAGGCAGCGTTAAGCCATGTTAAGTGGCTCCACGCTGCCTTGTAAATAAGGCAATGCCCCTATCCCCATCACAACGTCACTGTAAGTGATAGTGCTTGTACATAAGTATCTCGTGCTGTCCAGCCGATTGGCATTTCCTATCTGGCTGGTTCTACTCTCTTACTTCTATCTTTACACCCCATGCTCCTTCTGCTTTCGTCATGTCCTTTCTCTGTTTCTCTCATCCCCCTACTCTGATCCCCTCTGTTATTGTCTATCCCCGTGTCCATTTCTTTCATGTTTGTTATTTCCTCTTCTTACTTTCTGTTTCGGGGTGTGACGCAAGAGTGAAGTGAGAGGGAGAGAGCACACAAGATCAAGAATCAAGGTATTATTTGCCCTGTTGCCTCACAGTCCACTCGTGTGGGCATGCCACTGGTGGGAGTCCTGCCTCTCACCACAGTCATGCGTGTAATCATCAGAACCTTCTGCCCAGCAGTAGGCACAGCTACCAAGCGGCAGAAGGGTTGTGTGAGATTGTAGGTCAAGCGAAATTTAGGTGCCTTGTACTGGCAAGTTATATAAACGTTACATGATAATCATATTAAACTGTGTGCATTTTATTAATTGATCATTAGCAGGCGGCATGGACTCAATATGGAATATTGATTTAACAACAATAACAGGGGTTATCACAGGTCCTACAAGGAGGATATCATGAAATAAAAGTAAGAAACCGTGCTCTATCATTGTCAATATGTGATAAGCCGAGGAGAGCAACACCTCCATTATTTACCCGTTCTTTCAAGTAGAATGTATTTGTAATACTTACCTACCACAAGAAAAATATTCATCTTAACCCTTGCCCACCCTTGGTCACAGTATGTAATTTATATTAGTTGTCCTAAGACAGTCCGTTTCAGTGGGATGGCACAACTGCTCTAAAACCAATGCGTTTTCCCCCACTGTTTATCTTCTAGATGAATCGGAAAACGTCTGTGACAAGTGGCAATGGCTTCTTAGGCAGAAATCCTCCATACATAGTAACCCATTCATACAAAGTACTCTTTAGGGTCTTGGCAGGTACCCCACAGAATTTCCAAAATTCCCACCCTCCAGGTGAAGTCTCTATCACTTTCTCTCATGTTGATTTGTGGACTAGAGAACAGTGGGGCCGTTTTACCTTAAAAGCCCTGCCATAATTCTTGTCATTATGAGTGGACCACTACCCACCCCAAAAATGTTGTCATGTAGTTGAAGGCACAGGTATACTGATGTTCATATTTTCGTAAGACAAATAGTCACAAGCTTCTGAATACAGCCCTTCACTCTCTAGAGAACGACAAGATGGTTCTACCTATAACTATTGATACCCCCAAATCTGGAAGAATAATGTGCAATCTCTTTTATGGTTTATGTTCGTCATTTTCTCACTTTATGTAAACTTGATTAATTATTTTTAATATAAGATGTATTATGAAGAGGTCACATTGAAGTGTATGCACATTGTTGCAGTTTGGAAGAACCAAACAATTGCCGGCTGTAATTAGTACCTATTCATGTGTAAAAATAAATGATTACCATGCGCGAGACGGAGCACTTGGACTCTGCTTTACCTTATTAACCCAAATTTAAAAATTACTAGGATAAAATTGCATATGTTGCCCTATCCAAAAATAGAGTAAATGTTTGTGTGGGTTTTAAAAGGAGAGGCCTATGTTGTGATATTTATTTTTTGTTAGAGAGTTGGACAGGCTATGTGGGTGGAGGAACCAGCGGAATTCTGTGATATAGAAAATAGGGATCTTTGATTAAATTTAGATTTTGTTCTTGCCTCTGCTGTTGCGCATGTCAGCTTGCTCTTACAATAAAACCTACATCTATCACATCTTTCCTGGGCAATGCCTTTCTATGATGTAATTTAAATCTCAGGAAATCCAAGTCTAGTGGCAGCCTGTCTTGATGCACCACCTCCAGGACCAGGCCCTGCAGGACGGATCTCATACCACAGAGATAGGCATTTCTGAGGACTCATTGGTAGTGTAGTGTATATGCCTCATTGAACTTTTACTGTCATACATAGACCTGCCAGCCAGACGGGTTTATTCTGCTGGCATTTACATTCAAGAGGCCAAGAGGCACTACTAACCCTAGTGAGAGAGTCACTCTGCAAGATAGATGGGCATCATCAGAATTTGTCTTTTTGTTTGCGTCAATACCTTCGGTCATTTAGTTCAGCGAACCAGCATTTTTTAGCTGTCTGTTGGTGCCACTTGAAGATACAGTTCAATGGTAGATATCTTAGATTCTATGAACACTTTTTTCCAGACACACACTACCTATGACATGATCATTATAAGCCTTGTTTCAATAAGGGACCTTCAAAGAGGGTGTTCCCTGTGTAATGGCCTGTGTCTGGACGCTTATCACGTGCAAAAAACAAATTACAGGCATCATGTAATTAAAAAAAATGTTAAAGAAACAAAATGGGACAAGCACAACAACAAGCTAGCAAATTACACTTCAAGTTCATGTCCTAACCAGTCCTTTCTCTATTTCTAATCTTAGTTTGAAATAGGGGCAATGGTGTAATGGGCAGATTTATCAAGGCTTTGTGGTGGTGCATAGTCACAAAAAGTGACTCAAATAGTTGCAAAGTCTTGATAAATGATTTACTTTCCAGCAAGGCGTCAAAGAGCAAATAGTGCTTTGTGCTACCTTCTTTACTTTGTGTAACTGGTATTTTCTATGGGTGGTACATGGGTGTTCCCGTTCAATCAACCATGGGTTTTACGTCAAAATCCTAAATATTAACATGCTTTGCACAGAAAAAAAATCAGAAGGGAATTAAAAAAGAAATTCATTTTTTTGATATGCAGATTTTATTGAATTTTAGACAAAAGATAACAAGTACAAAAATAAAACAAAAACAAAAACAAATAATCAAGGTGTTTCAAGCTCACATCACATAAATTAGCCTGAGTCGGGAGGATATCGCCGGCTCCCTGGGAGCCATACAAGCCTCACGTCACTCCACCTCGTCCAGCTCACTGACCCTTCCCTCCCACCTCTGACACAATCGGTCCAATGACCCAGGTGCGTTACCCACCAGAGCATGATATAGTTGGAAAACGCCATGTTTGCCCAGACTCTCGAGGAGCAAGTGGGAATCAAGGGGGTTGAAGTCTGGGAGATCATTTAGCTCTTCAGCGTAAGGGGCAAGGGCGTGTCTTATTTGGAGGTTGCAGTGAAACTGGGTGGTGGAAAGGGATAACTGCGATTGAAGTCACTAAGATTGTATATTTGTGTCCCGTGCCAAATATCAGTGAGTGTAGTTATATCGATCTGGTCAGTGCGGGAGAACCCTTCAAGACCCGTTAAGTGTGTTAACCAGCGCCTCGCCACAGAGCGGTCAGCCTGTTCCATCCTATAATATGAAGGGCCGTTCTCCATACCATAAAGACCACTCTAGTGGATGCTAGAAGAGAAAGGGGAAGCGGGGACCCATACATATAGACCATCACACCATTGAGGCCTACTTCAGGGAGTTCCAGCTGATAAGCTGGGTCACTCTAACCACCCGACAACCAGTCATTAATAGCAAGAAGCTGTGAGCTTCAATAATACAAGTGGATATCCACTGCCCTGATCCGACCCTCATACACCGATCGACGGCAAGTGCCCTGGGCTATGCGAGGAGGACATCCACTCCAGAGGAAGGCACAAAACAGCGATGACACATCTTTAAACCAAGTGTGTGGAATATAAAGAGTCCTGAGAGGCCACGAGGATTTCAGGAGCACTAGAGGTGGGTGCGCATTCCCGAGACACCGTGATCCCGCAATCAGATGCATCAGAGCTCCCGGCTCCTTGGGTCACATGCTGATTTTTCAGATTCTGAAGCTGCTGCTCGGGGAGGTGAGCGGTCCGCTTTGAGACCCTGCAATAAGTGCACTCATCGCCCACTCCCAGCCAGCGTGAGCGGCCCCCTTTCAATGATGAGATCAGCCTGGGGGAAATAAAGCCCATAAAGGATGCTCAGGGGCCTGGGGGGCTGAGATGTGCAGCAGGGGCGCCCAGATTAAACTGCCTGATCTTAACATGGCGCCTAGACAGGACTTGCCTGACCTCAGTATGGCGCCTGCTGCTTACCAGTCAAGGGATTCTGCAAGCAGTTTTTTTTTTTAGTTAAAGGCTGGTTTCTTATGCCTCCCTGTAACCATCCTCCAGCCCCGTTGTCCCTACCTACCTCCGCCTCTGTACTCACAGCAACGCCCTTGGGGAGAAAACAACCTGAAGTTTGCCTACAGCGGCCCCTAATGTGAGAAATGGTGGCCCACGAAGGAGCGGGAGAAGTCCCCTGAGTTCTACCCCCTTCTTGTACCTTTGGACTCTCCTGAGGTGATATGTGGTGGTGGCCTCTCAACTCTCCTATTCCCACGATTTTGGTTCGTGATCTTCTTATGGACTGTGTACTTTGCTGACCTTCGGAGCCCGAATCAATCATGGCCGCTGCCCGGTGGAGCTGTTTTATCAGCTCTAGAGGAGATTAGGCTCTGGTTCACCCCCTCGGCCATCACCTACCCAGCCGGACATTGGACATGGTTTCCCTCGTATCTCCGCTGTGTCGCGTTTCCTCCCCTGCCCTCCGATGAATTCCACCCCCTGAAGTACTTTCTCCTTGCTGGTTTACCTGACCGGATTTGCATTCCCTACCCCTTTTTACCCCCTCTTCCTTCTTTGCCCCTTAGGACCCGTGTCTTAGTTATTCTATGCGCTAGTAACTCACGTTATTGTGTAACACTGTCTGTTTTCCCTATGTCATACTTGGCTCCCGTAATTGTTGATATCTTTGTAACCTGTAACCTGAGACCTGAGCAACATGGCTGATGCCCGGTGGAGCTGCTAGACAGCTATAGAGGAGATCGGCCCTGGTTCACCCCCTCGGCAGTCACCTACCCAGCCGGACATTGGGCATAGTTCTCCTTGTCTCCCCGCTATGCTTTCTTCCTCCCTCAGACGAATATCGTAACTTTGTTTTCTTTCCTGTGTATTATTATGCTTTTGTAACGGATGTAATTTGTAACTTGTAACTCAATTGATCCTCATGTAAAGCGCTCTGATACCTCCGGGTCTAGCCAGCGCTATATAAAACTCTTCAAATAAAAATAATGAGGGAAATGTTGAAATATATAAAGGAAATGGGGTAATACCATCATTTTGATCAGGTCTACTCTACTGAGGAGATTTAACGGAAGGTGGTGCCATGCGGTCAAATTAGCCTGAGTGACTCAAAAGAGAGGTGCTAAATTAAGGGCATGAGTGAGTTCTGGCACAGTTGTAATGTGCTGGCCCAGATATTTGAAGCTAAGTAGGTGAATGGGAATGTCCGCCCTCCAGGCGATCGATGCCTCATTGCCCCTAAGGGGAAAAGGGAGAGATTTCGTCCTATTAAGGCAGAGGCCTGAAGCACCATCAAGAAGTGAGAGAAGCTCCAGAGCACAGGGCTCTAAGATTGCCAGATTTGTGAGGTAAAGCAGAACATTGTCCACATATAACACAATTTTGTCCTCGGCACGAGACGTCCATCGCCAGCCCTCAAGTTGTTCATCACATCTGATTAGTTGTGCCAAGGGCTCTGTGGCCAGGGTGAAGAGCAATAGGGAAAGGGACACCCTTGTTGAGTTCTCCGTTTAATTGGGAATGCATCTGATAGTATCCCGTTAACTTGGACCCGAGCCGTTGGGTGTGAGTAAAGCACAGACACCATCACACAGATGTGGGTCCAAGCCCATATGGAGCAACACTGCTGCCAAATAAGCCCAAACAATGGTATTGAAGGTTTTTTCGAAGTCAAGAAGGAATAATGCTAGATCACTAGGCAGGTCCTCTCTACTCTCTAGAGCACAGTGTAGGCACTGGATACAGAGCCAATTGCTGCGATTCAGCATGAAGCCACATTGGTCGGGATGAATTAGGGAGGTGAGGACTGGGTGAAGTCTCAACACCAAGATCTTGGCGTATATATTGGTGTGTGCTTTAATTAAGGAGATAGGGCGAGAAGAACCACGGTCAAGCGAGGGCGGGCTGGTTTTAGGGATCACAACAATAGTCATAAGGTACAGATCACTGGAAAATGAACCCTTGTCGATGACTTCCTCATAGAACTGCAGGAAATACAGGGTCAGAGGGTCCTGAAATCTAGAGTAGTACTCCAGAGGAAAGCCATCTGGGCTGGGGGGTCCTCCCAGAACTCAGGTCCCTTATGGGGGCCTGTATTTCATCCTCAGAGATCGATTCGTCTAAAGCCCTGTGTTGGTCCGGGGTCAGGACAGGAAGGGGATATCATTAAGGAGTGGCAGAGTGTCCTCTGTAGGGGGGGCGTGGGTTGGGAGCATACAGCCTCTTGTAATATGTTGCAAATGCTTCTGTGATCTCAGGAGCTGATCCCGAATCATTTGCAATCTCAGGGATAAACCAGGAAGCAATAGCACAGGTTATTAAATGATACAGCAGTGCCCCATTTTTGTCACCATTTTCGTAAACCTGTTGGGTAGTAGCTCTTCAACAACTACGGGCTTCGCGTTGGAGTTGTTGCTTACGTCAAGTTGTCAGGTTAGCATCTCTTTGGGCCTGTGGGTCAACCTCGATTCATTGTCGAGTATGCAGGTCTCCAGGTCTGCAATTTCTTGCTGTCTATCTCTTTCTTGACTTTTGAGGTACCCTCTCACCTGACGCTTGGGCTTGCTGCCTGCCCAGAGAGTGCCAGAGCTTTGTACAGACCCGTTACTGGTGTCAAATTAAGAGGGGAGTTCAGTTTCTAAATATTCAGCCAGTTCCTCATCCACTAAGAACCATTCATTGAGATGCCACATCAAGCGAGTATAGGAGGTAGGTGAACCCAAGCAAATGGCTTGCGGAGGGTGGTCGGAGATGCCCCGGGGGAGCATTGAAATTCCAGCTATATTAAAGATATCTATTGCTAGTAAAAAGATGTAACCGATACTGGACATCGATTTAGCGGTGGCTGACAGGTGAGAGTAAGCCCTCTTACATGGATGCCATGTCCTCCAAGATTCACAGAGACCCAGTGAAGTCAATCAGTCACTTAGGGCACAGGACTGGGTCTGCCGGTCACAAGATTGTGGGCCGGATATGTCTAGGAGTGGATCAACCACTGTGTTAAAGTCGCCCCCAATAAACAGTGAGCCATTGGGTAAATCCGATATCACCTGGGTCAGATCATGGAAGGTATGTGTATGCAATTGTCGGGGAATGTATACACTGAAAATATTATAGTGCTTCCCCTCCAGACCACCTGACACCCCCACGTATCTGCCTAAAGGGTCATGATGAATCAAGAGGGAAGTGCTTGTGTAGAAGGATCGCTGTGCTCCTAGACTCCCTAGTAAAGCCCAAATGAAATACTCGGTTGTAACCAAATCTGCCCAGAGATGGGCAGTTCATGGCCAAAATATGGGTATCTTGTAATAGAACTTGGTGGGGCAATGATTGTGTAGGAATTTAAGGACCATTGTCCGCTTGATGCTGTCTAGCAGGTAGTTGACATTCCAGGAGAGGAGGCTGTAATTCATCATTCAGCCGTCATTCAGCTGCTTGGAATATGAAATATGAGTCATTGGAGGAAGAGCAATAGGGCGTTCACGGAGAAGGGACAGCAGCCGGGAGCTGAAAGCACACATCAAAAGGAAAAAACAAAGACAACGAAAAGTAAGGACATTTGAGGTTGTTCAAAAACATTCCACAACTTGACCCCTAATGCCCCCCTCCCTAAACCCCAACCAGGAAGCATCTGTTGTCCAAAAACATTCCTCACCAATTATAAACTATGCATGGAACGGGGCCTGCGAAGGAGGCCTCCTTCGTCAGGACGGATACGTGTAAAGGATGTGAGTGTAAGCAGACACTCTGGGTCAAGTGCAAATTTGGGGCCGTACATAGAAGGTAAGAAATCACGGTGAAACCGCCAAGGAGGATTAATCATCAGACAACGTTGCTTCTTGCAGATTGGGGGAATCACTGGAGAGCCAGCAGGGCGCATCATCCCCTGGGTGGGTTTGCGACCAAGGATGGTCGGAGTCCGAAGATGCATGGGCTCGAGCACTGCCTCCCTTCCTATCCCTCAATTTGCAGGGTGGACGAGGGTTGGAAGGAGGCACTGCAGATTGCGAAGATTGAGAAGGGTGGGAGGCAGTCCATCCAGTGCCTCCCAAAGAGTTGTGAATGCGGAGGGATCGTTGCTCCATGGCCCAATCCCACGCCGCCTCCAGGGTGTCAAAAAAGTGAGTATCAGAGGCGTGTATCACCCGGAATCTGGCGGGGAAGAGCAGCATGTACGGGATGAACATGGCTCTAAGTTTTTGCTTAACTGCATCAAAGGATTTGCGTTGCAACTGGGTCACCTTTGTACAGACAGGGAAAATCATTATGCACATGGATTGATAGGTGAGGTTTATCTAAGTGCATGCCTCGTGCGAAACCACATCACGATTGTGGTTGTTGAGTGTCCGTACAATCAGCGGACGAGGGGCAGCCCCAGTGGGGTTTGTGTTAGCGAACAGTGAGCTCACTCCACCACACACCACGGTGAGAGGGATTTAAGCCATATCTCAACAAAGTCTGTGACAAGAGGGGTCTCAGCAGCCTCAAGGAAGCCCACCAAACAGAGGTTATTTTGACGGGATCTGTTTTCGGCTTCTTCTGTGTGATCTTCAAGGGTCTGGACCGTGGCCTGCAGGGTGGAAACTTTGGTTTTCGTGTCTGAAGAATGATCCTCAAGGGTGGATTTACGACCATCAGCCTCGGTCACATGGCTCACCACTTACCTGAGGTCTTGCGGTACAAGTGGCACATCCATCCCTACCTCCCCTATTTTGGACTCAAACATTTCTTTGGAAGCCTGAATGGCCTGAAGAATATACTGCACATCAGGGGAAATGATGCTGGTTTCTGAGGGATCACTCCTGGCCAGCTTCTTCTGAAAATCAGGGGGTGGAGGGACAAACCTGTGTATTTTGTTCTGGAAAGCCGGGATAGGAGGCTTGTCTTTCCGCATTTGTACGCCTCGTAGGTAATAGAGTTATGGATGAATTGAAGGCTGCAGGCAGAAAGGAACATTTGACGTGCACAGCCCAGATGGTGCACAACTGGTCAGGGGGCAGAGACAAAGTACACCCAGCCCCCTTGCCCTGCCTCTAGGCCAACACGAGCAGCTGGGGAGGGCGATCACAGGCAGGCAGTGAAACAGTCCTGCCAATGAGGAAGGGAGCCATCAGCAGATGTTGGAGAGTATCCAAAGCACCCGGTAGGACAAAGAAGGATTGCTTGGTGGCAGTAGTCCAGCGCAAAGGGGCCCAGCACCATACAGTCATGGGAGATGGGAACAGTATTCTTCTTGCATGTTGGCAGGCAGAATAGGTTTGATTGGGGCACAGTCACAAGTCAGGGAGACAGATCAGGGGACCCAAGCACTGGGAAAAGGCAATCTGGGTCCCAAGGGACCAGTAAGTAGCAGACGCTGTTCGCAGTTATCACAAATTTCACCTACCACATGGTGGTTCAAGGGAGGCATTGAACTGGACCCACAAATGTGCTTGTGGGGGTTGCAGGAGGAACCTGCAAGGGCAGCAGGAGATTAGCAAGGCTCAGCAAACCTAGCTGCACCCAGGGATCAGCTTCCGCAACATGCCTCACTTACTAACAGGAGCCACCGCTTCTGGTAGGAAGAACAGGCCAGTTGCAGCTCATATAGCACCATCGCAGCACTCCAGGAGGCTTTGGGGGCCAGGGCTGAGCTCCTCTGTGCTGTCTCCGCAGGCAGTGACCACGCTCAGTCCTAGCAAGGTTCCCCAAAGCCACAATCACTTGTGGAAATCAGGCAAGCAGCACCTTCTTGGTGGGGGCAGGATAAGAATTCAGGCTGGCCAGCAATAAAGCAGATGTGAACGACAGTGCCACTCCAGGGATAGCGAGCACATCACCCTGCAATGGCTTCCACCCTCTTGGGAGGCTCCGGTGTGGCTCAGGCACGGTCGCTGTGGGGTCATCTGTGCAGCGAGGAAGGGAGGAGGTGAATCAGAGCAGGTGCCCTCAAAAGAGGACGGTAATAGAATGAATTCAGGATTGCCGGGGACTCAGGTTGTCAGTATACAAGAGGATGATGGAAGAGACTGCGTGAGCAGTTTCAATACACGTCCTCCATCTTGGATGCGTTAGCCACCCCCCCCACATTGTATTTTTTATGTAATGTACATTGCACTTCTAAAGTGGGAAAAGTGTTAAAGTTAATTTAAGCAGAGAAATTTGCACTCAAAGGGTACCCTTCCAATGCAAAACATTTTCTACAGTGATACATTACACAGACCCTTGTACTGTGGTGCAAGTGTGTAAAAGTGGTGCAAGACAGGCTGAAAGAGAGTCAGCACTTGTGTAGAGAGAAACCACACTATGGGGCATATTCTCAAGGAGCTATCGCCAAGCCAACGGCACTTTATCGCAGCCAAATCCGCGATAAAGTTATCACCCCATTCCCAAGCTGGTGCTAACAGCCCATAACACCAGTTTACCTGCAATAGCAGTCGCAAAAAACATCGCCACAGAGGAGCCCGGCAACTAACGCTAATGATAAGCAGAGTAGGCGTTCCCGTGCAAAAAGCCACGACAACACCACTCCACAACATTCTCAACGACCAGCCAGATCGGCGATAAGATCACAAAACATGCGCTAAGGCGCATTAGCAGCAGGAAACTAACACCTGCTCCTACCTGGTGTAAAGTCAGACGACAACTGGCACCAGACAAGGGAGCACAGCCCAAAGCCACACATGAAGAACAACAGATGCCCTGGAGCAACCCATCATGTAGGCCTGAGCCCCAATAGGTCAACAACACCCACTGCCACCACCCCCAGGACCACACCTCCCCACCCCCCGGGCCCTACCCCGGGCACCCCCCACCCCCCCATGGACAAAGATATTGCACATCAACTCCACGAAATCATGAACCAAACAAATCGCCTGAAGTCGCACAATCACAACACCCAACATACATGTGTGGCCAGAAAAAGGGAAATCATACACCCATATCAAAATATCCAAACAATACGTTTATTACAGAACAAACCAATACAAAAAATCTGAAGAGGCATGGCGGGTCGTCTCAGGACATTCTGTAAGTCACAGCCTGCAAAACAGAAATCTGGATCAGAAGGTGTGCCATGCGCCCATCAAAATACAGAGACAGAGAGCGAAAGAGAGGGAGAGAGAAAGAGAGAGGGAGAGAGGGAGAGAGAGAGGGAGAGAGAAAGAGAGAGGGAGAGAGGGAGAGAAAAAGAAAGGGAGAGAGAGGGAGAGAGGGAGAGAGTGCCAACACTGCGGTCCTAGGCCTCACTGCTCACCTGCTGCCACCGGTGTGTCTCCAACCACATGCCGGCAGTCACAGCAGTCCCCCAGGTCCCTCATCTGAAACAGTTTCCAGAGACATAAATGGCAGAGCCCATACAGCTGCACATGCCATCATCGCTTGCCCGCCCCTGTGCACACAGGCTGCTGTACCCCAGCCCCTCCCGCCGCACAGCGGTGATTGCCCGCCCCTGCGTAACCAGGCCTCACTGCTCACCTTCCGCCACCGGCGTGTCTCCAAGAGGGCCCACCACGTTCCGAAGAGATCTCCAAGCCCGGTGCCCTCAACCATGGCACCCTCCACATCATGCAGCCCCGCACTGCGGGCCACCAGGTCACACACCTGACTCTGGGTCTTGATTACGCAATGGCAGAGACCACATCAGTGCACACGGCATCATCGCAGGCTGCACACCCGCTCAGCACTTGAGGTGCCACTAACTCTGTGAAGCGTGACACAACGCCACGTGGTGGGAGGGCCGCACTGCCCGCTGGCCCAGGCCTACACTGCGGCCCTGCAGGGCTCACACTAATCCTTGCCAGTCCGGACCGCCAAGACGGCGCATCATCGCAGGCTGCACACCTGCTCAGCACTTTAGGTGCCCCTATCTCACTGCACCGCAAGACACCGTCCCGTGGCGGGGTGCCTGTGCCTGCCGCAGTGTATCCGGTGCCACCAAGTCTGTGCCCCGCTAGCCATGGACCCTTAATGATTGAGTCCCGTTGTGCTGACGCCATCATGTCACCCCCAGCACTGGGCAATGTGAGGTGGCAGGGCGCTAGGCCCTCATGCACACATGAGAACTACACGGAGACACCCAGTCAGAGAGTGTGGAAATGGCATCCAGCACGTGCACCAGTCCATTTTTATTGCCAGGGTCACATGTACTGTGACCCCAGTGCTGGATGGTTGTGGTGTGGGTGTACACCAGCCGTGAGGGAGTGGCTGTGGCATGCTGACAACTAGACCTGTGAGCTGCAGATCCCCACAGTGAAGACCTAGGACATGTAGTACTGTCTCCCCCCCCCCCTGTGTGCATAATCGGAGTGGGCTGTCCTGGCATATTCCAGTCCAGCGTAAGGGTGCGAACAATGATCCAGGGTCTCTGGGCGTGGTTCCATCCTGGGCTGGACAAGGAAGTGACTAATGGATGTGTCTCCGTTGTAGTGTCGGCGCCACCCGGACCGGAATCGGCAATCTGTCACCCTGTGACAATAGTCCCACAACATGGGCAACATGGACGTAAGGGGAATCACTGACCCTACATTCATCCATACTTCCACACTTGAAAGATCATAGACATGACACATCTGTGTGGATATGAATGCTTATTACACATTCAAGGGAGTGTTGCAGCTGGAGCAGTACAGGGCCATGCCAACCCCACTTCACATTGTCGGACCGTGGAGGGCCAGCCAGAGTCCTTCAGGGAATGACAGGTACATCAGGAGAGGAGGACTTCAGTCCGCAGTCTGATAGCTGTGTCATTGGTGACCAAACAGAATATGGCAGTCCATGTCGAGGTCCGAGGTGAGTGTCGCAGAGTGCATTGGGGGACAGTGGAAGGTGATGATGCAGAGGGCAAAACCAAGCAGAAACAGGCCACATGGCGGAGATGAATGCTACTGCGTCCTCCTGACAACGAGGGTGGGTTCATCCGCATCTTCGTCCTCTGCTGTTGCATGTGCCTCACATGTGGGGGGTGGTGTACTGTCCCCAGCACTGTGTGGCACAGACACATCAGGGGCCGGAGATGTGGATGGGGTGGTAGCAGCAGCATGCATCAGCGCCAGGCCTTGTGGCAGCAATGCCATGAGGAAGGTCTTTAGGGCATTGAGGGACCCAGCTACCTCTCGCTGGTGTGCAGCCGTGGCAGCCACTCTTTCCGCCTGTGTGCCCTCCATGTTCTCCATGATCCTCCGCATGTGTCCCAACTCCCAGGCGAGATCGCTGGAGGAACTCTGGCTAGACAGTCGTTCTTGTCGCAGAGTCAGGACTCTGGCGATGTCAGCCAAAATCCGTTGGAGGGCATGGAGCGGACTGTGGGCGTCCGTTAGGTACCGTGAGTGGTCACTGATTGGACTTAGACACCCACGTATGGCGTCTAGTTTGGCTGCCATGCGGTCAAACCCCACCTGCACCTGTTCAGCCAGCTTCTCCTGGCACCCCAACACACGGCGTTGGAAGGCCATGTGTTCATCGTGGGGGTCCTGGGAGGCAGCCGTGGTGGTGGGTGCTGCCTGCTGTGTGTACTGTGCAGGGGAGGCTCCTTGTGGCAGCTGGGTTGCACTGATCCTGGAAGTGGGCTGCAGAGGCTCTCCACAAGCTGTTCGAGGGCGTCTGTGTCGAAGGTGTGGTGGTCCTCTTCGTCATCAGAGAAGAGAGGTTCCGACTGTTCTGCAGGAGGTGTTGGATTTCCCCCTGCAATGTGAAGGGGAGATGCAGTTTGACATCGTGTACACATGTATGTTGACGCATTGTACATGTCTGCATTCAGATTGCATGACAGTGTACATTGTGACTATTTGGGGGGAGCTGCCTATTTGATGCGGGACAGTGGACATTCCGACTACATCACGGATGTGAGTTTGTACTACATTGTCAACTCACATTTCCCTGCAGTGCCATATGTGATTGGCCAGTTTCTACGCACATGTGGCACCTGTTGTGTCCTCTGTTCTGTTGTGGACGTGTTGCGGTTTGTACCACCTCGTTGTCAATGTTGATGTGCTCTGCATGTTATGTGTGTGTGTGCCGCATTTTGGGGGAGTCGCCCCTGCAGCTCTGATTTAGCTGCCCTCCTCCCTTCCATGCGGTGTGCCTCTGGGTTCTGTGCTTCTGCAGTGCTGAGATGTTGCATACCTGTGTGCATTGGTCTCTTGGTGGGAGTTGTGGATCTGGGGCATGTTTTGTCCGCAGATGTGCTATGCTTAATTGTGCATGTGTGCCATTGTGCCCATCTCCCCCCGTCCCCCCAGTCCCTGGTGGTTACTCACCCTGTTGCTGTTGTGTCCGGTCATGTTGAGCAGTGTTTGGTCCCCCGACTCCTGCCACTGTCTCCCCACTGATGACTGTGGACACCATTTTCTCCATCTCGTCCAGCTCCTCCTGTGGTGCAGCACTCCCACCTCCAGTCTGCATTGCTGCCTTCCGGTTGTTTGCGAGTTTCAGCTTGGTTTTGCGCTTCACATCATTCCAGCGCCTCTTGACCTCGTCCATTGTCCTCTTCAGCACTCCGACTGCATTCACCTTGTCCACGATGGTCTGCCATATTCCATTTTTAGTTGCCAGTGACACAGTGGAGGTGACGAACAGTGATTGATGGTGTTCTATCACCTCCGTTATCAGGATCCTGTTTTCCTGCGGACTGAACTTCCTCTTCCTCTTCTTCTTGTCCTTGCCCTTCCCTGACCCCGAGGTCCAAGGCTGGTCCTCCGTGGGGCTTGTGGGGTTCTGGTTGTCCTCTGTACTTGCCCCGGCTGCCTCCATTGTGCTTCGCTGTTGTTTGGCTTCTGTTGGTATGTTTTTTCTACTTTTATGGTGCATTTTCCCGCATGACGCGTGGAAATTGCAGGCCTATGGCTGGTTTTCGTAGATTTTTGTATCGCGATTGGCGTCATCGCTACTATTTTCACGTTGGGGTTTGGCGTTTTTGCGGCGTTGCGTTGTTTCTAACGCATTCATTTGACATGTTGTCCTGTGACTATCGCATGGTACCGCCGTGTTGTGAATACCACGTTAACACAGAGTTGTTTTCCCGCGATGGACTGCGATGTGTAGGGTTGCGTTAAGCTACACTTGCGGTAGTTATCACACGTTCTTGAGAATATGCCCCTATATCTTTGTGGATATACTACTGTCAGCTCTCTCCCTCTCACACAAGGCAGCACAGCAAGTTTGGTTGCTGCACTGCATTGAAAGACATGTTTGTAAATATGCTCCTATGTGTTTACAGATCATCTTTCACAACTACAATATATCCAGTATTTTAGATGAGTATCCCTTGCCAGCGCAATATGATCTTTGATGTACAACACATATATTGAGTGCAGTTTCTATTACTTATCTTTTTGTACCTCCTCAGAGGAATGTAGAACAGCTGTTCTGAAAACAGTTCAAATTTCAATTTGTCACAGAATAGTGTGAGTAACAGCTTAATAAAAACATCTCTGCAAAGGATCATCTTCTATCACTGCGCTATCACCTTTTTGTTGCTAGGAAGCATCAATGGAAAATCGAAAACAACAGAATGGGGCACACACACCATCAAACCAGTATGTCATTGGTACAGTTCATATTCTTGAGATACTCATAACAATATAAGTGTGCCATCAAAAACAGGCCATTATGGCAACAAGCCAGTAGGTCCTGACCAGAGAACTTGCACGTAACGAAGTGCAAAGTTAATTATTTGCACTTGAAAAAGTATATTTATATAAGAATAGAGATTTTTTCACTTAAGAAAACACATTTATAAAAATACACCAATGGTTGCCTGATACAAATAGTGTCCGTCAAACCTGCTTTGGAATTTTCTTTTTTATGGGCAACTTTCAATAATTTATAAAGCATTGTGAGAGAATTCTGCTTCTTCTGGCCTACTTTAGAGCACATTTGAACTCTTATGTGTAGTTACATGTTGTATATTTTAGTGGAGAAGTGTGGCTCAATGGTTAGAGCGGCAGACCCTGATGCAGAGATCTGGCCCGGGACCACGGTTCAATTCCTGCCTCGGCGGGTCTTGGGCTCAATTTCCTCAGACCTGATAATTCTCGCCTCGGTGCCTATTCTAATCATGGGTCCAACTCTGGGCAATAGCTTGCTTAATCTCCACAACGGCCCCACCAGCGCTGGGATGCCTGGCTTCACCTTGGGGTGCCCAGGAGTGGACATTTCACGAGGAAAAGCCAGGAAGGGTTCCACAGCGGTATGCGTACAGCGCCACGACGCCCCAGCTGGGGTAGCAGTGCGCTTTACAAGTACAAATTTCATTCATTCATGAGTTCCTCCCCTTGCGGCGTCTTTGTGTGTATGCTTAGTCAAGCACCAGCTTCATGTTCAGTGGTGGTCCAGGGGTATCTTATCTAAGAAATTGGTGCTTTTGAGCGATTAGAATGGACAGTAATTTGTTAATTTCTAGTGTATAGCTTGTGGTCTCGATATGTTCTGCTAATAATAACGAAAGTAAGTGTACATAATGAATTTTGGTAATTTCTGAGGACAGCAGTCTTCCATAATTTAATCAGTTTCACTTAGCTTGTTAAGACTATCAATGGCCGTTCAAATGTGCATTTCAGATGGGCTTCATAGTCGTTAAGGGTTCAAATTCCATGGATGATTGATGCTTTTTTCTCCAAAGGACTTCTGGATGATGGACATTATTTGCTCCACCATGTGTCAATGAAGGGCATTGTGAGTGGGTTTGATTTGTCCTGTCTCCTTAGGTTGTAATATTGCTTTGAGACAGTGCTTTTTATTTTTCATTTAAAGTTTCAAGGTTTTAATCTTTGGAAGATATTTAAAGATTGTGTTCCCATAGTCCTGGTATAGTTTGATCAGGACCTGGATGCATACATGATTGACCCTGTGGATTGATATGTAGTGGTATCTACCTGGGTAGTTTAGGCTGATAGTTTTCTCTATTTACCAACTTATCACCATTAGGGGAAAAGAAAATACATGTTTGGATCATATTCTGCTTTGTTTGGCTCTGACTGGGCCTGAGTACGCCCTCCCCTCTTGTGATAGTCCTTCAGACTGTAAACATTCATAAATTGAATATCCTTCAAAGAGCAAAGCTCAGATATAGGAACATACATTTTATGCCTATTTTGTTAATTGAGCACCTTTTACTCATGCATTTATTATTTAGCTGAAGCTAGTATAAGCATTATGGGGAACACTTTCTCATTATGTATTTCATCCCATTGTGTTTTATGGTTTAAAACTTTTCATTAACCATGTCAGTTATTTCAGATCAACAAATAGTCTTGTGCACAAATAACAACATAGCATAGCATAAAAAATCCTGCAAGAGAAAGAAGGAAAACCAAATGCTGCCATCCTATATTGTCAACCCAATCGGACAATGGATGAGGGGGGGAGCAGAGAGGATTGGGACTGACCAACATTTAGGGGCTGATTACGATGTCGGTCAGAAAGGCTCCGAACAGGATTCGGATTTTCCTAACTCATGTCGTACCCTATGTTTCCGACCGACTCAGAAACATTTCCGACGGACCGATTACGATGGAAAGGTAACTGTTCGGTCTTTCCGACTCTGTTCCGACTGGCATTTGGAGACTCCGAGTCGGTTGGAGCCGAATCGTTCAGGTCTAATGACTGCATTTCTGACCGAGGTATTACGATTTTGGATTTGGACAGCCTTTCCGAATCGGTCTGTCCGACATGAAACAGCTGTCGGAAACTGACTTTCGGGACCTGTAGCCTCCGGTTGGGGCCTGTAGGGGTACCCATGGGACCCCTCTTTACAACCATGCACAGTGTAGCAGGCACAATGGGGTGCCTGCCACAGGGTGCAAGGTTTTCCACAACCATCACTTTTTTCAATGGGAGCCTGTGTTGTCGGTGTTCGGAAACATCGTAATCGGTCTGTCGGACTCGCCGAACCCGAGCTGGTCGGAAACGATTCCAAACAAGGAGTCGGTCGGATTGCTTTCTGACCGACATCATAATCAGACCCTTAGTGTGTAAAGCACTGCTTATGAAAGACAACTCTGTCACATTGTCACCTTGGTACTCAGAAAGTGACACTGCTGAAGTACAGGGCAGGTAAAAGTTTGGGAATACTAGCTCTCTCGTAGGTTAACACTGGTTTAGACTATTACCTTTAATAAGTGCTGGATTCAATTTGGGAGTATCAAAGAAAAACGGTTCATGGTTTCATTTTAATAGTAAATTCAAATAAAACGTAATGGTCAAGTTGGACTTTATATTACTATTTTGTAAAGGACACTTTTCGAAAGTTGTCATTTTCCTGCTTAAAACCAAAAGGCTCTCATTCCAGTGCCCTGCTGTCACCTGACCCCTGATGACTCGCCTGTGGTGAGATATCTTTTCCTCCCAGATAGTGGACAATGGGCCCTCACAGTGGTACGAGGTGCTCTTTCTTTGTAGGATAGCCTGGGGGCTGTGCCCAGCCCCTCCCTGAGCTTCAAAGGATGCCCACCTTGTCACAGGCAGCTCACACTTAGGCCTCGCTCCCCTTTGTCTCTCTAGTCAGGCTGGCACCAAACCCAGTGGGGGTAGAGGCATTGACAAGAACTGGTTTAGGGGGTGGACAAAGACTTGCCCTCCACCCACAAGCGGGCCCTGGGCATAAAAGTGTAGCCCACAGACCTCTCCTCAGAACACTACTGGACCTGTGCAAAATAAGAAGAAGGACTGCCCTGCTGTATGAAGAACCTGAAGGAAGAGGGGACCTGCTTGCCTTCAATCCAGGACCCTAAAAGTGACTCACGGGCAACTGCTCAACTGACCAGTTCCAACTGTACTAGCCCTGAACCCTGCTACTGGCCGTTGTTGGAGTGTATGTGTCCTAACCCCCAAGTAGTGCCCTTCAGGTCCTGGTTAGAGTGAACTCTTCCTGTCCAAACTGCAAAAGCTGGGAATTTTTGCCAAGTTTCTTCCTGGAGAACCGACGGTGACCAGAATCTCAGTCAAAACTGCAGAAATCAATGTTGAATCACAAGTCGGCCTAAGCTTGCTGGTTTGCCCCACTGAAGGAGATCCGACTTCTAGAGAAGTTTCTAACTCCAAATGTAGAAGGCTTAATCAGGACAAATGGCAAGCAGTAACCCATTAATGTCAAGGCCTTCCTGGGCACAGACTTTGCCCATTTGGAACTTTCAAACATTCATCATTGACTGCACCAGCACCCCGCTTTCCAGCAACCCACTGTTGTCAAGCCCCGCGCCACATCCATCTTGCAGCTTGCACTGCCAATGATTTGTTGATAATTACTTTTTCTCCATTAAAGTTTCCATTACCAAATCTAAACTTCACACCGAAACAAAATTTGTCCCTGTATCCAACCGGTGATCCATCAGCTTTATCTTTTGACCTTGATCCAGTCTAGTGTGACCAGATAACTAAGGTTGGCTCTTCTGAATTCTGGAGCTGTTTTCAATACTTTTAATAAAAAATAAAAAATTCATAGCTTATTAGATATTTGTCATTTGGGCCCCGATTTCAATGTCGGTCCGTCCGACATCGTCTGGGAACTGGAACCGAACGACCTCCTGTTGTCGGTCCCAACCCAGGAATTAGGATGCGACCGAACACTGTTCGGTCGCATTCCTATTCTTTACAATGGGAACATGCATTCCAACCGGAATGCATGCTCTCACTGTAAAGAGCTGAGGCGCAGTTTATCCCTGCACCCGGTGGCAGGCACCTCATCCAGCGGCCTCGGAAAGCCCGGCACAGAAAGGCTGTGGGAATCTGCTGACTGGAGGCTTTCCAAATGGCAGACGGTCTCTCCAAGCCCGTCGGAGGCCATTCGGAAATACGGTTCGGATTCTTTTCCGACCGACCCCATCAAAATGGGTCGGTCGGAAAGCAATCCGAACAGCCAATTACGATGCCATAGGAACGGCTTCAACGGAGAGTCAGAGCCATTTCCTACAGCATCGTAATTGGGCCCTTGATGTAATTTTGTTTATTAAAATTGACTCTATGGGGCATATTCAGAAGCCCCTATCGCCACCACAACGTCACTTTCAGTGACGTTGTGGAGGCGATAGGGGCCTTGCCTTATTCACAAGGCAGCGTTAAGCCACTTAACGTGGCTTAACGCTGCCTTGTGAATAAGGCCCCCTTCACGCTGTGTTTAGTGTGAAAGGGGCCTGCAGTGGGTGTGGTGGGCGCTCCACCACAGCACCCATTGATTTTGATGCTGCCTCCTATTCACAAGGGCAGCGTAAATAGGAGGTAGCACCAAAGTTAAGACCAGGAAAACCCTGGTCTTAAGATGGCAAAACGAGGAGAAATGCTTAATTTCTCCTCGTTTTTGCTTTTTCCATGTGTGCTGCCTTGTGCCCTGCAGCAGTTCGAGGGAGCTGAGAAGCATGAAGTGATGTCCTTGCGTGCAGCATCAAGTAAGCTGGTACAGCTAAGGTGAAGCATCAATTCAGAGGGCAATGCATCAAGCACCAGAGGTGATGCACCAGTTCAGCAGTAGATGTGCCACTCCACAGAGGAAATGCATCGGTTCTGATGAATCCACAGATGGGCTAACAGAGCATCTTCAGGCCCACTTTCAAGGGTCTAGGACTGGGTTGGCACCACTTTGGAGGGCAGGACTCACAGATTTCCAGGTTATGGGTTCAAGGTTGTTAGAAGACTGTTCTGTCCCTGAGGCTTCTGATCTGTAGGGAAGTCAGCTAGCCATTGGAGTCACTCTGTGGGCTTGAAATTAGAGTTGCAGGTCCAGTCCTTCGCATCCATGCAGCAGGGCAGCAGAGCAGGATATCAGCAGGTCAGCACAGTCGGGCAGAAGTCCTTCTGGGCAGCAGTCCAGCAGAGTGGCAGTCCTTTCAGCAGCACAGCAGCCCTTCTTCCTGGCAGAGTCCACAGGTCCAGAAGTGCACTGAAGAGTTGGCTCTAAGAGTTCAATATTTATAGCTGGTGCCCATTTTGAAGTAGAGCAAGCTTCTAAAGTTGTCCACCCCTCAGAGGTTTCAGGCATTCCCTTCTCCCTGTCCTGGCTCCAGCTAGTCTGGGGTACAAACTAGCAGTGTGAAGCCCTTTGTCAGAGTGCTCAAGCAGAGCCTTAGAGATGTGCAAGTGTGGTAGGTGACACTACCTTCCCCTTGTTAACCCCAAGCAGCTTATCCTGCCAACACCAATCTCCCCTTTGTTTTACTGTCTGGGAGCAAATCACAAAGAACAACTGTAAGGTACAAGCTAGTCATAGGACCCAGGATCAGGTTGCAGGCACTAAACAGTTATGACAAGAAAATGCCAACATTCTAAAAGTGGCATTTTCAGAATTGCGACTAAAACTCTGACTTTACCATTAACGAGGGCTTTTATTTTAATTGCATTCTTTAGACACCAAACTCAACTTGTCTAGCTGCACCCAATTGAAAGTTAAAACGTATTAAATGTAACAGGCTAACCCAATGTTATCCTCTAGGGAGGTAGGCCTTACAATAGTGAAAAACAAATTTAAGAGTTATTTGTTTCTCTTTCTGGACATGTAAATCTTAAATGTACATGTCCAAAAGTTTACATACATTGCACCCTGCCCTCTGGGCAGTGTATGGCCTACCATAAGGGTGACTTACATGTATTAAAAGGAAGGATTGGGCCTGGCAAAAGGTTTATTTTTCCAGGCCGAAATGGCAATTTAAAAACTGCACACACAGGCTGCAATGGCAGGCCTGATACATGTTTAGAGGACTACTTAAGTGGGTGGCCAATTTCACCATGTTTTAAGGAGAGAGCAGAAACACTTTAGCGCTGGTTAATAGTGGCAAAGTGTGCAGAGCCCTAAAAGCCAACCAAAACAGGTCAAGAAACAGAAGGGTGAAGGCAAAAAGTGGGAGGATTACCCTGCAACAGGAGGCTAATATTTTTATGCTTGCGACAGAAAAAAAAGGACATCATACCGTCTGCCCTAAATAAGGGCAGTTCTCTGATTGCCGTTCTCTAACAGCCTCTACTCTGTCAGGCTGTCAGAGTAATCGGTGGTGCCAGTGTGGCATCTCCTTCACCAAAGGGACAGTCAGCTTGACTCATATTTGAGTGGATGGATCGAGGATTTGGAAAACAGGTACTCTGTTACATTTGTGACAGGGTACTCTGCTCATTAACCTCTAAATAAGGCTCTAAGTTCCTGCTCTTCTGCCTAACCAAAAAACAGAACATTGTGGTTGTTAGGTTAAACATCTGAAAGCCATAGGCACATTCCTCAAAAATTGCCACCTCTGCAGAGAATCTTGGTTTTATTTTAGACACCATGCTACAACTGACTCACATTTTAAAAACATGGCTAAGACAGCTTGATATCAGCTAACAATGCTGGGCAACATAAGACCATTCATACCAAAGGATGGCATTAAATGAGCAGTAGAAGTTAAGGACATTTCATATATAGAATACAGTAGTTCCCAATTTACTAGTCTTAACAAAATATGCTTAACAGTATTTTCAACTGTATGCCTTCAATATGCCCACGTCGTCACAGGCATCATGACATCATATTGGCCCATTGGTGTCTTACTAAATGGCTTATATCACATATAGAGCATTACACATGGGTACCCCCAAACTATCCATTATTAATTCTGTTGGAAAATCGTCTGAGAAGAAAGTCACTACTACTTATTGAGATCATATGCATTACAGGAAAGTACTTTTAGGTTGGAAGGTACACCTCTTCATGAAATGACAAATTAGTCACAAATGTCCTGTGACCATCATAAGATTTGCTACCTCTTTTATTCTGTCAAAAGAATGTTGAAGAACTCTTTCTAAGGAAGCTGTCAAATTCCACTTAGAATAATTTATTTTCAGTTTAGGTGCTGTGTTTCTCATCCATTCAATAAGTGTCCTGATAAAAATATTTGTATTTTTACACACATAAATAATGCTACTGATATTTTGCTGGTTTGCTATAGGTCTTGCAACTGTGCATGGCCTACTGTCTCTAGCAGCCAGGTGGTTGGCCTGTAGGCCTGGTAACATGGAATTTTGTCACATGGTCCTTCAGAACCCAGAAGATACACGGATGTGGGCTAGAACTTTGAAATTTCTAAGTGGGATATGATCGCCTAGCATTACCCCTTGACAACAGGGATTTTTGACGGGGGAGCATGGCCGTGTGCATGATGGGCAACCTCCACTGTTGTTTGTGTACTTATCCCTGGTGTCTAGTGGGCTTTCACCCCCCCGCCAAACTGCCCAAGGGAGCAGAAAGACTGTAATGCCCCTTTTTGGAGTTGAGGCATGGCCTTGAACTTGATGTGCTCACCAACCTCCTAACAAAATCAGTCTTTCTTCCCCCCGAGGGGAGTGGATGGTGGGAGTGGGGGGGGGAGTGGATGGCGATGATTACACCCAATCTGACTGTCCCCAGGTAGGGGGCAGGAAACACTCTAGACACCAGGGATTCATAGAAAAAGCAAAAGTGTGTGGGGCAGGCCACAATTCGCAGGGCAATTCTGCCACCCACAAAAAAGACTACAACAATTTTTCAGCTTACTCTGGGTAGTGGATTGTGTTTTTTTCTCCAATCTGCCCCCTGGGGGCTGTCAGAAAGGCCATTAGAACCCTGGAATAAGTAAATAAAAAAGAAGGGTTTAGGGCAGCCCATCATGTTCAGGGCCATGCCCCCACTCCAAAAAGGGGCATTACAGTCTTTCTGCTCCCTTGAGTGGTTTGGGGGGTGAAAGCCCACTAGACACCAGGGATAAGTACACAAAGAACAGTGGATGTGGCCTTCCATGCACACGGCCATGCCCACACCCAAATAGGATAGGGCATAACAGTCTTCCTGCCCTACCTGGGAGACAAATTGGGGAGTTGTTCTCAATCTGCCCCCCAGGGGAACATAAACTCCACTAGACACTAAGATAAATTAAAAAAGGGGCACCTAGGGCCATCCTTTACCCCAAAAGGGCGCAATACAATCTTTCTTTCCTACCTCGGGTCATATGGGGTAATTACCCCCATCTGCCATCTCCACAGGGGCAAAAGCCCACTTGACACCAAGGATTTTACATTTTGGAAGTGCAAAGTGATGCAGTGGTCCTACCCTGGCATTGGGCTATACACCCACCCCAAAAGGGGCAACCAGTCTTTCGTACCTCATGTGGAAGAGTTGGGGTTTGCCCCCAATTTGCTCCTGGGAGGCAAAAGAACCACTAGACACTAGGGATTTAAAAATGGTACCAAAACAAACAAAAGGATGGGGGCATTCTACTCTGCAATCAAGTCATACCTCCACCCTAGTAGGGGCAATACAGTCATGTTTCTTCTCTGGGGGCAGGTAGGAGGTTTTTCCTGATTGGTGATGTTGCCCCAATCTGCCCTCGCGGTGTAGAAAGCCCAATAGACACCATGAACTTTACATTTTGGGTGAAACAAAGAAGTGCATATGTCCCTCCCTGGTAGTGGGTCCCCCCACACCAAGATGGGCAAACCAGTCTTCCTGCCGCCACCCTAGGGCTCAAAGAAGGGTTTGCACCAATATGCCTTGAAGTGGCAGAAAGCCCAGGCATTTCAATATAGCACCAAAACAAATAAAAAAGGATGGGACAGCCTACCCTGTCATCGAGCTATACCCCTCCCTAGAAGGGGAAATAAAGTCTTTGTGACCCCCTAAGTGTAGGTAAGACGTTTCTCTGAATGAGAAGGTTAAACCTAATCTGCTCCCTGGGGGTCTAGAAAGTTCACTAGACACCAGGGATTTTAGATTTGGAGAAAGCAAAGGTGTGCAGGCATCCCACCCTGGCTTTGGGCTATATCTTTATCCCACGAGGGGCATACTAGTCTTTCTGCCCACGGGAGCAGAGAAAGTTTTCCCTCAATTTTTCCCCCATGGTGCAGAAAGACTACTTAAAGCCAGGAATATTTTTTACAGAATAGGAGTGGGGTCGGGTCCATCCTGACCTCAGGCCCACTCCCACCCTTAAAGCCTCAACAGTCATTCTGCTCCCCTGGGTTCTAAAGCAACCCCATCCCTATGGCAAGTGAAAGGACATTTTCATTCATTTTGGCATTGTTTTACATATGGGCCAGAAGAATTGGTCAAAATCCCACTATCATCCCATTTGCCATGCTGACTGGCTACACTTTTCGGGCTTGGGTTGGCTGCCACCTAGGGAAATCTACAAAACCCAGACATTTTTTAAAACTAGACACCAAGGAGTCAAGGGTGGTGTGCCTTGTATGGATCCCACATTTTTCTTACCAACAGTGCCCTGCAAAACTTAAACTTTGCCTAAAAGCATGCAGGAACTTTGTAGATCTCTGCTGATTCCAGACATTTACATCACATAAATGTAAGGAAAATGTGTGATTTTAGGCAACGTTTGATATTTAGACAGTATTGGAGGGTACAAAAATGCAATGGGATCCACGAGAGTCACACCAAAATGTACTCCCCTCGGTGTCTATTTTTCAGAAATTTCTGGGTTTGGTAGGATTCCCTATGTAGCGGCTGAGCCCGGGCCCAATAACTGCAGCTCCACATTGTGTTTGGGGGCCTTTTGTGTAGAGGGCGGTGTAGTGAGGCCCCAAGAGACAATTATGGTTAAAGGATTTAATCTAGAAACCTGGCGTGACAGCATAAGGACCCCCACCCTCCAGTAGCTCATCTCTCCAACTGTCTCAACTGGAATCCCACTTCACAAGAATTCCAATAATAATGTTCTGCTGACATCACAATAGATGAGGTTAGGGATGGTAACCTTATACAGTGCAAGCAATACCTACAAGCAATGCTAAATATGCAACATATCACTTACCCTTATATAGCCAATATACACCTAGTAGTAAATACTTAAAACAATACCCCTTAAAAACACATACAATTCTCATACCTTAAATGCACAACATTATAAGTATAATGGTGAGTAATAGTAAGTGCTATAGAGGAGAACAAGTTAGCTAAATAACTCGAAACAAAAACATTGTATATACTAAGATATAGATTTTCCTAAGTGTGCTGGTGAGGGATGATAAGTATTATACACAAAAAATTGTTACTCACAAATATAACACTTAAGGTTGTTTGGTTTGTTTGTGAATCTACTAAATCTTCCAAACATCCTTGTCTGTTCTGTACTTATTTCATTAAAATGTCCATTGTGAAAGGGATTAATCTTAGTGTGGGACTGACATGAATAAGGTGTTAAAGATTGTGAGGATTGTGGTGAATGGGAAGTCACATCTTCCTCAACCTCACTTCTCTGTACACTCACAGGGTCATTGGCCACAGCATTTGTATCATTCTGCAATAGCCAATTGTAATCTATATTAACATTAGGTCTATCCATAGGAACACTAGCTCTGTACAAGGAGATATGGCTTAAATGACACACTTTCTCATCACTGACAAGTACAAAGTTGCAAAATACCTTTCCACCTGCAAGGGTGGTGAGAATTCCCTCTCACATTTCTTGACCAATCTGGATTTTATTACTTGCACATAATCACACACTTTAATGGTTTACTGCTTGCATTTGTGTCTATTGTCATAATATTATTTGTGCACCTTAATAGTATGTGAACACTATAAGCCAATTTCTTTCCTAACTTCTGTGGGTGACCAACTTACTCTCCTGGATTCAGACATCCAGTCTAAAGTATCTTTTGCAAAAGCAGTCCAACCTCTCATGATATCTAAAGGACCTGTCATTACACAGGGAGTTATCCGGTACACCCATAACCTGCATAAAACCTCTTTACTCCAAATTAATTAAGCATTATTCGCAAGTGGTATAGTACCTTTTGTCACTCGGTTGAAGAACTCTACTGCACCATTACCAGTGGGATGGTGTACTGACTTTGTTTTATGAGTGATCTCAGTCCTCCTTATAAAATACTCAAAGATATCTGATGCAAATTGTGGCCCATTGTCACTAATAATAATTTGGGGTTAACCTTCTCTCGATAATACTTTATGTACAAATTGTACTACTGCCTTTTTGATTTCTGGCCACTTCAAGAAATGATCCATAATAACAATGAGATACTTTGGTGTATCATTTTTACTAATTGTACCTGTGATATCTATACAAATCTTTTCCCATGGCATTTTGTGGACTGCTTACAGGACACAAAGGGGGTTCATGGTAATCTGGGTTTTGTCCGCATTATTAATACAACATGCATTCTCTAACCAATTTCTTAATGGTTCCAACCATACCAGGCTACCAATATGTGCATTTCACCTTGGACTTAGTTTTGATAATCTCCAGTTTCTCTTTAAGGCTTAAGGGAGGTATCAACTTACCATACCTCAAAATCTTTCCATCTATAATTGAATGTTCCTGTCTTAGCTCCCAAACATTTTGCAATTCCTGTCTAAGATTTTATAGACCATCCTTCCCCAAACCATTTCAAAACTTCTACAAAAACAGGATGTCTGTCTTGCGCACTCATTCATTCTTCCCCTGAAAAACCACTTTCATCTTCACAGACATCTGGTAAACAACATTCCTCAAATTCATGCTTGGCTGTATATTTTAGGGGTAATGTGAGACGACTTAGGACATCTGCAATCCTGTGTATTACTTCAGTGAAATCAAAGCCCAACAACCACATTGACTTACAAGCTAAATGTTGAGACGTATTATACAATCCTTTAGTGGTAAGAACTTTGGAAAGGGGCCTATTATCACACTGTAGCGCTACTTGAGTACCCCAATGTACTGTTTAAAATGCTCCAGACCCCATGCGTAAGAAAGTGCTTCCCGCTCAGTCACTGAACACTTCTCCTCTGTGGGAGTGAGTGAATGTGATGCAAAAGCAATTACATGTGCTTTACCATCAGGGTGAATGTGCATCAAGACTGCACCCAATCATTTCCAACTCGCATCAATAGTGAAAATACTCCTATGGGTTCTGTCAAAGCCTTGTAAAGGTGGTGTGTTACAATCATTGTCTTTTAATTCTTGGAATGCTCTCTGACACTCATCAGGCCATTCATATTTGATTTTCATTTTTAAGAGTTGCCATATTTGGTAGGATTTGCAAGAAAGTTAGTAAAAACATTTGAGTAAAACTCAGCAAGGACTAAAACACCCTTAGTTCATTCTTGTTCTTCAAAGAACTGAAACTCTGACAGCTTCTACCAATTCGGTCTTGGGCTTAATGCCTATCAAAAAGGTCAATTTACTTCACAGCCTTGATACGTAACTTTCGCTTTAGAAATTTTAAACTTACTATATTTAGCAGTTAGACCCTTTTCATTTAGAATCTGTAAAACATGTGCGAGGTTTCTTATCATGTTTAGCTCTTATCTCACCCATAACCAAGATGTCACCTTAAAAAAATATCACTTTCTTCATCCCTTTAATTAGTTCATGCATTAATGTTTAGAACATAGCCACAATCAAGGCAAGTAAAAAGGGTACTCTAACAAATTAGAGGCAAAAATGGGGTGATAAATGATGTTAACCTTTTACTTTCCTGGTGAAATTGATTTTGGTGGTAAACAGTGGTCAGATCAATGGTATTAAACCACCTTATACTCTTGGTCAAGGATAACTTCCCAATAATTTTTAGGAGAGAAAATTGATCAACCAAGATATTCTTATTTAGATCCCTTAGATTCTCATATAAGCTTAACTTGCACCACCAAGGAAGCCACTCAAACAGAGGATTCTACAGGTTCAGTTAAAACCGCAGATTGCAGTTTTCAAGTTCCCTCGAAATTCTTCCTTTACTGTAATAGGAGTAATCCTGGCTTTATGGACGCATGGTACTGGGTGTTTTTTAATACAAATTTATGTTGGAAACCATATAGGGGCCGATTACAATGTCGGTCGGATTGCAACCGACAGCCTATTGGTTGCTATCAGACCAACATCTTTACATGCAGTCCGACCGCCGCAATATGATGTGGGGGTCGGAGGCAGGGGGGGAGGGACAGATTGCTGCCTATCCGACGCGCTCATGGAGACCATCGGGGCTGCAGGCGGAATGGGGGTGCCTGATAAGGCACCACCGTAGGGATTACAATGCACATTTCAGGCAGCCTTTCAATGGAGGTCTGACCGCCATTGCACAGCTGTTGGAAACAGACGTTAGGGGCCCCTAGCAGAGTCTCTGTCCCTCTGCTGCCTCCACTAAGAAGCCTGGGGCATACCTGTGGTGCCCCCCCAAACATCGATACCCCACATGCCAGGACCTACATGGTTCCTGGCTCACAGTGCATGGATCTTTGTAAACATCCATTTTCCTAATGCGGGTTGTGCAGCAGCCCTTTTTCCCAGCTGCACAAGTTGCATTAAGAAAATGGATGTTTACGACCGCCTCATGGGCAGTCTCATCCAAATTCTTTGGGTGAAACCACTGACACGATGCTGGTCGGACGCTCGTCTGACCGTCATAGTAATTAGGGCCTAAGTTCCCCTCTGGTCCCTGAAAAGACCCCTGGTAATGACTTTAGGATTTCTTTTTCTCTGTCACATTCTGTTTGCATAATTATGACTGGCTCAGGATTGTCGGGATCTTGGATAATTCTTAAATATCCGAGATCTCTCCATTCTAACACTGATGGGCCGTGTTTGGAAATATAAAGTTTACATTCCTCCTGCCTATTTTTTAATTAAAAATTTAATCTCCTAAATCAAATAATTTCTATTGTTTCTGCAGTAAAACTTTTTGGTGAAATGTCTGATGGTTCTAAGTGTTCTTCCAATGTAGCAATAACCTTGCCAGCCCAAACTTAGGGCATCATTACGCAGCGGAATGCGGGACCGTCCGCCATAGGAGCGGCGGTCCCGCCATGAGTATTAGGATGCCACCGGCACGGTGGCGGTGGCATCCCCTATTCCCAACATTGTGGCGGGCGGTGTTCACAGCACCGCCCGCCACAATGCTGGGAGTGCACGTTGGGCATTCACATGCACAAGGTGACAGGCACCGCGTGGTGCCTGCCACCTTGTCCATGTCAATGCAGGGGGGTACCATAGGTACCCCCCATGTGCACCCCCCAACCCCCCAACATCCTGGGGGCCCGCTACGGGCCCCCAACAGCGAAGACCGTATGCCTTTCCATGGCAGCAACAGTGTGAAATGGCGGGCGGATCGCAACCGCCATACGGGCGGTGGCAATCCACCCGTCATTGTAATGACCCCCTAAGTTAATAACAATGGAATAAGGCAGTGTTTCCCAAACTGTGGGTCATGACCAATGTTCTCCTTAATTATCTTTCTTGGTGTGCAACAGTGCAGCATCTGTGTGCATTGTTTTCCGAGTTGTGTTCTCATGTACTGTCTCAGGCAAAACCTAAAAACTGAAAAAGACCCAAACAGTATGCCAAACATTATGCCTCACAGGTCTTTTACATTGGCCAAACAAAAATAAAGTTGCTCTGTGTGCATGTGGGAATTAGGGATTCCTATCATCACCTAGACACAACCCCCACTGCAGATTGAGCTATATAGATGCTATCAAGTGAAGCACAGCAGATAACTCCTGATTCTCAGGCTTGTCATTCCAGACAGTCTCACTCCATATTGCAAGGCCTTCAACTCTAAACACATCATCTCCCCACACACTACCACTTTCATTCAGCTCACCCAGCAGCCAGACTGCTTGAACACTTTCAACTGCCATGCATCTGCATTCTAAGAATTCCCTTTGCAGTAATCACTAAACTATGCCAATGCTCCTACATGGTATCTCCTTATTCAAGAACTGTTGCTATATCAAGAGCCTTTTTGAAGCCCCGTGACTGTGTGCTGTCCAGAATAGAGATTGTTGAGTTGTCATTCACAAATGGGCTCATTGGGTTTCAGTATTGAGGGTGATTATACTAATGCCCAGAGGGCGGCGTAAAAGCAGCGTAGTTTCTCGTGTTTGGGTAGATGAGTAGTATGAGGATGGTAAGATATTGGTAATCTGTTCAATCTCCAAGAAAAGGAATGTCACAGAGGTACAAAATGATATCCCACTTCTGCTTCATTGACTGATAGTGTGCAAGTGTCAGAATTTATAGGCAATAATCTCTTGAGCAACACCGATGAGTACTGTGATGGCTTTGCCACATAAAGGGCCTTGATATCCATTCAGGTACACAGAAGCGGTGCTTTATTCCAGAACTCCCCACCCATGCCTATGCGACAGGCTCAACATCTATTGATTACAAACCTCTTTAAAAAACATCTTGCATAGCTAACCAGGGTATGTTCTGGTTCTAGATCACCTTCACAGGTCCCAATTGCTGCCATTTTTGGAAGCAGTAAGCAGCCGTTATCCAATATGAGGTGTGAAGACACCCTAGGACATTGACGTCAGACTCGGTGACATTTTGGCTTTGTTTTCTTTGAGGGGCAGTGGAGATGCGGGGCTTTGTGAGGGGCAGAGTGCCTCCAAGTTTGCTCTCGGCTCGAGGCCTGCCCCCTCCTCACACAGTTAAATTAATTAGTTAGTTGGCAGGCATGGTTCCACTATCAATCTTATTAGCAACATTATTTTATTAAAACTATTTTCTTGTTTGAAAACACTAAGCCAATAGCAATACTGTATATTATATTTCATTTAATTTATATAGTATTCTTTTGGGATTCTTAAACTTTGCGTTTCAGCAGTCAAAAGTCGCCTTGACTTGCTGTTGGCACCTTGTGCAGCTTAAAGTCGAGCTGCCGACATCAGAAAAAAAATATCCTATAACAGGAAGTTATCAACAGGCCACGCATACCACAATAGAATGCAGCCATTACCTCTAACCTCCTCAGGTTCCAGCTTTTTCCAAGGTAATCTTTGTACTTCGCATGCATCCTCCCTCTAAGAGAGGCACCCGTTTACCGAGGCACTCGATCCGAGAGGACCTGGTTCTCGGATGTGAACCGTGATATAGATGTGAGGTTTTGGCAAAAGATGGGCATGTGATTTGTTTACATTCTCCATTTAGCATTTAAAAGGTGCTGCTGTTGCTCTGTATAATAAGCCCTTTGTAATGTGCGCTCATCTAGACAACCTGCGTGGAAGTCAATGACCGAATGTGCAGCCGCCCAGGTGCACACCTTACAGGGAACTGTGGTCACGACTCATTAGTGGGTCTCAAGCTGAGTTTTTGTGGGTTGCGAAAGTCCAAGCAATACATAAAGATGTCTTTAAATTCTGAATTTATCTTGTCACATTTGCTGCTTTTAAAAAACAGTGGTCAAATATCGGGCTATGTCTTCTGACAAATTACTGGTTATATTTTTAACATGCTGAATGGTGTTTACAAACAACTCTCACTTTGTAGTCAAGGAAGGAAAAGTAAATGAACCTTGTGACAATCTTGCTGGGACACAGGAAGTGTGAAAGGAAAGGCTGTAGGATGTAATTTTTTGTAACACACACCAAACTAACTGTAAATGAACTGTACACATTCAGCAGTTAGGAAAGCAAAAATGAATCACTTTTTTTAGGTCTCACCTATGCAGCGCGTATGCGCTGCATAGGAAGACCTTTAGCAATCGATTCAGTTTGTGTCCCAAAAACGTGCACGCGTTGCATTGCTTTCAATGGCAACGCGTGCACGTTTGGCATTCACTTGCGGGAGCGAGCTTTAAAACCATCTGGTTTTAATTAACATATGGTTCTTGCTCGCACCCGCAAGGGAAACAGGCCCAGGCCCCCTCCTCTCTCCCCTCCCCCTGCTGCCTCCTCCTCTCCTCGTGAAGGTCAATTAGATTGTGATTGCAACTGCTAATAACAAACTCTCAGTTTAAACATCACTTTCCAAAAGCTACTTTCTTCTTAAATATTTACAAAATATATGTTTTGCTTTTGGCGGATTCACAACATTAATTGCAAAGTTGTAACTTAATTTGGGGCAGCTACAACGTAACTAAGTCTTTCGCCCGAACGCTGCATTAAGAACTGCGCATTCTTGTTTCTATGTCTAATCTTTCTCATGGGTTTCTCGTTCGTGATCAATGGCGTCGGCACACTCCTTCACCCTACGTCACAAGACTGAAAGGCTGCGCGCGGCCACGTTCAGTTTCACACTGGTATGAGGGGCGGTGCTCTTTTAGTGTTGTTACGCCTGTCAAAAGCAGGTCGAGGGCTCGTGCGCAGTTGCGTGATGCGCGCCCGAAGTGGCTATCAGGAGCGGGGGCGCGCGGTGTGGCTGTCAGGGCGGGAGCGCGCAGAGGGAGGCTCCATCAGTGTGAGCAGGAGTGCGCCCGCAGCAGCTGTCACTATGGTGCTGGAGTCGGTGGTCGCCGACCTCCTGAACCGGTACCTGGGAGATTACGTGCAGAACTTGGACCGGTCTCAGCTCAAGCTTGGGATCTGGGGGGATAAGAGAGGGCAAGCACGTAATCGCTCTATTAGGGTGACCCCGCCACCGTGCGAGGGAGTCCGAGCCAGCTACGACACAGGCTGTGTTTGAGGGTGACAATAGCCACTACCAGTTAATGAGGGAGACCCAGGTTAGGCATTGTGAGCCCCCCCCACCCTCCAAATATATTAACCAACCAAGAGAAACCATGATATCCTTAGACCTCCTCGCACGTAAATAACAAGAGAAGGGGCTTTTACTTACAGTTGCAGAGTGACAGGGTTGTGCACACACACGTGCACAGTAAAACTGTATTGTAGTCGCGAACACTATAACAGGAGTTTAAACAATTACGTGGTCCTCCGCTCCCATTGGTTCTGTTTTCATATGCAGAATAACCTGAGACTTCATTGACGTGCAAGAGTACACTCGTTTCCGTTCACACTTTGGTAGCATGGCCGGGATTCCACTTGCCAATGTACAAGTTCAGATGTTTCCCTTCACACGCTCCATAACATGACCCTCCGGAAACTCGCAGACCACAATGACACAAACTTTTTCTAATCATTCACAACACCTATACAGTGGTCCACGCACACATAGCCAATAACCTTTATCTGCGACCCGCGTTTAGAAAAAACAAACTTAAAACTTCCACTCCTATATGCAGGGCTACAAGGAGCGTCCAGTTTTATAGAGTATTCCTGCGCATTCTCTCAGAATTAGGGACTTCAACTCCCATGACACATCCCAGCCTTCAACTCACACTCGTGTGTAGGTATTTAATTTACAGCGTGCAAATCTACCTAGTACGATGCACATATAGAAAAGAGTACGATGAGAGACTGCGATAGGAGAAGGAAAGTCATCTTGGGTTTATTATTAAGCATATTGACTGGAGGAGGTTGACAGGTTACTTGGGAGGGGCGGTACACATCACAAGTGCAATAGGCACTGGCATGCAAGATAACCCACAAGTCCCAAGAATTACCGTTACTCGTCACCGTGGGTTCAGTCAATCAATCAATCAATCACGGCATTTATAGAGCGCGCTACTCACCCGGGAGGGTCTCAAGGCGCTGGGGGAGGGGGTAGGTTACTGCTCGAACAGCCAGGTCTTGAGCTGCTTCCTGAAGGAGAGATGGTCCTGGGTTCGCCGAAGGTGAGTGGGGAGGGAGTTCCAGGTCTTGGCTGCCAGGTAGGAGAAGGATCTTCCTCCGGCGGTGGTTCTGCGGATGCGTGGTACGGTGGCGAGGGCGTGGCTGGTTGATCGTAGCTGGCATGTAGAAGGTCATGCGGTCGTTGAGGTACTTTGGGCCCAGGTCGTGGAGGGCCTTGTGTGCGTGGGTGAGGAGTCTGAACGTGATTCTCTTGCTGACGGGGAGCCAGTGCAGGTCTTTCAGGTGTCCGGTGATGTGGCTGTGTCGGGGGATGTCCAGGATGAGTCGTGCGGAGGCGTTCTGGATGCGCTGGAGTCTTTTTTGAAGTTTGGCTGTGGTTCCGGCATAGAGGGTGTTCCCATAGTCCAGTCGGCTGGTGACGAGTGCCTGGGTGACGGTCTTCCTGGTTTCAGTGGGGATTCATCTGAAGATCTTGCGGAGCATGCGCAGGGTGTTGAAGCATGAAGATGAGACGGCGTTGACTTGTCTGGTCATCGACAGGGAGGAGTCCAGGATGAAGCCCAGGTTGCGTGCGTGGTCCGTTGGCTTGGGCGCGGTGCCCAGGGCCGGGGGCCACCAGGAGTCGTCCCAGGCGGAGGGAGATGAGCCCAGGATGAGGACTTCCGTCTTGTCCGAGTTCAGTTTAAGGCGGCTGTTCCTCATCCAGTCGGCGACGTCTCTCATCCCGTCGTGTAGGTTGGCTCTGGCGGTGGTGGGGTCGTTGGTGAGGGAGAGGATCAGCTGGGTGTCGTCGGCGTAGGAGATGATGTTGAGGTTGTGTTGGCGTGCGATGGCTGCGAGGGGGCTCATGTAGACGTTGAAGAGGGTTGGACTGAGTGAAGATCCTTGTGGAACGCCGCAGATGACTTCGGTGGCTTCGGATCTGAACGGGGAGGCGGACTCTCTGGGTTCTTCCGGCGAGGAACGAGATGATCCATTCCAGTGCTTTCTCTCGGATTCCGATGTTGCTGAGGCGCTTCACTAGGGTGCGGTGGCAGACGGTGTCGAACGCCGCGGAGAGGTCCAAGAGGATGAGGGCAGCTGTTTCCCCGTTGTCGGTTAGGGTTCTGATGTCGTCGGTGGCTGCGATAAGGGCGGTCTCGGTGCTGTGGTTGGCCCGAAACCCGGACTGCGAGGGGTCGAGGATCCATTCGTCTCGAGGAAGGCGGCAAGCTGTCTGTTGACGGTCTTCTCGATGACTTTGGCCGGAAACGGAAGGAGCGAGATGGGACGGTAGTTCTTGAGGTCGGTGGGGTCCGCCGTTGGTTTCTTCAGGAGGGCGGTAAGCTCGGCGTGCTTCCAGCTCTCCGGGAAGGTGGCGGTGTGGAAGGAGGAGTTGATGATGTCCCGGAGATGGGGTGCGATGGTGGCGTCGGCTTTGTTGAAGACGTGGTGTGGGCAGGGGTCGGTTGGTGATCCGGAGTGGATGGAGTTCATCGTGCGGGTGGTGTCTTCGGTGCTGATCGGGGTCCAGTTGCAGAGGGTGGTGGTGGCGGGCGTTGGTTCGGCGGTAGGGTGCGTGGTTTGTGTGTCGAAGCTGTTATGTATGTCGGTGATCTTGCGGTGGAAGAACGTGGAGAGTGAGTTGCAGAGGTCTTGCGAGGGGGTGATGTCGTTGTTTCCGGCGCTGGGGTTGGAGAACTCTTTGACGATGCTGAAAAGTTCCTTGCTGTCATGGGCGTTGTTGTCCAGTCGTTCTTTGAGTGCCGACTTCTTGGTGGCACGGATCAGCTGGTGGTGTTTGCGGGTGGCGTGCTTGAGGGCGGTCCTGTTGTCTGTGGTCTGGTCGAGTCGCCAGGTTTTCTCGAGAGTGCGGCAGTTCTTCTTGGATTCCTTGAGTTCGTTGGTGAACCAAGGGGTTTTCTTGCTTCCGGGTCTGCTGGGAGGGTTTTTAGTGGTGCGAGGTCGTCGGGCGCAGGCGGTCAGCCACTTGGCGAGGTTGCTGGCTGCTTCGTTTGGGTCCGTTGTGTTGGTGGGTGTGTTCTGGCCGAGGGAGGCGGTGAGCTGCTCGGCGGTGATCTTGCTCCAGCTCCGGCGGGGAGCCTGTTGCGGGTGGTGGTGGGTCGCAGTCTTTCTGAAGCTGAAGTGGATGCAGCTGTGGTCGGTCCAGTGGAGTCCGGTGGCGTGGCTGAAGGAGATGTGTTTGCTGGACGAGAAGACGGGGTCAAGCGTGTGGCCGGCGTAGTGGGTGGGTGTGTTCACCAGTTGCTTGAGTCCGAGGTTGGCGAGGTTGTCCAGCAGGGCGGTGGTGTTTCTGTCGTAGTTGTTCTCCAGGTGGAAGTTGAGGTCCCCTAGGAGGATGTAGTCGGCGGAGGGCATGGCGTGCGGGCTGATGAAGTCTGCGATGTCTTCGCTGAATAGTGTGCGTGGTCCCGGGGGTCTGTAGATGAGGGTGCCTCGGAGGGTGGTCTTGGGGTCAGTGTGTATCTGGAAGTGTAGGTGTTCGGCGGCGGTGAAGGTCTCGTCGGAGTTAGTCGAGATGCGGATGGTGTTCTTGTGTACGATGGCGATGCCTCCTCCCGTCTGGTTGACGCGGTCCCTCCGGGTGATCTTGTATCCGTCCGGGATGGCTATGGCGATGTCGGGCGCTGAGGAGGCGTTCATCCAGGTTTCGGTGAGGAAGGCGATGTCCGGTGCTGTTGCGTCGAGCAGGTCCCAGAGTTCCACGGCGTGCCTGTGGACGGAGCGGGTGTTCAACAGGATGCATTTCAGGTGGTTGCTGCTGGTGCTCGACTTGGCGGAGGTGGTGCACGTCCGGGGGCAGGTGAATCGGCAGGTTTGGCAGGTGAAGGGTCCGTGGGTGCGTCTCGGTGAGGCTCGGTAGCAGGCAGGGTTCCGGCCGGCATTGAGTGCAGTGAGTGTGGCGGCATCGTAGGTCCGTCGAGTGGTGTTGCATCGGTGGGTTCCAGGGGTTCTGGCGCTGGGCGCGGTCCAGTCGCGGACGGGCGCAGACGGGCTTGCCTTTGGTGCGCCTTCGGCGCGCCAGCGGCGCGGCCGCGCAGCGGCCGCCATTTATGGGGAGGTGGGAGGGAGGAGCAGCTGGGAAGCGGGAGGCAGGGGCAGCGAATGGGCAGTCAGGGGGGCGGGGCCGCAGGGGACGCAGCGGCGGGACTGGCGAGAGGCAGCAGGGGCACAAAAGGAAAATGGGGGTGAAAACAGACAAAATGGCAAGCACAACGCTAATGGGGCAGCGAGGGGCACAGAAAGGAAAAGGGGGTGAAAACAGACAAAATGGCAAGCACAACGCTAATGGGGCAGCGAGGGGCACAGAAAGGAAAAAGGGGGTGAAAACAGACAAAATGGCAAGCACAACGCTAATGGGGCAGCGAGGGGCACAGAAAGGAAAAGGGGGTGAAAACAGACAAAATGGCAAGCACAACGCTAATGGGGCAGCGAGGGGCACAGAAAGGAAAAAGGGGGTGAAAACAGACAAAATGGCAAGCACAACGCTAATGGGGCAGCGAGGGGCACAGAAAGGAAAAAGGGGGTGAAAACAGACAAAATGGCAAGCACAACGCTAATGGGGCAGCGAGGGGCACAGAAAGGAAAAGGGGGTGAAAACAGACAAAATGGCAAGCACAACGCTAATGGGGCAGCGAGGGGCACAGAAAGGAAAAAGGGGGTGAAAACAGACAAAATGGCAAGCACAACGCTAATGGGGCAGCGAGGGGCACAGAAAGGAAAAAGGGGTGAAAACAGACAAAATGGCAAGCACAAGGCTAATGGGGCAGCGAGGGGCACAGAAAGGAAAAGGGGAGACAAGCAGGAAATACGGGCACCGGGGCCACAAGCGGAGGGCGATCTTACCTGCAGAAGCAGCGGGCAGACAACACAGGCGGAGCTGTGTGGTGGGGGAGCGACCTACCTGGCAAGGTCAAGGGTCGCTCTCCTCACCGCGCAGCGGCCGCCATTTATGGGGAGGTGGGAGGGAGGAGCAGCTGGGAGGCGGGAGGCAGGGGCAGCGAATGGGCAGTCAGGGGGCGGGGCCGCAGGGGACGCAGCGGCGGGACTGGCGAGAGGCAGCGGGGGCACAAAAGGAAAATGGGGGTGAAAACAGACAAAATGGCAAGCACAACGCTAATGGGGCAGCGAGGGGCACAGAAAGGAAAAGGGGGTGAAAACAGACAAAATGGCAAGCACAACGCTAATGGGGCAGCGAGGGGCACAGAAAGAAAAAAGGGGTGAAAACAGACAAAATGGCAAGCACAACGCTAATGGGGCAGCGAGGGGCACAGAAAGGAAAAGGGGGTGAAAACAGACAAAATGGCAAGCACAACGCTAATGGGGCAGCGAGGGGCACAGAAAGGAAAAAGGGGGTGAAAACAGACAAAATGGCAAGCACAACGCTAATGGGGCAGCGAGGGGCACAGAAAGGAAAAAGGGGGTGAAAACAGACAAAATGGCAAGCACAACGCTAATGGGGCAGCGAGGGGCACAGAAAGGAAAAGGGGGTGAAAACAGACAAAATGGCAAGCACAACGCTAATGGGGCAGCGAGGGGCACAGAAAGGAAAAAGGGGTGAAAACAGACAAAATGGCAAGCACAACGCTAATGGGGCAGCGAGGGGCACAGAAAGGAAAAAGGGGGTGAAAACAGACAAAATGGCAAGCACAACGCTAATGGGGCAGCGAGGGGCACAGAAAGGAAAAAGGGGGTGAAAACAGACAAAATGGCAAGCACAACGCTAATGGGGCAGCGAGGGGCACAGAAAGGAAAAGGGGAGACAAGCAGGAAATACGGGCACCGGGGCCACAAGCGGAGTGCGATCTTACCTGCAGAAGCAGCGGGCAGACAACACAGGCGGAGCTGTGTGGTGGGGGAGCGACCTACCTGGCATTAGAACAGAATTAGAACAGAGATATAAGTGTTTTTTTACTAGGACCTAGGCGTTTTGGTGCTTGTGGCACGCACGGAGCCTTGCTCCCTTTCTTTCTCTAGCCACTTCAATGTTAGTTTCAGCATTTACACCAGCAAAAACGATTTTGTAGGGCATTTTCTTTCTAGTTGAAGAAACTATGTTGCGTCTTTGTAAAAACCTAATTTTTTATGTCATTGAAATGAGTATAATTATGCAAACACGCTCTGCATTTATTTTTATTCCCCAGTCATTTCACCGATTTACACAAATGAGTTCCTAGTTGTTGCAAACGAAATAAACCTCCCGTCACTATATCAGCATGTATTTTTGAGCATTGCCTGTTTTCTATTTTCATGTTGATACCGGGAGGCAGTTGGCAGACCTTCAGACGGGCACTGTCAGCTTCTTATATTGAGAACCGTGAGGGTGAGGGGAAAATTGGACCCTCGTTGCACCTGCTTTTTAGAACTTTTGGTGTTGAGCACCAGCAGGACTTGGCCTACTTAAAGCCCTTGCTGACGTGATATGTCAGTGATAGTTATCTGATAACCATGCACGGGACATAAAGCAGAGGGAATTATCTTATGTATAGTGGCCTGAATGATAGAAAACGCTATCACGAGAAATAAACAAAATGGCTTAAATGAGTGACTTGGAGGCACAGTGCAAAGAATTGTAATAACACTTGCAGTCCAAATTAGAACATCGTTGTGGCTATCCACAATACCTCATTCACTTCTTTGTAAAGGTGTAATCAAAATCGGTGCTCAAATGGAACACTCACAGTCATTCAGTACCTGTTACCTGATGTTGAAAAGTGCCAGCAATCAGGGCTTTAAGTGGCCCAGGTCTTGCCAGTGCTGAGCACCGGTAGTTCCAACAAGCATTGGCATTGCCAATAGGTCTCGCCTTTGGGACCTTATAAGTGTTTAGCCATGCAACATTTGATGTTGTTGCACCAAGGATATTGTGCTGGATAACTAAACACTTATAAGGTCCCAAAGGCGAAACCTATTGGCTATGCCAATGCTTGTTTGTAATTCTGAAGTGTGATTGAAACAAAGATTTGAATAGGATCAAAACAAATCAAGACACTTTACTTTGTGATGCACAAATGATAAATATTTACTGAAACCCGATTTCCACACTTTATTATTTGTGTGTTCTTTGAAATTGGGTTACTGATAGTGGGGAAACTCTACCTAAGTTGGCACAACAATTCTTGTCAAGGTGAAACACAATCAACCCCGAAATTACCCTGTCCTTAGCCCTCTTGTAGCTTGTCACAAAAGCAGTCAGGAATAAAATGAAAGTACAAAACATGAAAAATCTAACACCAATTTAGAAAAATAGAAGAACATGTAATAAATTATTTGACACCAAAATGACAAAATTCTAATTAGTAGAACTGGAGATATTGAATTTTAAAGATTTAGGGAGAAAATACTGCTTAAAACAACAAAACGCTAATTGTGGCTTTCTTATGGAGCCAGACTGGGGCAAAGTGACAAGTTCAGGCCAACCATTATGGAGTGTGGGCCACATACAGGGACCAAGTTAGACCTGCTGAACAAAGTACCTTAAATTCTGGTTGCGGAGCGCTGGGAGGCCTCGCATCATGGATGCGGTTCTGAAAGCCTGCGGGCTGCGATGCATGGTCTTGCATTGAGAATGCGTCGCACAGTGGTGGTTCTGAGGAGCTGTGAGGTCATGCATCAGGGAAGCATTGTGTAGAGGCAGTTCCGATGCAGAGCTGTAAGGCACTGCGTCAAACTTCTTCAGTTCTGCTAGGACCACAGTTGAGCTGGCAGAGCACCTTCAGGTCCGCTTCCAAGGGTCCAGGACTGGGGTGACAATGTTTGAGGGGACAGGACTCACAGCAGTCAGGCAGTTCAGGTGCAGGGTTGAGGGTGGCTGGAGCCTTTTCGATCTCTGAGGCTCTGATCAGGAGGCCAGCCAACTAGCCCTTGTAGTCACTCTGATGATCCTTGTTTCAAGATACAGGTTCAGTGCTTTTCATTCAGGCACGAGGACAGCAGAGTAGCAGTCATTCTTGCAGCAGAGCAGCACAGCAGTCCTTTTTCTGAGTCTTCCACAGGTGCAGACATGTACTGAAGAGCTGGGTCTGAGGGTTCACTACTTATAGCTGTTATTTAATATCGTTTTCAATAATATAGTGGTAAAAAATATTGTTCGTTAATTATTTGAATGTGTTTTACTTGTATTAAATGTATGTGTTGCTTTTGTTTTATAAAGGTTTTTTTAAAAAGAAATATAGCTTGTCATTTTAAATGATTTAGAATTTTTTATTTCATTTTTTATAGTAATTTATAGTGTTACAGCTGGTTGTTGGGTTTCTAGGGGGATAAGGTGGGAAGTAAATTATTTAATAATTAATTTACAATTAATTATTAATAGTTAATTATTTCATTGATTTCAATTATGCAATTGAAGGAAGATTTATTTATTTAACTAATATTTTAGTTGTAGTCTGCTATGTTTGTAGGGGTCTAGGGAGGGAAGTTAATGCATAATTAATCATTTAAAAAATGAACATTGATTATTTAATTAATGTTTAATTATTTTAAATATGGAATACTGATTTATTGTACTAATCTTTTTTTTGTGGGATGCTAGGTTTGTAGATGTATATGGTGGGTGGGAAGTTATTTAATTAATAATTAATTGATTATCAAATATATGATTATTTTCAATTATGTTTTAGTTGTGGGCTGTTAGTTAGGTAGGGGTATAGGCTGGGAAGTTAATTAAGTAATAATTCATTAACAATTATTAATTGAAGTGGGAGAAGATTCTAGTGCCTTAGCTTGTCTGAGAGAACAAAAGACTAGTGTGAAACCTTTAGAGAGTGTGCTGCCCAGAGACTTTGGGGCCGATTCTGATGCGGGTTGGAAAAGCTTCCCGACCGAATCGGTTGGAAAATGGTGTCCGACCCACTCGGATCGGGAAAGTCCGACCGGCGGAGTAGGATGCATCCGGATGCTTCCAGATACGATTTGGTTGAACTCCCATTGACTTCAATTGGAACATTTGTTCCTAACCGCATCAGAATTGGGCCCTCGGTCGGGAAGACACGTTCCCGATCCGATTTGGAAGGAGCAAATGCTGTTAGGAGGCCTTCCTAACTGCATCAGAATCAGGCCCTCGGTCGGGAAGCTTTTCCAACCTGCATCAGAATCGGGCCCTTTGTGTGTGCAAGTTTGATAGGTGACAGCTCTCTGCCCTATCAAGTTAGGGATGGCCCATCCTGCCAACATCTATTCCCCCTGTGTCTCACTGTCTGAGGGTAAGACACAAAAACTAACCTCCAGATGCACATAGTCATGAGACCCAGGATACAGGCTGCAGTCAACAAATGGTTAGGACAAGACAATGCAAACTTTCTAGAAGTGACATTTTCAGAATTGTGACTTAACATCCGACTTTGCCATTAAAGAGGGTTTTAAATCGCAATTCTTTAGAGACCAAACTCAACTTTCCTACTTTCTCCTAATTGAAATGTATCACTTAATAATTGTAATAAGGTAACCCGATGTTATCCAGTGGGAGAGTTCAGCCTTGCAGTAGTAAAAAATGAATTTTAGAAATTTTCACTACAAGGACATGTAAACGTTAAAAGGACATGTGCAGCATTTTAAACACACTGTACCTTGAACTCGTGGTTGTGTAAGGCCTACCCCACTGGTGACTTATATGAATGAAAAAGGACGTTTTAGGCCTGACAAAAGGCTTATTTTGCCAGGTCGAACTGGCAGTTTAAAGATGCAAACACAGGCTGCAAAGGCAGGACGAGACATGTTCAAAAGGGATTTTTAAGTGGGTGGCACAATCAGTGCAAGATTACCACTAGTAGCATTACATTTTCAGGCCCTGGGTACATGTAGTACCATTTTACTAGGGACTTACAAGTACATTAAACGTGCCGATTGGGTGTAAGCCAATTCAACCATGTTTAAGGGACAGAGCACAATCACTTTAGCACTCATTAGCAGTAATAGAGTGTGCAGAGTCCTAAAAGCTAGCAAAAAAGGGTTCAGAAAACAGGATGGTGAAGGTATAACGTTTAGAGATGACACTGCAGAATGGGACAAGTCCAACATGTGCAATATAGTTTCTCATTAAAACTGTATGTCTGTGCAAATGTAAAGGCCATTTGAATGGGAAATGTGCTGTCTATACATGACATTGCGCTACCACATGATGCTTTATGTACATTACAAATTCGCCCTCCACACGGGCCACAAAAGTTAGTCCTTTTAAAAATTGTGCTTGTTGTGAAGAATTTGGGAAGTACTGCTATAAGGAGAACCAGAGTCCTCAACGATTTATAACGTTACACCACCAAAATCAATATTACACATGGGGTTTTTTATGCTCTGCGGACTGGACATCAAAGTCTCTTCCTCTTCTGCAATATTAAACACATACGTTAGTGCTATCTTCACTCACTCATCCGATTCATATTCACATTCCTAATTTAGTAGTTTCAGAGCATTATCTTTCCTTCTCCTACATACTTTGAAGAAATGCCCTAGATTGCCACATACTGTGCACTTCTGCTTACGCGCAAGACATTTCTTATTATTAGCAAAATGACCACTGTTTTCCCACACATAACACTTTCCTTCAGACATATTAAACTGCATTACTTTCTTGCTATATGGAATTTCCTTCCCTGGTTGTTTCTTTATAGTCTTGTTAGTACGTTTAAAATATTTTTCAGAGTTATTTTAGCAATGGAATTTTTTTCTTTTTCCTTTCTTTGGAAAGTAGTGCTTTTGCCTATCTTTCTGTTAATTCTGCTTTTCGACAATGTCTGTAACTTCTTGCAATGGTGACTATCCATTCGCCCACATACTTCCCGCATGCTGAGATTTGAAGCATGCATAATAACTATCTGAACTCGAACAAGTTTACCATGTAAATGTTCGATAAGCTTTGTTATTTTGAAGCAGAAAGTAGCTCTTCAATTGTTTCACCTTTGCCTCCTTTCCTCTGGAAAACTTGTATCTGTCTATTTCCAAGCACATAGTGGGTTTAAAATATGCATCCAAATTCTCTAAGGTGTTTTTGAATACATCTCACTGTCCTGATTGTCTTGATTTTTTCTCAATTCCTTTAAAAATCTTAAAAACTCCTGGGCCCAATAATGTAACAGTATTTATTTCTCTTTGTCCTGAAGATAATATGAATGGTTGAAGCAGGGTGAGATTTCAAATTTTTAAGGGGTGTTTGGACAAAATATCGGATTAAAAATATCAGGTAACAGAAATATCAGAAAATAAATGTTGTGATACACAAATATCGTGATGCACAAATATCGTTGACCACAATATAGTTTTTTTAGGTAAGAGTGTTTTTAATAATATCGATGTTTTTAACAATATAGTGGTAAATAATATTGTTTGTTAATTAGTTGCTGTATTAAATCTATGTGTTACTATTGTTTATATAAAATAAAAAAATACAGTTTGTAATTGAAATTTATTTACATTTTTTTAATGCAATTTTTATAGTAATACATAGTGATACAGTGGGTTTTTGGGGGATGAGTTGGGAAGTGAATTAATTAATACTTAATTTACAATGAATTATTAATAGTTAATTATTTAATTGATTTCAATTATGCAGTTTAAGGACAATTTATTTATTTAAACTATATTTTAGTACTGGGCTGCTATGTTTGTAGGTGTCTAGAATGGGAAGTTAATGCATAATTAATAAATAATAATAAAAATTAAGTTGATTAATTATTTCATTAATTTTTAATTGTTTAAATATGGAATACAGATTTATTGTACTAATATTTTAGTTGTGGGATGCTAGGTTTGTAGGTGTATTAATTGTTTATTAATTATTATTTGAACATTAATTGTTAAATTGAATTTTAAAAATCTAAATTGGGGGATATTTGGCTATTTTTAATTAAATGTTTGTTGTGGGCTGTTAGATATGTAAGGGTCTAGCCTGGGAAGTTAATTAAGTAATAGTTCATTAAAAATTATTAATTGTTAACTCATTATTTAATTTATTTTAAATATGTAAAAGTTTTATATAATTGGTTATTTGTTTTTATTTTCTAATAAATATATCTATATATGCATATGTGTGTGTTAATTATTAATTTTTATATTACAAGTTTAATATTTTTTCTACATTCATGGTGTTACTTATAGTTATATATGTAATGTGCTTGAAGTGAAGTACTTTCCCTACTCTTTTTTAGACTGCAGTAGGAATAGCAATATTAACCTCTTTGCATTTTCACAATTTCTCTACAGTTACCCTGTTTCAAAGTGGGAATAGTAAATTTCACCCTCTAAACTCCAACACTCTCCTTACTGTTATGCTTTTTGGAGTAGGAATAGTAAATTTCAATCCTCTGAAATCCAATGTTTGCCCTACTGTTGCACAGACTGGAGTGGGAATAGTAAATTTACTCCTCTAAACTTCAACACTTTCCTTACTTTTGTGCTTTTTGGAGTGACAATAGTAATATATACTCCTGCGCAATCCAACGCTTTCCCTACTGGTGCACAGAATGGAGTGGGGATAGTAAATGTTACCCCTCCAAAGTCTAACACTTTCCCCACTGTTGTGATGTTTGGAGTGGGAATTGAAAAATTCACCCCTCTGAAATAAAACACTTTCCGTACTGTTGCACAGACTGGAGGGATTTTACATTTAGGCAAAGCAAAGAGCTTCCAGTGACACACACTGGCATTTGGCCACATTTCAAGCTCAAGCAGGGCAAACCAGTCTAACATCCTCCTCGGTGTCAGAGAGGGGTTTTCCTCCAGTTTGCCCTGTGGGACAAAAAACCTACTGGATGCCAGGAATATTAAAAAATAATGGGGCATGGTCTGACCAATATTGACATCAGGCCCACCCCTAAAGCCTCAACAGTGTTTCTGCTCCCCTGGCGACTAAAGCATTCCCATCCCTATGGCAAGCGAGAGGAAATAGTGACTCTTTTTGGAGCTGTTTTTACATACGGGCCAGCAGAATAGAGCTATATCCCAATATCATCCCACTTGCCATGCTGAATGACTTCACTTTTTGGGCTCAGTTAGCCACCACCTGGGGGAAACCTACCAACCCCAGACATTTCTTTAAAGTTGACAGCAAGGAGTCCAGGGTGGTGTGCCTCGTGTGGATCCCACAAATTCTTCCCACCCAAAATGCCCTGAAAACCTAAAACAATGCCTAAAATTACACATTTTTCTTGAATTTCTGTGACATTGTGTTATTGGGCATTTTGTGTAGTGAGCGCTATGCCCACTCACATAATTTGTGTACCGCTTCTATTTGGAGATGTGTGGGAATACTGGGTGGTAGGAAATTTGAGAATCCCCTCAGATTTCAGAACTTCCCTCAAAGAAATGTGAGAAAAATGTGTGTTTTTAACCAAAGTTCTGGGTTCGTGTAGTGGATTGCACAGCACACCAATTACCACGATGACTTCGTTGGTAAGTTTTAGAGGTGTTTTAATACAGAATATAAGCTGAGTAACAGAGCCCATCGACCAGCAACTTCCCTGCTCTGCAATCCTGCAAGTCTATTCACAGCCTCAATGAATATATACCAATTACCAGCATCCCCTGACTCTTTTCTGGAAGATTGGATTTCTGGTAAGGGAGAGTTGTATTATTTTGGTCAAATGTCTGCTCAACTTACCATCGAAACAGGCATTTTGTTGTGCACAGGCAAATTCGTAGTACACCATGCAATTAACAGCTAATAGGTAATTTTTAAATACGCAAACTCAATGATTCCATTCAAGTCTAGGTTTGCCAGGATTATCCAAAAATGCATGGGTTGTTACATATTGCCCCCTCTTGACAAGGCAAACAATTTTCCTGTGGGTTATGTGCATAAATACTCTAACCCTCAGAAGAAATTACAATAGGATACTCAAAGCATTATTTTTAAACTTCCCACACTCAAAGCATTATTTTAAAATTTGCCACTTATTTTAAATGTTTCTACTGAATATTACCACTATCTGAAACTCTCCTGTCATGTGATATTCTCCAATAAAATATCCAAATAAGGAGTTTGCAACAGTGCATCAGGTCTCGCCGAGCCTCAAAACGGCTTCATGTTACTTATATGTGTGTATATACGCAATGCTGCTCCTTTGTGTGCGATAATCGATTAAAAATGGCCATATGCGGAGCATATGCATGTTGATATCATGACATTTGCTGTCTGACTGCATGCACTATGCTTGCCTGACTGTTGCATTTGGTCTGTGGTGAACTCCTGCTTCACTGATGCTGGCAAAATGATTCTGGGTACCATGAGGACACAATCTCGTTTTCGACAGGTCCTTTTGCCACTGACAATGAGCTGGTCATTGCCTTGAAGCTCTTTGCTCCTCTTGCCAAACCGCTGTCAATGAGCTTGTCGGTGGTCTTCGGCAACTCGTCGCCAATATGCAGTGGGTCGCACAGAACACCAATTACTATGATGACTCCATTGGTAAGTTTTAGAGGTGTTCTAATACAGAATATAAACTGTGTAATAGAGACCATCGACCAGCAACCTCCGTGCTCTGTGATCCATCTCCAACTGCTGAAACCGGCAACTATAGTTCTAGAGCAGGAATGCAGAACCTGGAAAACACTTTGAAGATGCACCCCATTGACATTCCAATAACACATAATACGTTTAAGGTAACTGTGCTTACCAAAATACAACAGTTTGCAAGGACTTCTGGGTAAGAAAACCTTGAGAGATCCACACAAGTCACACCACCATGGACTCTCCTGAGTATCTAATTTTCAGAAACGTCTCATTTTGGTAGGTAACTGAGATAGGCCCCAAAATCCACAGATACCCACATTTCAAAGTGGAAAATTTGGTCTTCCCATGTTGCGTTTTGAGGCATTGCTATTGTGGCCGTTAGGCCTACCCACCCAAGTAGGGTATTGTTTTTATCAGGAGACATTTGAGAATGCTGGGTGGTAGGAAATTTGTGAATCCCCACTGAATCCAGAACTTTCTCTCACGAAAATGTGTGTTTTTGTACAAAGTGTGAGCTTTGCAAGGGCTTTTGGGTAAAAACAAATGTGTCAGATGCATGCAAGTCACACCACCCTGGACTCCCCCGATTGCCTAGTTTCTAGAAATTTCTCTGTTTGATCAGTTTTCCTCGGTGTCAGCTGACCTAGGGCCAAACAATCACAAAAACCCATATTTCAAAATAAGTTTGGTTTCGAATGGAAACATTTGATCTGCCCATGTTGTGTTTAGGGGGTTTATATCATGGGCTCTAGGCCCAATCACACATGTAGGGTACCGGTTTTATCTGAAGACATGTGAAAACACTGGGTTCAGGAAATTTGTGGATTTCCGCAGATTGCAGAACGTTTCCTCATAGAAATGTAGGGGGAAGTGTGTGTTTTTAGTCAAAGTGTGAGGTTTGCAAGGGCTTTTGGGGGAAAAATAAACTGTGTCAGATCCATGCAAGTCACACCACCCTGGACTCCCCTAGGTGTCCAGTTTTTTAGAAAAGTCAAAGTTTGGAAGATTTCCCTAGTAGAAGCTGAGATAGGGCCCAAAATCCACAACTTCCAAAATTGAAAAAAAGTGTTTGTTTTGGGTTTAAAAATTTGATTTGTCCATGTTGCATTTTGGGCCCTTTCCTGTAAGGCTCATCCACACAAATGGGGTACTGTTATTAACAGGAGACATGTGTGAACACTGGGTAACAGGAAATTTGTGAATCCCATAGATTCCAGAACATTCCCTCACAAAAATGTGGAAACGTATGTTTTTAGCCAAAGTTTGAGGTTTGCAAAAGCTTCTGGGGAAAGAAGAACTCAAGAGATCTATGTAAGTCACACTACCCTGAATTCTCACAGATGTTTAGTTTTCCAAAATGTCAGGGTTTGGTAGGTTTCCCTGGTTGCCTGCCGAACTAGGGCACAAATTGCTCACTCACCAACATTGCAAAAATGGTTCAATTTCGAGTGTAAAAATGTGACCTTTCCATTTGTGTTTTGGACACTGTCCTGTCGCTAGGTCCACCTTCATAAATGGGGAACCATTTTTCTCAGAAGACGTGTAGGAATGCTAGGCGTTAAGGAATGTACAAATGCCCCCAGTTTCCTGAACTTTCCCTCACAGACATATGAGGAAATAGTTTGTTTTTATCCACAGTTTGAGGTTTGCAATGAGTTCTGGGTTACAACATCTCTTGAGAACCACACAAGTTGTACCAATCAGAACTCCACCAGTGTGTGTATGGAAGATTCCCATGTGTTGCTGCGCAGCTAGGGCCTAAAATCTGCAGCTACCCACATTGTAAAAAAGCATTGATTTTGCTGGGTGAAACGTGATGTTTCCAGGTCACGTTTTGGGGCATTTTATATTGGAGGTGCTACGCCTTGCAACAAAAGTGGGGTACTGTTTTGCATCAGGAGTGGAAAAACAAAATAGTAGAACATTTGTTATTATCAATTGCTTTTCTCTGCATTTATGGCTTCAAAATGAAAGTCAGCAGACATTTTGAAAAATGCCCTTTGAACCATATGATAGTGTGGGTAACCACAAATTCAGAGGTGTACACATAACTACTGCTCCTAACCTCAGTATCATTGGTACTTTTCAGAAATACATAGGTTTCCTTCATTACCATTTTTCATTCTTTATATATATTTTACCATTATTAATTGCTGTTTAGTCGGTACACAATGATAAATCATTGTAAGGTGCACCTCAGTTGTTGGCTCTGGGTATCAGATGTTTTTGGAGAACCTAGAAACTCTAAACATGCCCACAACCAGAAGGGTCTGCAGGATGCACCAATACATCATTTTTGTAAATCCGCTATTGTAACAGATTGCAGATAAAAACGAAGTCAAAATAGTTGCTTGTTCCTACTCATTTTCATTAGTTTTTTTATTTCAATGGTTAGTTTCTTTGGGAAAACCATGAGGAATCTACACAAATGATCCCTTGATGAATTTAGAATGTTGCCTACACTTCAGAAAAGTATAGGTTTTAAGGCTCACACATGAGTTTCACATCTGTTTCCACCACAAACTGCAAGTTTGCAGACACCGCAAAAATTTGAAACAACAATCAACCTTTTAGAAAAATGTAAAAACAGTGGGAAAAATTGTTTTTTGATACAACTCTGCATGTTCCTGAAAGCTGTGAAGATTGTGATCCTACCACAGCAAACCTTTCCTTGATGCCATTTTTAGAGAAAAAAAATACTTTCTTGCACAGTACTTTTTTCCATTTTCCCGACAAAAATACCCAAATGTAGGTATATTTAGTTATATTTTGATGATTGTTTTTCTTCCCTCCAGAAGAATCAACAAATCCTGGCTAGCTTTAGAATCCCCAAAGATAATGGAAAAAAGGACGCAAATTTGGGATGGTTAACTTTTGTGGAAAAAAGTTATGAAGATTTAAACACGAGCTACCTCTAACATCCAAAAAATGGTTTAGCACAAGGGGGCAGATGTCCTAGCAGTCACTAGGTTACACTGTCAACCTATGTATTTGCAATGATGGTTGGCAAGATTGGTCATGTTCTAGACCATGTACTCTCATCTGTCATTCACCACTGTTTGTTGCTAAATTTTAAGCCGCTCTTCCAGGCAGTGATTCACAAAGGTAAACATGCATGTTTGTGTACGTTTTCGCTTTATCGGTATTCACAAAACTGCTTTTTAATGGTAAGTTTACGAGTGCGGAGACTTCACAGTCGGGGCAGAGAGGATCCGCTCATAAAATTATAGGCCTGTCCTATCTTTATACGTGCGGAGTTCTCTGCCCCTGCTGCGGAGTATCACGCACTCATGAACTTACTGAAAGTAGCAAACAAATTTGCCTCCGGCTCACCCCATTAACCATTCTTTAATAAGAGTTATGGAGTTCCATGTAATTATCCCTATCAAAACTAGATGCATCCAATTTCTGACGCATTTGGGAGAAGAATGTTTGCTCTCTCATATAAATCTGTGAAATAAAGTGCAGTGTAAAATGTTTCGTTTAATAGCCAATACAACATTTGTTACGGGCCACATCAACAAAAAATCCTTCACTGAAAACTAAAATCATTGTAAACAATTGCGAAAGTCCCTAAATGCAGCGGGTCAACAGCTTGTTTTCAAAGCTGTCCAGCAATGTACAAGCCTTCAGCTTAGAAAAAGCAAGCAAACAACGAGACTGGGCATTTTTAATCTTATTAATTCAGTATGCTGAATGCCAGCAACTTGTATTCCATTGACCTGTAGATAAACCACTGATGATCAGCAAATAATAACACTGCCAGAATGTTTAAAGTTCAGATTTTTACTTGAGGTACTTCAGGTATTTGCACTAAGGGGGAAATGCCAGGGAGAAAAGAAGTCTGCCATAAACTGTGCAAGATAACAGAGATTGAAAGAGGCCTTGGGGCAGAGCTAAGTGAAGTGATCTGAGAGTAACTATTGGGCATATACAGACATAAGGAGCATAGCAGGTTCACCCAATTGTAGCTGAGCCGGGGGAGAGGGGGTTAAAGAAAAGCAAACCAACAATGAATAATCATATACGTAAATAGATAAAACATGGAGCAGTAAAACGAAATACAGCCATACAGAATATGATATGTAATATGAATGAATTGGAAAAATGCAAGCTTTGCAATTGTCCATTTTTTTCGCTTACAACTGTTGTTGCAATAGGAATGTCCCCTACATGATGTTCAGTAGTGTTCCCCTGCCGCGAGTGCCTAACTGTGTGTTTCTGGTACACTGTTTTTTGTTTTTTGCCTTATCCTCACTCCACTCTACTATGTGTGCTGAGGTCTAGGTCTGTCCTTTGACATAAGTGAAGTCCGGAACCTGTATTCCTACAGGGGGTAACTGCCTAGACTAGGAGGGTTGGGATCCCAGGGGGTAAGTAAGATAACCATTTACAGCCAGCCCCAGCACTCAGGGCTCTAAATTGTACCTGGCAACTGTTGTATGCGTTGTATTTAGTTTTAATGTGTATCATACTACTTTTCCTATTGATTTATTTATTTAAGTGAATTTGACCTGATCTGAGATCGATGCAGTAATATAAATAATATCAACCACACACACACACGCACACGCACACACACACACACACACAACGGCACATCTCTCTCTATCTATCTATCTAGTTCAAAACGTACTTGTGGCAGTATATTTTCCAAGGCTGCTTTTAGTTGAACAAAGGACAATTTTAACAAATTGTTTGTAGACAGGTCTAAGGGTTGATGTGCAGAGACATAGGGTCTGATTTAGATCTTGGCGGCGGAGAATACTCTGTCAAAAACGTGACATATTTTCCATTCACCATATTACAATCCCATTATATCCTATGAAGATCGTAATACGGCAGACGGGATATCCGCCACATTTGTGAGTATTCCATCCGATGAGATCTAAATAAGGCCCTTTACATTCTCTTTCCTTTCTAACAAATCTTGCTTTAAAAACTATATTGAAGAGAGATCTTTGTGGCATGGAGTTATGGAAAGCCCCACTGAATTACTGTGGCTAGGGCAAGCATAGGAACTTGTAAACCTAATTCCAAAATGACAAGATTGAAAAGGAAAAGAGTAATTCACTCCACAGAGCCTGCATAGAATTTTTCGTCATAACTTTATTTAAGTACTGGAAAGCTGCAAAGTATACATATTCGATCACATATAATAGCGTGGCCGGTATCTCGGCTTTAAAAATCATGATAAGATGTTCATAGTCAGTGATGAGTTGTAGAAACCCTCAACATGATCAGTGCTTAATTTGTGCCAGTGGTTTCCGGTGCTTTGCACCAGCACTTATTTCTTAGGGCCGGGTCTACACGGATATGGATTTGTGTGTAAAAGATTTAAATTTGGAGCCGCGGCTGCCTGCCATCAACTGCCCGGGTGAGGTCTCTGCCTCAAGCATAACAAACAGCAATAATAGTAGCATTAGTGCTCTATCAATGACAATTGAAAAATGGATTAGCCTGGCCCCGTCCGTTCCTCCTTGGCGCTGAATTGTCTTTCCTCTCGAGGAGCCGCACCAATGCAGAACAGACCAGTGTCCTCACTTTTCGCCCGCCATACCGTACTGTGCAGTTGCAGCAGCGCGAGTCATCTCAAAAAGCAAGCAGCGTGTGTCTCGATAGGCCTCTCATTAAAATCAAAAGTCAAAGGGGCATATTAGCAAGACCGGCGATAAATTTATCGCCGTTTTAGCGGCAGGAAACTGCCGCTAAAACAGCGATAATGGGCTTGCTAATATGTTATAGAATTCAATAGAAGCCCAGGTTAGATGTCCTGCACATCTAACCTGGGCTTCTATTGGAATTCTGTAACGCATATTAGCAAGCCCATTATCGCCATTTTAGCGGCAGTTTCCTGTCACTAAAACGGCGATAATTTTATCGCCGGTCTTGCTAATATGCCCCAAAGTAAGTAAACATTTCGTTTTAACATGTACTAATTGTACTGTAGTGTGAAGCATGTATGTTGTTTTAATGGCTGCAGTACTTGCCCAGAAAAGTGCACCTCTCATTTGCTGCGCGGTGCCTTTATGTAAATGACCTGCCGTACAATCCCGATTGCCGGGTTTACCGGGTAATAATAATGATGCCAGTAGCACAGGCAAGAGTTTATTATGGTCCCATCACCTCTGCACGGTACAGCAGCAAACACGGAGAGCGTACGCATCATTGGGTGTATGTAAAAAGCATTCTTTCACCAGAGTGCTAATGTAAGCTTTTAACGTTATTTCCACATCCTTAATATGCTAAGGTTTTTAATTTTATATACTTTAAGTTTTCCCAAAAAGGCCATGATTTTAGTTCCCACATTTTGGTCCATCTGCGGCCTCCTCACACACGTGCAGCATTGCTCCAGAGGTGGTCTCTGGCTGACTGTGATAAGCAGAATCACAGCGCAGAGAGTAAAGATGTATGTCAGTACTTTGGCTAAGCAGGCCTTATTCAGCCATGATCTAGTAGGGGGTTTATGGCGAAGGTTTTGGTGCCTCACAAGATATAAATCTACGATGTCCGATCATTGGGAGAGGGGAAATGATTTGTAAATAGGGCCCAAGGCCCCACAAATTGTCAATTCGCAGTAATAATTTGGCTGAAATATTTTCCATATTCTGATTTTCAGGTTGCGTGTTCATTTTATGTTAAAAGGGCTTTGGTTTCGGTTACAATCCAAAATATATTTGTCACCAAACCAAGTGAGTCAGGGAGCAAAATGTCGTTTTTGCCACTAAATCATGCGTTCTTGCTACAAATCTGTGTTTTGCTCATCATTGATTTATTTTTGTCATGTCTTTATTGTTGTTTATTACAAATTATGTGGGCGTTTTTCACAATTTTACTTTCATGGCAGTGTTTAGATTTTTTTTCCACACGGATTTGTTTGTCACAAAAGGATTCGTTTTGTAACCAATCGGTTAGCATTCATCGAAAACCATTTTGCTGATGTTTTAAATAAATTTGCATCAACAGGTGTGGGCTAGATGAAGGCCAATATCATAACAATCAATATATGACAATAATTTGGGGGCAGTTTTGGGATGGGCACTTAGCTATGTCCCATTCGAATTGAGAAAGTTTAGAGATATCATTCATCTCCTATAGACCTTATGTATGCTGCAGGTCTTGCTCACCAAATAGTAACATACAGCCAGTTAGCGCAGAAGATGCAAGTATTGCCCACTTCTAAGTAGAAAGGAAAGTGTTAACTGTCTGACTACCCTGTGGCTATGGGTCAACCAAAGATAGGCTTGGGTTGACTAAGGTAGCTTGTCAAAGCGAGGCAAGAGGCGGGAAGCTCAGGCCACCAGGATTTCAAAATGTATTAACAGGGATTAACACAAAACTGGAATCCGCCTCTTTGGTGCTATACAACTCATGGGAGATTAGCAGCTCCTCTGCTAGGGAATGGGAGCATGCCACCCCATCCGTTCCTCCTTGATGTTGAATCGTCTTTCCTCTCGAGAAGTCGGACCAATGCAGATCAGACCAGTGTCCCCACTTTTCACCCACCACGGCGTACTGCACAGCTGCAGCAGCAATAGTCAGTCGAATTGACTCAAGAAGCAAGCAGCGTGTTGCATTGACTCACACAGCAAGAGGCCTCTAATTAACAACCAAAATGCAGAGTAAGTATTGATTTCATTTTAACATGCGTTAGTACTGTAGTGCGAAGCAATTATGTTGTTTAATGGTTGAGGTACGTGCCCGGAAAAGTGTACTTCTCATTTGTTGCCTGTGTTTGTTTTTATGTAAATGACCTGCCGTGCAATTCAGATTGCTGGGCTACCCGAGTAATATTAATGTGTCTGCGACAAATTCATTGAGTGGGTGGGGCCAGTGGAAGAAGTGGGTGGAGCCGAGGGAAGTGGGTGTGGCCTCCTAAGAAAATATGAGCACTTGGACTTAATATTTTACAAATTAAACACTGCATGAGCTAATGCTTTTCTTGACAGATGAGTTACAAATAAATAAGTACTTAGGTCACAAGAAATCATTCTTCCTTCATTTCCTGAACTAATTTCCAGGATGCTTGAATTCTCTTTTTATTTTTCAATCTTAAAACTACTATCTTACTTTTCTGTGAATTGATCAGGCGCGGCCGGCACAGGTGAGAGCAGTGGGGTGGGGCGGGGTGGGGGGGGGAGGGGAAGTCGACAAACGATGGGATAGATAAAATTAAATACATTTTAAAAAAAGACTTACCTTGCGCTTGATGTATCGCCGACTCGGCGATGCAATTAGCGCAAGTTAATTGGTTTTTATTATTTTTTTATTTAATTTTACCTATCCCGTCTTCTATCGACTTTCCCCACCCCACTCACCACTCTTACCTGTGCTGGCCGCCCCTGGAATTGATATTCAAAACATGGATTGTTGCAAACACTTGCATACACTTGTTATTTGTTCAAGTAATTTTGACGCACCCTTGCAATAAGATCAAACACAATCACATCATCTGCATACATAAGAGTTCAAATTGTGTGGAATCTCCATATTGGCGGAAAGCCTGAAGAGTCATTGAGTGTTTGGGCAAGTCATTAAGTACAGAGAGAAGAGAAGTGGGTCAGTAAGCTGTTCTCTTTTAGACCGTTCAGGGTATTGATCTTTGGGAATAATCCTCAGGCTCCCTACATAAGCACTTTAAACCAAGACACAGAGTGAGGTTCTACGATTAGCCATAGACGGTCTGGGGAAATTTTAATACTACTAGTCTACTTCTGAGAATATACCTATCTACCAACAAAAGCTGTTGAAAAGTCGATAAATACATGAATACATATTGCTTTCATACTCCTATCTAGGTTGGAGTGAACAACGGTTTTGTTGTTCAGAATAAGCCAGTTCCCCTCAAATATAGGCAGAAATCTACCCTGTAGTTTGGGCCATAGGAGTGAGAGTAGGGTGTTTTATCCCATTCATGTAAATATGTCATGATATCACCATCTGCTAATTGATCTACTTTTGTGATTGATTCTACAGACAAAATTGTTCATGCTTTTTTCAAAGTTTGTTATAATGTCACATTCACTGGTACCGAGTAGATTGATACATGGTTATAACATTTGTACAAAGAAGGGACATTTTTGGGGGACCAGTCAATTCGTGGTCAGTATTTTTCAATATCTAAATCATCAATGTCTCCGCTCCATTCTGAAATCTTTTCTTTTGAGTTTATAGGATTAATATATAGTATTGGATGTGTTGAATGAACAAATGAGAAATTTTCATGGATAATTAGGTCACGGAAAAGTTGAAACATTTCATATGAGGAAATAAGGTAGTCTATTGTGGACATTTTAGCCGTTGGCCTGCAAGAAAGTCCACCTTCACAAAACCATTTAAAACCACACAACTCAACTTCAATATTTTCTTGATCAACATAGTTCCATGCTTATTTGCCTATGTTTTGTGGGAATAGAGCTGGCAGGAGTTTCCAGGCATCCTCTTGTTTGGCATTTTTGTGAGCTTTAAGAATGTAATTTGATAATTTAGCATTAAAATCTCCAACAATAAAAATTACTACCTGTTCTTCCGCAATAGTTTGGAAATTAGATCAAAAGTGTAGACAGTACAGTATTAAATATCATTTGCTAAATAATAGCCAAGATGAATTGTATACCTGGGGAGACACTGTGGGACTGAACCTAATACACTGTACAGAGTTATTAGAATGATTGAGAATAGTATTGTTCCAGGTATAATGTATCGTGAAGAGATATGCCTTCCATGGGTGTGCAGACAAAATATTGAGTTGGAAATGTCGAACTACAGGAATATCGAGTCCTAAATATAGTCAGTGAGAAATATCGACAGCAAGAATATCGTGGTCAAGAATATCAGATTTAGGGTAATAAATATCGTTTTTAAAAATATAGAACTGATTATAGGGAAATCGGGTAGGAAGTATTTTAATTAAAATAAATTAATGAATGTTTTATTTATTAATATTTACTTAATTGATATTTTATATTGTTAATTGTGGAAAATAATTTATTTTCAATTAATTATTAATTTGTTGTTAATTAATATTAATTAATTGAACATTAAATATGGAAATCGTGTAATTAATGTTAGGTGCGGGTTGTGAGGTTTATAGGGGTAAAGGGTGGGAAATGAATTTTTAATTAATCAATAATTAGTTGTTATTTATTATTATTAATTAATTAATTGAAAATTAAATATGAAAATTGCTTAATTAATTTTAGGTGTGGGTTGTGGCATTTATAGGGGTAAAGGGCAGGATGTAATTTATTTTTAATTAATTAATAATTAATTGTTAATTAATATTAATTATTTAATTGAAAATTAAGGGGCCGATTCCGATTCGGGCCGGAAATCTCTCCGACCGAGCCGGACCCGGAGAGATTTCCGACCGAATCGGACCCGTGCAGCCCGACCGAACGAGTACGATGCGTCCGTATGCTATCGGACTCAAGTCGGTCGGACTCCCATTGAAGTCAATGGGAGCCGGTCGTACAACGCGTACGCGGGCTCCCATTGCCTCAATGGGTGCGAGGCGAACAAGGGCGCCCCCTACAGCGGGTACGCGGCGAAGCGACTCGCGCCGTACACGCACAGGTAGGGGGGACCCATGGGTCCCCCCTGTGTGCGACTCGCGCGGCTACACGTACAGGGGGGTCTGACACGGACCCCCGAAGTACGGCTCCGACTGCTCTTTCGAGCCGGATGGCGCGTGTCGGTCGGACTGCTCGCGGCGCGCATCGTACTTACCCGGCCAGGTAACGTCTCCATTGCGCGGTGCGAGTCGTGTCCGAGCAAGTCGGTCGGTGCGGTTCGACCCGGGAACGAGTCGGTCGGAGCGGTTGGGACGCCCGAACGAGTCGGTCGGCGATTTCGCATCGTACTCGCTCGTCCGGACGCGCGTACGAATCGGTCGGGAAATAGGGCTCCGAATCGGATCCGGTTATGCCGAATCCGATTTGGAGCCCTACCGGCCGAGATCGGAATCGGCCCCTAAATATGGAAATTGTGTAATTATTTTTAAGTGGGAAGTAATTTTTTTTATGTTTTATTTAAAAAAAATAATAATAATATTTATTTAATTGATAAATAATTATGTTAATTATAGAAGTTCTTTTTGTTTTTAATTTAGATGTGGGTTGAAAATTGTGTGGTGTTATATGGTAAGATGTAAATAAAGTGAATGTATGTAATAATGTTTTTGTTTATAAATAATTTGTAACTAAAAATATTTCTTTGAAAAATATTTTAATATTTTATTTAATATTATATTTGTAGGTGATAGTGATATGTATTTAACATTATAATATGTTTTTATTTTTTTACATTTATAATACTAAATATATTTGTATTTACATTTTTTACATATTTATATATTTTTTGTAATTTATTTTGTTTTTCAAATAATTTTTGTTGTTGATATTTTGTTTGTTTTTAATTTTAAATTGACTGTAGTGGGAATAGTAATTTGTATCTCTCCGCAATCCAACGTTTTCCCTACTGTTACACTCACTGGAGTGGGAATAGTAATGTTTACCCCTCCGTTATCCAACACTTTCCCTACTGTTGCACTTATTGGAGTGGGAATAGTGATTTTTACCCCTCCGCTATCCAACACTTTCCCTACTGTTACACTTACTGGAGTGGAAATAGTAATTTTTACCTCTACGCTATACAACACTTTCCCTACTGTTGCACTGACTGGAGTGGGAATAGTAATTTTTACTCCTCCGCTATTCAACACTTTTCCTACTGTTGCACTGACTGGAGTGGGAATAATAATTTTTACCACTCCGCTGTCCAACATTTTCCCTACTGTTGCACTGACTGGAATGGGAATAGTAATTTTTTCCCCTCCATTATCCAACACTTTCCCTACTGTTTCACTCATTGGAGTGGGAATAGTAATTTTTACCTCTCTGCTATCCAACACTTTCCCTACTCTTGCACTGACTGGAGAGGGAATAGTAATTTTTACCACTCCGCTATCCAACACTTATCCTACTCTTGCACTCACTGGAGTGGGAATAGTGATTTTCACCCCTCAACTATCCAACACTTTCCCTACTGTTGCACTCATTCGAGTGGGAATAGTAATTTTTACCCCTCCGCTATCCAACACTTTCCCCATTGTTGCACTGACTGGAGTGAGAATAGTAAATTTTATCCCTCCGCTATCCAAAACTTTCCCCACTGTTGCGCTGACTGGAGTGGGAATAGTACATTTTATCCCTCCGCTATCCAACACTTTCCCTACTGTTGCACTCACTGGAGTGGGAATAGTGATTTTTACCCCTCCGCTATCCAACACTTTCCCTACTGTTGCTTTGATTAGAGTGGAAAATGTAAGCTTAAATATTATAAATACTTTAATTTTTTAATTTATAATAGAATGTTTTTTTTAACATAAATTTCATGTTATTGGTATATGTATATATATAGTTATTTGTTACATTTTTATATATTTTTAAAATTATAAAATACATTTAAATTAATAGTTTATTAATTGTTTTACAGTAAATATATATAATAATTATTATATATGTGTGTTTAACTTTTTTAGGTTAAGTTCATTTGTTATTTTTATTCAATTCAATTAAAAAATTATTTATTTCGGCCGCTATGGCCATAAAAGCACAAAGAAAAAAATACAGCACAATTTGTACATATGATTCTTGCAAAGATAAAGTGCGCGTGCATTGCAATATTTAAAAAAGGGAGTTCTGAATATAAATATAAAAGGTGCTGATTCGAAATTGATATTTTTTAAAACATTTAAAAAGGTAATTAAAAAGTATTGATACATTTAATTTGCGTAAAAAACTAAAATTATCCAATAGACCCAGCTTTTAAAATAGATGACCGTACACACCACATAGAAAATAAATAACGAGTAACTGAGTACACTATGGGCAGACTAGTATCATATTTTAGGATCCTATAGGCCTCCGCGCAATACTTTGTGCCAAGATTCCGGCACACCTGTTGTAACCATCGGTATCTAGCCTTCTTGTATGCCGGGCAGACGAATAAAACATGTTGGTCCGTCTCCGGATTATCTGCACAGACTGGACAGCCCTGGGACAGCGCATTTCCCCATTTACTTGTAAATACGCGCAGTGGTAATACGCCGTGCCTAAATTGTAGGTACAATTTTTTTGCAAGGGGGGCTGTATGACATTAAGGACAGGTTCTAGCTTGTATTGGTCCTTTGCCTCTAAAAAAGATAGGGTCAGTGCGCCTGTGTCGGAATTGGCCTTTATCTGATTAAGTTTAAATTCTCTAAAAATCTTTGACAAGGCCTTCTTGGGAGTTGTCCTGCAAGTTGCTTCAGCGTTAGCCCATAGGTCTCCCATCCTCATAGCAGTCAAGATGTTTTTAATATAGGACAGCCATGGGATTTTGTCAACTCTCTGTAGATTTACGACCTCTTTTAGCTCTTGTCTAAAGAACTCAAGTTCTGGAGTACTCCAGATACGTCTCCAATAGAGAAGAGGCCTGAGGGCAACTTCCTCCGCAATTGGGTTAACCCCAAGGTCCATGCGGAGCGGCATCAATGGTGTACTTTTAGGGAGACCTAAAAGCTGCCTAATAAAAGAGTTCTCATTCTTAGATAAGTAATCACAAGGTCGATGGCCCCAGATTTCTGCCCCATATAGGGCCGCTCCCCTGCCCTGGGCCTTATATATTTCCATTGCTGGACCAACCATTTTGTGTGTGCACTTCCCAGACATCTTTGCTATTCCCCCATATGTCTGTGCCAACTTTAATCTGGCCTTCTTGATTTGTGCGGTCCACTCCATTTTGTCGGTGAGTGTTAGGCCTAAGTAGTCAAAAACAGACACTTTCTCTAATGGTTTCCCATCTAAAAGAGGGTTTGGTCGCGTGGTGTTACCTCAGTTAAAAACCATATATTTTGTCTTTAGTGAATTGATTTCTAAACCCCTGTTTTTACAGAATAGATGGAAAATATCCAAGGCCCTCTGTATTCCCATTGGGGATTTGGATAGTAAGAGGGTATCATCGGCGAACATCAGGGCCGGAACCCTGTTGTTCGCCAACCTAGGGGCATCTATGTCCCTCCCAGCATTCAGAGCCTCCACCAGACTATTAATAAATAAGCAAAAGAGGGTCGGGGCCAAGACACATCCTTGTCTTACCCCTCTGTCTATTGGAATGGGGTCAGTAAGCTCACCATTTTTACCGTACCTAACTTGGGCATAGTTGTTTTTGTGGAGCCGTTTCATCTGATAACAGAGATAAGGGGGAATCCCCAAGTCTAGTAAAATGGACCACAAATTATCCCTAGGGACCAGGTCGAAGGCCGATTTTAGGTCCACAAAGATCAGATAGAGGCTGCCTCCCTCCAAAAGCACTGTCTTCCAATACAGAAGTTGCAGCCTGAGTATCTGATCTATTGTGGACATCTTGGCTCTAAAACCTGCTTGGTAGGGACTGAGTTTAGAATACTCCTCCATCCAGCTTTCCATTCGATCCAATAGCACTCTTGCGTATATTTTGTGAGTGACATCTATGAGGCTTATTGGACGATAGTTGGCGGGGAGGAGTGGTGAGCCCTTTTTAAAAATTGGAATAATCTCCGCCCCAGCCATGACGGGGGAATCGACATTCCATGTAAGATGGCATTAAACAGGGTCCATAGATAGGGGGCCCAAATATTAGGTTCACTGCATAGTAGGTCACCCGGAATCTTATCTAGACCTGGCGCCTTTGAGGGAGATACCCTTCTCAGTGCTCCCATTATCTCTAACAGGGAAATTTCAGTGACGGCAAAATTATGGGGCTGCAGGGAGACGCACTCATTAATGGCTTGACGCTCATCTTCCTCTACCCTTGTATAGAGGGCTTCAAAATGGATCTTCCAGATTTCTGCCCCCAAATTTGGTTCTATTGCTGACTTGCCCTCGATGGAGCCAGTGTTAACTAGATTCCAAAAGGACCGCATGTCCCTGGAACATAGGGCAAATCGCAGGCTTTCCCATTTGTCTACCTCCCACCGTTTTTTTGCCATATTAATTATATTTTTATGAGCTATCCGTTTGTCTTTTATCATAGGACGATCTTTGTTTTTAATAGCTGAGATTAGTGCTTTCTTAGCCCTCTGGCAGTCACCATTATACCAAGGATGGCCCGTGGGATCTTTTTTCTTAGTTTTTACTAGAGGGAAAAAAAAGTTTGCCAAGTCACCCACTAAACTTTGATGGTTCTTCCCAATTTCTGTTCGGGCTATATCGCAGGCAACATTATGGCTGAATTGATCAGCAGCCTCTAAATGAGGGATGATGGTTTCGTAAAGAGATTAAATCTTTTCCTGCGAGTTACAGAGGGCCCCTCATTTTACTCTCCTCCTGCAGTTGGATAAAAGTGGCCTAGATCTAATTGCATATTGATTTGCATAAATAACCATAGGACAGAACGATACCATCTCTAAAATTAAGGCATTATGGTCACTGTCATAACGGGGGATGACCTTAAAATCAATCACCCGGTGCCAGGTTTTGGTGTCCAACAGGATATAATCCAAAATGGAGGAACAACCTGGTCTGTTGTAGGTATGGTTAGCCGGGAGTCAGATTTGGTGTGCCCATTACAAGCCCTAATAGAATGGGTCAGTGTGAGGGTATTCATTTGGAGTACCAATGGGGCCCAAGCCCGGGTGGCTGGTGCATTCGGTTCTGGTATAGCCCAATGTTGATCTTCCTCATTGGGCTCACCTCCAATTAAATCTTTCAGGGGTTCATATTGGCAATTGAAATCTCCAGCAAGAACTATCGGGGTATTATCTGGAATAGTGTGCAAAAAACTGGACAGTTGTTCGAGGGTTGACGACTTCTGGCCGTAGCTGACTGGGCGGGAATAGACATTAATTATGGCTACTCTGATCTTAGCGGAAAAGGTCAGGTAATGGCGGAAAAGGTCAGAATGACACAAAGTATATCCCGTGAAGATGTCTCAACCTGTTTTGCAGTGCAGCCCAGATGCACAGCAATCCATGTACAGAGCGCTCCCGCAGGTCTACCCCTGCCTCCGCTAGTGGCTGCTAGGCAAAAGGTCGCATAGCCTAGTCTATGGGTGCCCTCCCTTGGCCAGGTTTCTTGGAACATGCAGATGTCATTTGCATGTATGAGGGCTCCCCACTCTGGATCTTCTAGTTTAGATGCAAGACCCGCAATATTCCACGATAAGACATGGAATTTGGATAGATTTCTGGGTGGCTGGTTTGAGCTATCAATAGCTACTACAGCCGGCTTAAGGCCCTTCCCGTTCCCATCAGACTTAGTGGATATGATTACTGTGGTTGGCTGCCACTGGGCTATAGGTGTTAGCACAGAGTTCAGTAATATGTCTGGTGTAGTATAGGTGTTAGTATAAGAGTGCCCCTCCACCCCCTCATTTTGGGCTCCTTCCTCCCCGACAGCCTTCCTTAATCCCTGAATTGGTTTCAGTCTAGGGCTAACGGAAATCTTATGCAGTATCCTCCCATTTGGGTGGTTTCCCCAATGATCCCTCTGCAAACTTGGCTCTGGTTTGAGTGGCTGAAATGATTTTAGTCAATCAACTTGTTCTAGGGGTGCAAATCTATTTACAAGTGGGAGGTTAAAATGCAATGAATTCTGTTGGTCCAGCCCCACCCTGGAATTTTGCTCGGGCCAGTGTCTAAGACCTGCACCATGGACTATCCATGGGGTACTTTCTGGGATGGGTCTCGGTGGGTAAAAATACCCCAATGGAAGGGGTCTGATCCCCCCTTCATATCTTTGACTGTCTCGCATTAGAAGGGACCTTACAGCCTGGGGATTTCTGAAATTGATTACAATAATGTCACCAGGTATGTCTTTTGTTTTTTGGCCCACCCATCCCACCCTACATGTAAGTAGAATCTCGTTTGCATCTCTATAAGAGAATTGGAGTTGATTTGAGAGCCAAAAAATACATTTTAAGTCATAATGCCATTCCCTTTGTCCTATTTTAAGTTCTGGAACTTTAGCTAGGATCAGAACATATGGCGTGGAATCTGGGGGGAGATTAATACATGGTAAGGCTGGGCTACCCTCTACTGCCTCTGTTCTTAGGTCCTGCCCCCCAATTGCTCTGTACTCTGGGCCCGGGTTCTGCACCTTAGGTTCAGCTAGGGTTGATCCTACAATGGGTCTTAGTTTCCTACCATCCTCCCTGCCCTTTCTAGGCTCTTGGTTATGTAGGCTAGTAGCCTCACTTGGCTTACTCAACACATTTGTGTCAGATGCCCCATCCTCCCTATTCTTCTGTGTTTGTAGGGGCAGGCTAAAAATAGGATCCGGGGCATGGTCTTTTTCCTGGTGGGCTTGGCAGGCTAAAGGCATGCATTGATAATGCGGGACATTCACCCTGGAGTCTATTTTCCCCATATAAGCTTCTAGTAGGGATGTCAATTTATCAACCCGAGAGGTCAGGGTAGTCAATTCCTCCTTAACTATGTTTCTAATTTCCGAATGTAGATCCCTTACCAAATTAGACACCCACACTGGTTTTTATGTGCCTTCATTCACGTCCCCGCCCAACGCTTCCCTCTCCAAACACCCATCTTTTACAGAGTCTTTAGTGCCCCTCTTCTGAGCCTTCCCAGGTTTCGTGGCAGTTTTTGTGATCCCTCTCTTATGTGGACCTGGAGCGGGGTCCTCAATGTGTAAGTTCAGGGGCGGTGCTTCATGTACCAGGGCCGGAGTCCTAGAATGGGTCCTTAGGGAGGCGCATTCCGCAGGTTGCTGGACCGGTGATAGTTCTGGGCTAGTCAGGGGAGGGACTAGGTCCGGTGTTATTGATAACCGTCTTTCAGTTTGTTCAATTTCATTTGTAACTGCCCCTATTGCCCTCTGCAGCATCCTATCTATCGAGGTTGGCTGGTGGCTTGTTGTGGATTGGGCAGTTAGTGTTGATATTTTCCCTACACAGGTACATCTCCCCATTTTGGCTGCCAGACAAAGATGTATTTGATTTTTTTTTTGATTTTTTTTATCAGAATCCTTTGTATCAAATGGAAGTACAATATGTGGCAGAATCCAACCAGGGCTGCTGTATGGAACACAAGGCTCCCAAGTAGGAGAGGATATGCCCAAGTAGAGGAGGCAAATAGTCACTTTTAGTCTTTCAGCTTGTCAATTTAAACAGCAAAGGCACCCACCTTATGAGCCTGCTACCTGCATATCTCTGAAGTTCAAGAACATTTTCCTGACGGCAGGCCAAAGGGGAATGGCCCTGCCCTGCCACCTCCTGGTGCAGACGGGCCCGCCCTTGGCCCGGGCTTCGGGAAGCCGGCGCGCATTTTAAAGTACCGCTCGTCGCGGTGGCAGCGTCAGCAAGCGCCAGCAAGCGCCGAGATTGCAAGGGGCGCTGGGAGTTATAGTTGGTTGGTGGCCGTTCCCCTCACAGCTTTAGAACGGGATGTTGGCCGTTTCCCTCACGGCACCCAGGTAGCAGAGTTAAAGCGCGTGTTATTTTTATTAAAATGTATATTAAATCTATATTTTTTTTAATTAAGTTTATTATTTAACATATTTAATATTTATTATTTTGTTATATATATATATATATATATATATAACGTTATTTTTACATCTATATTTATGTCATCGATATTTTTGTTTCGATATTTTTGTACTTACCTTTATATATATAGGATGTCGATATTTTTGACATCTATATTTATGACTCGATATTGTGGTATGGGATTGTTTTGGGTGTTGGTGTTTTGTCAGTGAACCCCTTTCATGCACTTGTTTGACCTCTTTTCAATTTTCTTGCTGCTGTATCAAATTACTTAGGGCCCGATTCTGATGCGGTTTGGAAAGCTTCCCGACCGAATGGGTTTGGGAATGGTTTCCGACCGATTCGGATCGGGAGAGTCCAACCGACCGAGTACGATGCATTCAGATGCTTCCAGATATGATTTGGTTGGACTCCCATTGACTTTAATGGGAGCCTTTGCTCCGACAGAATATATAGGCTCCCATTGAATAAAGGGGTGGCTGGGGAAAATTGGGCACCCTGTGGTGGGCACACCCTAGTGCCTGCCACACTGTGCATGGCTGGTAAGGGGGGACACATGGGTACCCCCACGGGCCCGATTGGGAAGACGCCAGGTGCAAGGGGCCCACTACGGGCCCCCAAAGTCTGATTCTGACTGCTGATTCGAGTCAGACGGCACGATTCGGAAAGGCTGTCCAAATCCAGCATTGTACTCGGTCGTTCAGAAACGCGGCCCGTAGAGACGTACGATTCTGTTCCGTACGGCTCGGTCATTCCAAATACCATCGGGTTCGGATTGGGATATTCCTAACGCCTAACTCGCATCATACTCGGTCACTCGGAAACCTTTCCGAGTTGGTCGGAAAGACACGTTCCCGATCTGATTTGGACGGAGCAAATTCCGTTAGGAGGCCTTCCTAACCGCATCGGAATCAGGCCCTTAGTAGTTATTCATACTAAAAGTATTAATTATCCAGGTCTCATGAAGACAAATAAGGTTTCCTCCGAATTCAACAGTGATGTTACCTTTTATTTGACTAGAAGTAATACCACCACATTCCAGGAAGGATCAGAAGATTATTGCTGAATTGAAAATTAGACTTCAACTGAGGATTTACACCAGTCAAGAATTCCAGGGACCTAAGACCAAATTGAAGACTCAGAGTCATTCTTATTTGTGGTCTCTGGTTCATACTTGGGGGCCTACTATGATGTGAGTCGGAAAGCCTCTGATTACAGGTCGGAGGCTTTCAGACTCACATCATAGGTTTCAAATCCGACAGCCTTATTATGATAAAGGCTGTCGGATTTGAAATCGGCCGGTTGGACCAACTGACTTCCGGTGGGCTCAAGGAACCCGTCGGCCAGTCGGAGGCCACTCATAATCCCCTATGTACGGCGTTTATGCCGTGGGGATTATGATGATGGCTTCCAACAGGCTTTTCATGTTGGGCTTTCCGACATGAAAAGCCTGTCGAACAGTGACTTTGGGGGACCCTAGCAGGGCCCCCATGTCTTTGCAGGCTTCGGTTGGGGGCCTGTGGGGCACTGGTGCCCCCCTGTAAATCCTTGCACCATATGGCAGGCACCGTGAGTTGCCTGCCATGTGGTGCAGGGATTTACACAGGCTCCCATCTCTCAATGGGAGCTTTTGCTACGGCTGGTTTACGGGGTGAATGGGAGTATGCGACCGCACAATGTGAGGTCGCATTGTAATGGCAGTGTCGGGAGCACCGACTGGAGGTCTGTCGGTCCCGAGACCACAGCGATTTGTCCGCCTGATAACACAATCAGGTCCTTGTTTGTGAATGGATGATGTAATACTCTTCCATTAGAGTTTATGTGCATGATTACTGACCTTGCCTCTGAGGTTATGTCTTCAGAAAGCACATAATTGAGTCCTGGGAGATAGAGACATCCACTGTAAGAGCGAGACTTGGGAATGATCTTGTTCAGTGAGGGATAATTGCTAGATTAAGATGAGAACCTCAAAAGAAGAAGTCACTGGGCCCGATTCACAAAGGCAATTTGAGACAAAAGTCTAACTTTACGACTTTTGGTATTCATAGAGGTCATTTACGAGTCGTATCTTTACATCCACAGTGTAATCAATGGGCTGGAATGCAATTTTTACAAAAAGGAACATTAGGAACGTGTGATACATGGTAGAGGAGATCATGAAAATCAGTTTGGGCAGAGAAAAGGATGTGGCCAGACTCTACATCATATCCCAGAAACCTTTGCTCCTTTGCATCATGGTACATGCAGTCCACAATTTGCGCTCCCCTCAGTGTTGACTGTAGTGTCAACACTGAGGGGAGCACAATGCAATATGTGAGTATTAAAAAGTAGTAAACTTACTCAAAAGTGTGAGTTACCTTTGTGAATTAGACCCTTTGTGTAAGTTAGTCAAAATTCTAGAGGGAAGAGAGCTGAGACAAAATACAGATGAAATGAGATAATTCTGAGCAGAGAGTCAGTGAAAAACCTATGAGAGTGAGCTGGCTAAAAGAAATAAGCCCACCAATAGGAACAAGAACATATCTGACATAACATGAAGAGCTACAGCAACACTATTCTCCCACCAGAGACAGTGAAAATGGTTACTTGTCGCAGAAACTATTTTGTACAGTATGACCCTCTGCCTACACTGAGCACACCCAGTGCTCACTTTAAATGATAGGGCCCAGGAAGTGCACTGCTGTCACAGGAAGAGCAAACACAAGCGGAAGCCAGCTTTTACACGGCCAAGCAGAAGCAGGTATTGCCCAGCAGTCAGAGCAATCAGCAGAATTTTAAAGTACACAGCACGAATAGGGGTAAGCACGAAGTATCAATTCCCAAACGGGACACAAATGAGCACAACAGACAGTAAAGTAATCAAAAACTGTAAATAAGCCCAGAATAGTGCCAAAATGTCGCCTAAACACCATGGAAGGGCCTCAGACTGGAACAAATAGGCATTAATGGTTTAACATAATTCAACAAATATGGATAAAAAAATCACAGTATAGGAATCAGACATGAAGACTAAAAGAAGAATCTGCAGTGCAAAATTAAACAGACCAAAAAGTAGTGAGATGTGTTGAAAAAAGATATTAGTGTCAGTTTAATACAAGCCAGATGTAAAAAATGCTGTAGCTCGCAATAGTAGAAACATGTAAAGAGATTCTTACTTTCCTATAAATTAGCTAAGGCATGGAAAAATGAATATGTTGACATAAATAACTCATTTCAGTTGAACACTCTTCATCTAGAAAAAGAGATGAAGAAGGAAAAGCCAAGTTTTTTTTTTCACTGTGTAACTGCAACTATAATTATGCTCTGTGTCCTGCCTGTCCTCATGGCTGCTGGCTCTGGCAGCAGGCATTATGATGTCAGAGCTCAACTTTAAAAAGTTATTACAGTTGAAAAGCAAGTCATTACTTTACTATAGGTGAATAGAGATGTCACACGCCACCTTTAATAAGGACAGTAGAGACCTGCTTCCATAGGAGGATTACAAGCTACCATGTACTATACTTAATTACTATCAGCTGGTACTCTAGAGGTTGAATCCAATATTGTCACAATGTGGTCTGAAGGCATTAGATAACATTTTTTTTTTTACATGATTATTTTATGAAAATATCTTTCATGGCATCCCCTTCCCTTATCAGGACTGCACTGGAAACTGAAACTTACAAGTCTTGGTAAATGCTTTAAAACAAGCTCCTTGCTAAATGAACCTAGAGCAAATCCTGCATGAGTTAAGTGCTGGCTGAGTTATGGATTCCTCCACCTGTTCATCCCTTTAAGCAGCCTATTATCCCCTAGCCTTCCAGTGGTGTTTGTTTTGCCTCACTTGGTCTGCCCATAAATTCCTCCTGGACTAGCAGTGATGCTCTTGAACATTTTTTGTTTTCATTTTGGTTAAATATGACAAAAAAATAGGGTAGTGAAATACGATATCATGCAAATATTTTGCATATGCTATCAACAATGTGGCTGCTGACATATCATAAAAACCATACACAATAAAAGAAAAAATATGACTTTCATGTTCAACCCATAATTCGAGTATTTAATACCTATATATTAAGAAGATGTTGACTAACTTTCCCTAAGTAATACCCTCCAAATCAGGAGAGAATCATAGGCCATATCAGTAATTATCAGTAACAATAACTCTCCCAGAGCAGGTAGATATATTTTGTGTGGTGCAATCTTCCACTGAGCCAAGAATACCCGCAGGTACCTAATTACACAAGCTCACTAATAGTTTAGAAAAAGATTATTCATGTTGTGGGACTAGGAATGTGGGGACTACCATTGGTAATAGCATACCTTGGATCGGCATCCTATGCTGAAACAGCGCCTATATGTAACTTCAAGATCAAAGGCAGAACAAATAAAAAATGAAATAGTGAACTATCACAGTTTGCACTACCAGTGAGAATAGTGGGGACAGAAGAAGGAGAGGACATGGGGGCCCTGCAAAGACAACTTCATAAGTAGGTTCTAAAGGAAACATGGCATATTATTTTGAGTTAGGTGGACACGACAATACATTACAAACATAACGTGTATCCCTTCAGACTTATTACAAGTGCCTTAGGATTAGGCTCGGGTGTAAAACTCCACTCTGCTCATGGAGTTTTTGGAATTTGGGAACTCCGCGCTATGCGGAGTAGCTCGGAGTTCCTGTATTCCACCTTCTGACACAATGCAGAGTTTCTGTGTTCATTCGCGCCCTTGAGATTTGGTTTTGGTACTTGCTCGTGAGTGCCACAATATTCCCTGGCCACTAGAGAGCGCGTGCATGATTTCACCCACACTTGCACAGCTTCAGGCCATGATGGCATCAATTTAGTGCCACTGGCGATCACGAACGCACCTCAAGTAGCTTTTTTGCAGCTAAATCTAGTCAAAAAGAGGTTTTAAACTGGATTTTCTTCTCCAACGGACCATTCAAGTTGTTTTTAGTGCAAGATGCCTTTTTTTATTTATTTTTCCAACAGGAAGGAAGTGCCCCAGAGACATCAGCTTTTTGTTCCTGTCCAGCCGGCTCCTCCCAGTGCTTTATCCATCTTCTGGTCACTTTTCATTTGAATTTGGAGCTGGAAGAATCACACTTTGTCTGCTAAATATATACCATTGGATTTAAGGATTTTGTATATGAGATTTCAAAACTAAGTTCAAAAGCTCTTCTATAAGAGTGTTGTTTGTTTGATAGAGGGCAGTCACCCGTATTTATTTGCACTTTTATTTGATTTTTCAGATACATTGTGGTGGGTGGCCTACAGTTTCAGTAGGGGCCAAGTTACATTTTTCTTCTTGTGTAAAGGAACAATGTTGCACAGTTCAGTAAATGTTCTCCATGTTTGTTAAATTTGCAATGTTTATTTATTTTCCTATGTGGCCTAGTCTGCCAATGGGCCATCCAGTCAGTAGGCCCAGACCAGTACTAGTCATGGGTGCATGAAACAACTGTTTCTGTGGTATATGTTGTTTTAAAACATAAGTTAGGGCTGGAATAGCATTGGATTTAATTAGAAATGTGTTTTTTTAGTATTTCACTTTTTTTTGTTACAAAAAGTGTATATGAGGGGTAATATTTGATGCCTTTGGAAAATGTGTGTTGTAAGATTTTTATGGCTCAGTTTATTTTCGTTTTTTGCATTGCTGAATTAATAGTAGTGTTTTCTTCAGTGTTATCGTGCTTATATTGTCTAGACAGTGAGTGTGCTTGCCATAGGCCACCATTTGTCTTTGTTATACATGCCATGAGGCCAGGGGCCCTTTTGTGAAAGTCTGGGTCTATAGGCCTGAATGTGTTCTCCTTGCTCCCCATTCCTCCTTGCTCGATTTTGTTGTTTGACCATGTGGCTCGCAGCCATTTTCTACTTCCAACCAGTGTGTTTTGCCATAGGCTTGCATGTGTTTGTTGTTCCCCATGCCTCCTTGCTCGCTGTTGTTGTTTGATCATGTGGCTGGCAGCCATTTTCTGCATCTAGTCAGTGTGTTTTGCTATAGACTTGCATGTGTTCTTTGTTCCCCATGCCTCTTTCTCGCTGTTGTTGTTTGACCATGTGGTTTGCAGCCATTTTCTACCTCCAACCAGTGTGTTTTGCCATAGGCTTGCATGTGTTCCTTGTTCCCATGCCTCCTTGCTCGCTGTTGTTGTTTGACCATGTGACTGGCAGCCATTTTGCCTTTGCCATACGCTTGCATGGATGGATGTGATTTCAGTTTAATAATATGCTTGAGGATCATTGTAGTATATGTATATTAAAAATGTGATTGTGGTGAACAGAGCTAACATATTACATACATTTGTTTGCATTTTTTATTTTGAACCTCCTAGCCTGACAATAGGTTGCTTCTTATCCTCCCATAAAAACATCAGCAATTATTGATCTTTTTTATTTAAATTTTTTATTTTCTATTCTCATATTTTTCATTTTAAGCTTTTTTTGTAATCTATTTATTTTTCTTTTTTTTAAAATGTTTATTTCTTTTTTTAAATTTGTTTATTTTTTTTATTTTTTTCTGTTTGCATTTTGCCTCGATCCATCTATCTATCCATGATAGGCGCATTCTGTTTTTTAGGTATAACTCCATTTCCTCCTAGACACCCTGGCTGCGGTGCACTGCAGACACATCAGCATCATTCTTTTTATTAATGACTAGGCCATTTCCTGCCTGCCATAGGCGCACACTAACCTTCTTTTTTTTAAAGATTCTTATTCCATTTTCCTATGATGGACATAAAGCAAAGAGCTATATCTGTATGTTGTGTTATCCTCATTTGAAATTAAATGTTATTGCATGGTGAAGTGGTTTGGCTTTAAAGTGGTTGATTTATTATGACCTAAGTAACCAACCACACTAATATTGCACTTTTCTGTAATAATACAAACTGCAACAATGCCACGTTTCACTAAATGTTTTTCTTGCTTGTTTGCTTTTAGGTACACAAGAGAAGAATAGACATTACCTGCAGTACTACCAAACAGAAGGCTTGTACAGTGACTTCAGTCCTGCAATCTCTTCTGCTTGTGCAGCTTAGTGCCCACTGCCAACTGAGAGCTTTAAGATGGCCCCAAAAAAAGTTGCTCTCAAGAAAGTGGTCAGTAGGAAGAAGTAGCTTTCCACCAGTGGTGTGCCAACCACAACCTTTTCTGGGAGCTGTGTGCCTGCCAAACCCTCCTCCGGGGAGGAACCTGGGAGCAGCGCTCTTGCATCAACAGCACCACACCAACCTAAACCCAAGACCGTCATGTCTGTCAGTGAGGCAGCCCCAGCAATCATGGCAACGTCGATGAGCAGTGATGCTAAATTTGATTTGTCCCTTTCACAAAGTAGTACCCAATAATTACAGGAAACCGAGCAAAGTGGACAACAGCCACAGCCAGCAATAGTAGCTATTCCTCAAGTTTGAGCAAAACAGGAGTTCGAGCTTCCTGCTGAGCAAGACCTTCTCTTTTAGAATAATTTGCTCCCAGATCTCCAGTAAGGAAAAGGAAGGGTACTACTCATGGGCGACTGGTATTATTGGGCGAAGGGGGCGTTGACCCCCAACAATAAAAAGGAGGAGAAGCTCATAGTGTATGTAGCACATGTGCTGGGGACAGAGCACTTACAGAGCAACTATAATTGAAGCCTTAAACCTATGCTCCTGGTTTCATTCTTGCTTCAGAGCAACAGTAATACAGAGGTGCCATAGTTGCCCAGTGTCTTTCTGGACTGGACCATTGCTGCGCACCCAGGAAGCCTTGTCTCTATTGGCCTGCTTGCTGCCATGGGGAGAGCTGGGCCCGGATGTCTGTGTCAGGTAGGTAAATATAATGGCAATTTACTCATGTTTTAGCAGTTTGCAAGGCCTGGAATTTAATAGATGTCAATTGACCCCTTTCATTCAAAGTAGGCCTGAGGTGGGCTCAACTTCATGTTAATAATTACAGGCTGCCTTGTTGCTGCTCTGCTGGCACCCTTTGACTTATGTTTGAACCCCTCCTCTTGCCAGAGAGTCTGTCCAGTGGATTTAGAACAGTTCCTGTTCCTTGTAAATAGATCTTACTGCCTCTTCGTGCCCACCGCTGCTAGGTCCTTTGTGCCCGCACATGACCAGATACGCCACTGCCACCAACCCTGCATTCTTGTCTGGCTCGCCTCTTCCATTTATTGTGGATTTTTTGCCCTGAAAATATATCTCTGTTGCATGAGGTCACGGTAAGGGACCTTCGCGTTAGCTCCTGCTTTCTTTAGCTTATTCACATGGAGGTTTGTTTCTAAAAATAACAGAACACACTTTATCAACCTCAAAAAGATGAATTCGAAATGACAGGGTTTCACACTCATGGCCAGATGTCAGCTGGGCCACCTAACGATTTTACGATGTCAACCATGCCCCCTTTCAGATTTGTAATGTAAAGTAATCTGTGTTCATCCTTTACTCAGTAAGAGATCATTACTGCGCTTATAGAGCAGGTTTTAAAGTGCTTTCTTCTTTTTAATGTTTGCAGTATGTACTGGGGAAAAGTAACAGATTTCAGTGATTTTCCTAATGTTTTTACCGGCGGGGACTTTGCAATACCCGTCATACTAGTACAAAATTGGTCTGGTGTCAAACCTACAGGTACATTACTGGCCCTGGATGTCTAAAAACATTGTTTTTTCCTTAAATGACACTTGCTCTTTGCAGTGTCGAAATGGAGGCTGACAGAGGACAGAACATCCCTGCTCTGGATCAACTGGCACTTCAAAGGGGGCTGCCATCAGTGTGGACTCCTGAAATTAATGTAGCCTTATTGTTCCTTTGGCGCGCCTCCACAACACACTGCAGGACTCTGCTTGAGAGTGTGGGTGCAGGTGTGCATGTACTGGGAGGATGGGGATGGTGAATTCTGTGACTGTGTGAGTGCAGGGTGAGCGATGTGCCTGTGTGTGATTGCAGAGTGTGTTGCATGTGTATATGAGTGCAGGGTGAGCGGTGCGCAGGGTGAGTAATGAGGTGGGCGAGTAGTAACAGCACTGGGTGAGTACTAAGATTGTATAAGTGAATGGTGTGCTTGTGTGAGCGCAAAATGAGTTGTGTGACTGTGTGAATGCACTAGATGAGAGGAATGCTCTTGTGAATGCAGGGTGAAGAATGTATTTGCATGAGTTAGTCTTTGAGATTCTATTTTTTTTCAACCCCCTCCCCCGGTGTTTGTTTGAAGGTCACATGCACTTTACACTCCACTCAAACCTTTCTGCTCACCACTGTTAAAATGCACCAACCGCCACTGGCACTACTCCACCATCTTCTCCAAGCACCACTTCCGATGATGATGATCAGGAACCTGGCACAGTCCAGCAGATGCCAGGAGAGGCAAGGGAAAAGAAATGTTCCTGAAAGACTTAGAATTATGAAAGGGGATGATGTGGAGGATGACAACGACAAGCTAGTCATTGTGGAAAATGGAACAGAGGAGTCCAACATCACTATTCAACCTGCCCCGAGAGATGTGGCACAGGTAGTAGCACCAGCTCCCACATTTACAAAGCCCCATCTGAGACCTGCACAAACCCCTACCTCAGTAGAACTATGCACTGCAGACAGGCTATCAATGACACACCCACCTACCTCCAGTTCTTCTTCAGGCATTGGCAGTGGCACAGTCAGAAAGTTCTTCTCCCCAGTTTGGGAATTTTTTATGATTAGTAAACATGAGGAGAACATTGCAATATGCACAATTTGCCACACAAGTGTTCATCGAGGTACGCCTGGTTCACATTATGGCAACGGAGGCCAAATGACCCATATGAAAAAACATCACGCAATCCGATGAGAGGAGCACCTTAAAAAAATTACTGAACGTGGTCAAGGTAGTGAAGGTGAGGAGAGGTGGGAAACATAAGCTACAAGTCCAATCAGGGTGGGAGGCGATGAGGAAGAAGAGGGTGACATCCTCACACAAAGCAGCCCTGTCCCCAGCAGTGCACCAGCATAATCACCCTCCTCAGCAACTTCACAATGGCATAAGAAGACTCAGAGTCAGATGGAGACACCACAGCATACAGTGACTGCCCCACTGTAATGCACACTGAGGAGCATATTTACTAGAAAATTATGCAGTGCGGCACTCCAAGCCATCTTGCTGGGCTGAGCTGCATCATTAGGAAAGTGCAGGGATGCGTCATATTTACAGCAAGACAATGCATCCTTGTGCTTCAACGCATCCCTGTGCTTTTTTCTGCAGTGGTGCACAATTGGCTGCCTAGCGCCAACGCAGGCATCCTTGTACCATGGTGCAAGGGTGCCTGCTTTGCAGGGATGATTGTTTTTGCGCAGGAAGGGACACCTTTCTGCACAAAAACAATAATTGATGATGTTTTCCTCCTTCTATGTGTGCTGCAGAATGCAGCACACATGGAAAGAGCAGAAAACAAGGAGAAAGAAAGGTATTTGTCCTTGTTGCGCCACTTTAACACCCCTGGGGACAGGGGTCGAATCTGATTGATTCCAAGGCTTTCAAAACCTTGTGAATCTGGGAATGAGTGGGTGTTGCGTGGAAACACCCACAGCAACACCCATGGAACACCCTGTTCATGCAGAGTAATGTGTGAAAGGGGAATCTATTTGCATAGCCATGAAAAGGAAAGCAGGGTGGCCTTGTAAATATGGTCCAGCCCACTGCACCTCCGGATCATCACAAAAGTGATGATCCGTGGTGTAAAAGTATCGCAGGGCATTGTAAATATGTCCCTGAATCTATTACCACCTACTACTCAAAAGTCACCTGCATCAGTGGCACCAGGAAAGAAAAAAATACAGGCTACTATTACAGAAATATTTAGGCCATAGGGGCCATACAACCACAACCACCCAACGGCATGTTTGTAAAATGGGAAGCTGGCAAAAATATTAGCACTGGACCTCCTCCCTTTTTCTTTTGTGGAAGGAGGGGGATTCTTTGAATTTGTGGAAGCCATCTGCCTGAAATGGAAGGTTCCAAGCTGTACCCATTTTGACAGAGTTGCTGTTCAAGCACTGCATCACAATGTGCTGCAATTGGTTGGGCAAGCTTTGCAGCAAATTGCTGTTTATACTTTCCACCTGACGACAGACATGTGTTCCAGTTGTCAGGCAACTGATTACATGTGTATCACTGCACACTGGCTCTCTTTTGCGGGGGTAAAGCAAAAGCTATCTACAGGTCTTGGCCCTGAAGAAAGTTTTAAGAGTGTCTGGCTGCATGCAATAGAAGCCACATACGCCATGAAGAAATCACAAACTGCTGCAAACATCTTGGATGAATTTAACACCAGAGGTCTCAGAACGGGATTTGTTGCCATGGACAATGGTAGTAACATAGTCAAGGCCATGGCAGATGGTGGCTATTTCAGGGTCCTTAATTTAGCGTCTTGAATCAATGTGGTTGTGCAAGACTTTCTCAAAAAGGTAGACATAGTCACAACATACTGACCACTTGCAGAAGAATCTGCACTCATTTCAGCCATTCTTTTAAAGCTGGAAGCAGTTGTGGATTATTCAGAGTGCTAATAGAGCACCAATTACAGCCCAGATACAGGAGGTTCCAACATGTTGGAACTCGACCTATTCCATGTTGCAACGTCTGTTTGAGCAGTACCGACAGATCAATGACTAGTCATTCAAAGAGGAGGGGATGCAATTGGGAAAGCTATGACCATGGATGCGGACAAATGGGTCCTAGTCAAATGCCTGACACAGATGCTACTCCCTTTTGAGGTTTTCACATGGTAAGTTAGCAAGGAGGGCAGTACGATGGGCCAAGCTATCCCATTGTTACATCTGCTACAGGACCAGCTAAAGAAGGTGTCTGAAAGGTTTGTACTCGAAGGTGTGAGCGAAAACCCAGAACTTCATGCCTTGGTTGAGAGCTTAATATTTTGCTTGGCTTGTAATGCAAGGCTGCACAATGACATCTTCTCATCCAAAGAGTACATCTATGCCACACAACTAAATCCACGGTACAAAAAAATTCTGCCCAGTTTCATTCATTTTCCTGAAGTGGATGTTTCAAAATACAAGAGGAGCATTGTTGAGCAAGGCGGAGACCTGGAAGAAGAACGGCTGAAACTTAGAGTCCCACTCCGGGGTGCCGCCTTCAACTTCCTGAGAGGGCAGTCTTGATTCACAGCAGCAAATAACAGCAACAAGAACACTGGGAACAACAGCAACAGAAGAATCTGACCCAACCTCTGCATTGGCTTGGTTTCAAGTGGAAGATCTTAAGTCCAGTGCAGAGATGAAGGCAATAGAGGCCGAGCAAGTGGCAGCTAGGCCTTGGCGGTGAACTCTGATCTGTTCGCAGAGTTTGTGAAGTTTTCTGCACTCCGCACTCCATGGAGCTCGCGGAGAGCAGAAAACTCCACCCCACGTAGTGCAGCAGAGTTTTGTCTAGGCCTGGGCGGAGGTTGTGGAGTTCCGCTATAGGAACTCACCGAAAAAACAAAAAAACTCCACGGAGTTTCGCAAGCGGCGGAGTGAGGTGTGAATTGCCATTTGTGCTGCAATTCCTGCATCTCGGGTAGAAATTCTACCCGAACAGCAGCTCGTGCTTGCCAACTTACCGTTGGTGAGCACAAACGGGGAAAAAACTCCGCTCCGTGTAGCAGAACTCTTTTTGCACTTCGCGAGCTCCGTGGAGCGCGGAGTTTGGAAGACTGAAAACTCCACGAACGGAGCGGAGTTTCTCTGTCTAGGCCTAGTTTTTTCCTCGCTCACTCTCAATGGTAAGTTGGCGAGCGCAAGCTGCCACTCAGATAGAATTTCTATTCTACCCGAGCAGCAGGAAGTTCAGCGAGAACAGTTGTTCATGCTGCACTCCGCCACTTTGCAGAACTTCACTGTTTTTTTGTCACTTCATGGAGTTCCAAGTAGCAGAACTCCGCAAATTCCACCCAGGGCTAGTGGCAGCACCAATGGCCATTCAGAGGATTTTCCAGGAGTATCTCGATGATCCAAAAGAGGTCTATGTGGATCAAAACCCATTGATTATTGGTATGGGAAGATCCACCAATAACCAGAGCTCAGCAGGCTGGCATTAAAGTATCTGGATTGTCCTGCAGCCAGGGTGTCTTCTGAGCATGTATTCAGTGCATCTGGTGCAGTTGTTACAGTGAGAAGGACCAGTCTCTCACCTCAAAACATGGAAAGATTAACCATGATCAAACTGTACCAACATTTCATACCACACAAATACATTGTTCCTGAATCAGCACAGGAGGAGGTGGAGGAGGATGACTGGTCAGAATCAAGTTTGTTAGCTGACCAACTTCTGGGTAAACCACCTAAGTTTGATGACAAACTCTACTTCCCAGACTAAGCATGCCAGTGTCACCATAGACCTTTTTAATTTTCTCTTTGAACTTCTTTCTTTGCAAAAACAAGTAGCAATTGGAACATTATGTTTGTGTCAATTTCTGCTGCCCCACCACTTTTTAGTTACATATGTGGCCGGAATGGAGTTGGGCCAGTGTGCAGTGAAGAAGCCTCCACAAATCCTTCATGACATTGGCGACAATGCCTGCCGCCCTCGCATGCCTATCTTTTTTTTGCATCACTTAGCAGTGCTGCCCCAGAAGATCATTGATTTACCAAGTCGTCAATACCAAATTCCAATGTGCTGCCTGCATCAAAGATATAATTGTGTACCTACTACCTAACTTACCTGTGCTTGGATTGGAAGAGGTAACTACAACTATTGCAACAATGAGGGAGTGATTGTGAGTGATGATTGATGATTTATATGGTGAAAGATTGTGAGGAAGGGTGTTCAATTATTAGTAAACTTGATTTTGATGAATTGCAATATTTGGTGCCTGATGGGTGATAATGTTTTCTGAAGGTGACTGACCTTTACAAACGTAATTAGTAAAAAGGTACCTATATGGTCCACTTGTTTTCGGGTTCTTCAGAGAACAGGCCAGTCACTTTAGTTAACAAACACAAATCTATACAAAATACTGCAATTCTGTTTCTCTACTTGTTCTTCAACAGTGCACTACACGTCTATCTTGCTGGGGTCCGAACTGGGACGGAATTACTCTGAGTCAGGAGGAGGATGAAAGGACTCAGGGCAGGAGTACCTCATCAACAGTTCGAAGAAAGAAGTTATCAACTTCAAAGAGAAATCATGACTATGAGGCCTAGTACTCAGCTATGTGGAATGAAGAGTGGTGTATTCATTTGGGAAATGCTGCTTAGTGTGTGTGTTGCACTGGTGGCAATAGTGAAAATCTAACTCATCTTGTATTTTGCTCTGCCTCTGAGTCTTCTTGGTACACTCCTCATGAAGCTTTCCTTCCTTCTCTCCTTCTCCTTTACCCTACAATACAGTTTCTGTTTTACAATCCACAGGCCTTCTCTTCTCCTGAATGAATGAATGAAAGGCAAAAGCTGAGGTCAACACTCCTGCTTTCCTACCAGACAGTTTTAGACAGGCACCCAAGAGTGATGGACATTCCCAAGGAAATACAGATGCAGCAACCACTTTGGCAATACAGTATCGTTTTTCTTTTAACAATCATATTTCCAGAACTGGACGGGTTCAATTCACTCCTCCATAATTTGATTTTTTTTCAAACCTAGAAGACAGAACATTTAGATATCTATCAACTTGGGTCTCTGGGGCAGAAGGACTGTTTGCAATGCATCTAACTGTATTGTGTCATACTCATTTCTTTGTTAACATCCACAACAGATTGATGATGATGATTTGCTGCTCATCGCCCTGGTGAATATTGTTCTTGTGTTGTGTTTGTCTTTGTCACACCTTTCCCCAAATCCCTTTTTCCATCCATTCATCAAACCCCTAACGCTCTTCCCCAGGTCTGTGTGATTTATTTGGGTGTGTGTCTTAATTTACACCAAATAGATCACACACTTGGGGCAGATGTGGCTAAATGTGACACCAACTCATTGCAGGATCTTCTGTTACCTGATCAGTAGCCCACACCAGCCCCACTTACCCAACCACGCATAAGTAAAAATGTCACTCCTCAATGTCAACATCATTATTCAGGCATTTGTTATGCATAATATAAAATGTTTAGCCTTGTCTTGGAGTAAATTTTTCCTGAATTGAGGATTTCATTACTTTGGTTTTCAAATTCCATGCTCAACATTGCGCAGAATAATTTACTATTGCTAGTTTATGTCATAATATGTGGCATTTTTTGATGTGCTTTGGTGGTAGTAGTCTGTCCTCAGTCTTTCTTCGCTATGATATAAATGTATATGTATAACCTACTAACTCTCAGTTTTTCTTTCAATTTAGTTTCCTGTGATCCTTTTGATTAATCCTACAGTTGAGATCACCTAGGTGGCAGTGGGACCGTGCTGTGATGCCTTCCTTGTTAGCACACTAAAACTACCATAAACAAGGCACCTTGGAAAACCCTCCAGTAAGGTGTTGGAAGTTTGACAGAGGGAGCAGCCACCAGCCATCACTTAAACTATTTAGGTAAGAGAACTATGGGGTGAAGTAAACAACTTTACTTTGTACGTACTTAACTTCTACTGCAGATGAGGTAAGTAGTGGTTTATTTATGTTTCTGTATGCAATATAGGGAATGGCAGCATACCCTCATAACTGGCATACACTTTGAGAAATAGATTAAAGAAACAGGCTGCACAAAAAGGCAGCAGTGCAATGTAAAAATAAAACAAAAAAGAACAACTTCAGGTATAAAGTATGATATAAAAATAAATATTCCCTTTATTTTAACAATCAAGAAGAAACTCACCCCCTCCACCCACAACTGGCCCACCCCTCTCCCGAAACAAATCAACTCATCCCCAACCAATGTCCAAAGAATAAAAAGTCCAAAACACCGGGTCTCAAATCCCTTCCCACACCAACAGTCCCTCTCACCAAAGCAAAAATTTGAAAACGAGCTCAGAAGAGGGCATCTTCAATTCTGGTCTGGAGCTGGTCAAGACTCTGCTCAACGCTACCCAAACAGCTCTTTAAGCAGCTCACCAAATGATCAATCTGCTGCAGGATGAGGCGCTGGAATGAGCACAAGGTTGCGCACTGACAGAAGTGTCAGTTAGGGACCCTAGCTCACAGCGGCGATGTAATGGCCGGGAGGCTGGAGGCTGTGGCTAGCTTGCTGAACTGGGGCCCGGGTCAGAGGGAGCTAATTCTGCCTCTTCCTCCTCTGGGGCTACCGCACGCTGACTGGATGGTTTCCAGCCTCTGTCAACACAGCCAGGCTGCTATCTCCTGCCTAGTCGGTGGTGGTGATGGATCAGCACTTGTTCAAAATTATATAGTAAGTGACACAGTAGCAGTACATACTTTTTGCGGAAAAATAAATTACCTCTATTTAATGAGTAAGGCATTATGCACTACGGAGTACAAGTTGGTATGCTAAATTAATGTAGGCACGCTAGCCAGCACGTCGGGTCCTTTGCTACTATCTGCAGTCTGCAGCTGGCCAGCTGTGTTGGAAAATCATCTTACTTTCATTCCAATGGCCCGGCTCTTCCCCAAATGCCTTTCACATTCTACCCTGACACCAAAGAGGCAGATGAATAATAATTAAGATACCACGCCACACACTTCACGTATAAAACGTGGATATCCTGTATGTTCTAATTAGACAGTGCAGAAAACAATGCACTGCACCACAGGGAAAGGAACAGGATGTATACATTGTATTTGGCATGTTTGTCATAGAGTATCCCATATGCCAAAATTAAAATCAGGCACTTAGGGCCTGATTTAGAAGTCAGCAGAGGGGAACACTCCATCACAAATATGACGGATATCTTGTTCGCCATATTATGATCACATTCTAACCCATGGTTTTCATAATACAGTGGATGGGATATCTGTCACATTTGTGACAAAGTATTGCCTCCACCGACTTCTAAATCAGGCCCTTTGTCCCACTGGCCTTGCCCTCCACCCAAATTATTTCCAACAAAATTAATTCCCTTAGCAGTAAGGAAAGGAAACTTGACTTACTCTATTGCAGTGTAATGTACAGGGATTAGGTAGGTAGAGCTTTTGCTATAGAATAGTGCAGTGTCACTGATCATCCTCATGTGACTAAGCTTTGGCTTATTCAGTCACTGTAGCTGACGAAAGTTGAAAGGAAAAATTTAGAACAGGCGGAAATCTGTTATGGGAAACGATTAAATATATTTATGAATCACTTCACATGGCCATAAAAATGTGGCACATGACAAGAATAGATTTTTAAATTTTTTGACTGGTACTGAAGAACTTAGGAAAGAATAAGCGAGAGAATTACTAAGAGCAGACTGAGTGGGTGAAGGGAAACACAACTTGTGTGTTTGGTTTGCAATGCATTGAAAACTTTGTAAATGCTGCATTAACTGAAGCAGACACACATTCATTGCAGGGCAAACACTGCAGTCATGAATTGAACCATACTGCACGTAGGTCATGTGTGGCGAAATGCCATGGAAAGTGAGCGGGCGATGAACGATGATGGGTGGGATACATTTCTGCCTCACTTAACAAATACAGTGAGTCAAGGGGGTAGACCAAAAATGTAAATACACCCACTTTGAACCATAGCTTTGATAATCATAAAACCAAATAAGCGAAGTAGGTGAGCAGCATGCCCCTCTCCAGAAGAGCTACCTAGTTTATACATCCAAGCAAATATTCATTCCTTTCATTCCTCAATATTCAGCCATACCTACCATGATTTAAGCTTTACATTCTCTATTCAGTCTTTCATTAAAATTTCCAATCCATACCCATCCATTCAGTATCCACCCTTTCTTTCAACCATCTTATCATCCATCCATCCATTTAACTAATACCCACACATGCATCTTTTCACCCCCCTACACATCCTTTTACTCGTATACCATTTCATCCATTCTTTCTTTTAACCTTCCGTTCTTTCTCATTTACATCAAGCCATCACTATTAGCGTTCATTATGTGAGCTTTTGCAGACTTTCAGATAGAAGAGGCCATAAGAACTCAACCACTGCTGTAGCTGCTAAAGCAGGGAGTTCAAGATCACGAGTCAAGGTGACACCCTTGTAGCTAGTGAGTATAATAGTAATCATCAATGAGCAAGCAATGTGACTTACCACCGCCCGTCCCTTCTGTTGCTTCTCCACCTCCAACCGATTTAATCCTACAGCGGATTTTGAGCCGGCACTTGTGATGGTCTGTCCATCTAAAAATACACATATTTTAGATGCCAGATACTCCTCCCCTTAATTGTTTTAATACAAAAAATACAACTGTAATACATCACTACAGTTCAGTTAGCAGTATCTTCTTTCTAAAATATAACACTGGCCGTTTTGTTGGTTGAAAATGTTAGAAAAGCCAGGTAGTCAAGCCAACCAAAATCTTTTCGTAATGGAGGGGCAGAGCTATATCCTACGATGATGACTCTGAGTCACTGAAGTGCAATGATTTTTTTTAGCATTTTAGAACACAACTCAACAAATAATTACTCACCAAGCCCCGCAATCTCGACGCCTAGTAGGTCAAGCAGGTCCTGCTCCTGATCCAGGATATCCACCCAGCAGTGCATCAGCTGCTGCTGGGTGCGCTGGACCTAGGTGGAGCGGCGCACACACTTGCGCATCCTCTCCCAACGCAGCTTATGAACCCACAGAGTGCACCTGTGCCCAGGCCTGCTGCCAGCATGGAAGGGAGATAGTGCTGAAGGGAAAGAATGAGTTCTGCCATCTCTACCTCGCAAAAGACTACGCAGGGCTTCACACCTTGGCAGCGGCGCCGTGCACAAAGTAAGCTGCTGCTACTGGCTGTTCAGGGGGCCTGGTGCTGCTGCTCCCAAGGTCTCCCTGCTCTGCCATGGCACTGGGTGGGGGGGAGAAAAGAAACAGGAAAAGGAAGGAAGAAAGGAAGGAAGAAATATGGAAGTAAAGGGACATTTTTTAAAAAGTCATGAAAATGTAAAATACACAGACACAAAAACACACACTAATACAATAAATAAAAATGAGGGGTATCTAGGTTAGATGAAGAGGGGATTGAAAAGATTAAATAAGGATTGGAAAAACAGGGCCAGCACCATGAACAGAATAGAAAACAAAATTGCAGCACCCATGCAAGCCGCGTAGTGCCATTCCTGAGCAATTTCCGGCCCAATAACAGGCTTCATGCTGCGTAACACTTAGAAATGTAACAGGAACAGGCACGCTGAGCAGCTCTGCCTGCTCATTGAACTCTGCGTAACACGGCAGAGTTTTTTAAACACTTCCCGGAGTTCTGTATAGCGCGACTCTGCAAACTCCACCCAGGCCTACTGAGGATATAATCTGCTTTTAATAGTGTATATCCATCACTTTTGTGATGGAGTAACCAATCCTCCAATGTGAGGCCCTATTTCCTATGCACCCAATTTCAAGCCAAATAAAAGCAAAATAAGCAGTCACCAAAAACAATAAAATAAATTACACAATCCATTTCTTGGTGGTGAATCCTGGTCAATCCTCCTGCATCTTGAGAGACACAATCCTGCTCCCTTAATATGCAATTTGAAAATGTAGAAAAGATGGAGCCTGTAGTTAGAAGGTGGAAGGATGTGTCCATTAATTATCTATCATTTTTGAATAGTTCATTTATCTCTTGTTTTAATCCAGTTCTTCTTATGCTTGACAATATCTCAGCTGTCATTAGACAAAAAGTACTCATTAGTGGTGTGTGAAGACAGTCTATAGAAGGTCAAATAATGTGCAATGACAATGCAATTATGTATCCTGCTAAAAAGGTCATTCTTTCCAATCATTCTAATTATCTTGACGGGGCGGCATGGGTCCCCGTTCTCTCCTGACAGCAGCTTTGGAAAGGCTCTGTACTATTGCTGTTGATACTGAAAGCAACTGTTGCCTGAACAATGGCTGTGCAAATATCTTTTAAGCAGTATACGCTACCTATTTTATGAGTGGTACCAGCTGGTTGATATCTCCTGCCATGGTGCATTATTTGCAATACAGACTAAGGGGCATATTCTCAAGGAGCCATCGCCGATTTATCGGCACTTTAGCGCCGCAAAAGTAGCGCCCTATTCACAGGCTGGTGCAAACTGTCAATATTGCCAGTTTTCCTGCGATAGCGGCCGCAAAACACATCGCCACGGATGAGAGAGATAAACAATGCTAATGACATGCAGAGTAGGCGTTCCCGTGCAAAAACACACGAAAACACCACTTCGCGATATTCTCAACGACCAGCCAGATCTGCGATGCCGGACAAAAACAGGCGATAAGGCGCGTTAGCAGCAGGGACTTAACACCTGCTCATTACTGGTCTTAAGTAGGACGAGAACCTGCAGTACAGAGGGAGCCCAGGCCAGAGCCACATCTGAAGACCAACACATGTCATGGATTTAATGATCATGCAGCTCGGAGACCCAAGAGGTCCACAACACCCACCGCCACCACCCCCAGGCCCCCTTCTCCCTTCCCCCCGGACTACCACTGAGGCAGCGCGGAACAAGACAGCTGACCTTCCGAAAACGGCATGGCCCCTCAGCCACACAATTGCAGAATGTGGGGAGAGGTGGGAACCAAGTATGTGTGAAGGAGGCAAGTCACACATGAATAAGAATGTACACAATGCCAAGTGTGGCGGTGATGTGCTGGACAGACTCCAGTATGCAGAGAACAGACATGTCCCTGTGGGCACATACTGCTGGTGTGTGCAGTGTTGTGGACAGTGGACGCAGCCATCTTACCTCAGGCAGTGGGGAAGACCTCGCTCATGTAGCTGTGTCGTCCCCTCCTGTATGCGGAAGCGCAGTAGGCTGGTCCGGCATACGCCACACCAGCGTAGGAGTGTGAATAAATAGACCGGGGCACTGGGCGTGGTTCACTTCCGGGATGGCCAACGCGTCTACCAGGGCGGGCCCCTCACCCTGCCATGAGTCCGCTGCAGTGACCGCCAGCCTCCTCAGCTGATCGCTGCCTTCCGCACCAGCAGAACCCAAAGAATCAGACTTCCACCCTTCCTCTCCAAACCCACAGAGACCAACTGCGGAGTATCCCAAGGATCGTTGCTCAGCCCCACGTTCCTCAACATCTACCTGGCCCGCCTCGCCGCCATCGTCAGACAGCATGGACTCAGCATAGTATCCTATGCCGACGAGACCCAGCTCATCCTCTCCCTCACTAAGGAACCCCTCACCTTCTGCCTACACTGCGGTCAGCAGGGCTCACAATTCAAATTGAATCTTTATTTATTTATGGCAGAGTCCAGTAGCCAACAGACATTGCTTCCAGGGCGGCCCGCCCGGACGACGCATCATCGCAGGCCGCGCACCCGCCGAGCGCTCCAGGTGCCACTAACTCTGTGCAGCTCAAGTCATCGCCTTGTGGCTATGGGCCCTTGCTGACCGCTGCCTCCGGCCTACACTGCGGTCAGCAGGGCACTCAAATCAAATCCAATCCTGACCTGCGAGGATACGCCATCATCGCTGGCTGCACACCCGCTGAGCGCTCCAGGTGCCACTAACTCAGTGCACCACAAGTCATCGTCACGTGGCTGTGGGCCCTTTCTGACCGCTGCCTCTGGCCTACACTGCAGTCAGCAGGGCTCACAATTCAAATTGAGTCTATATTTATTTATGGCGCAGTCCAGTAGGCAACAGACATTGCTTCCAGGGCGGCCCACCCGGACGACGCATCATCGCAGGCCGCGCACCCGCCGAGCGCTTCCGGTGCCACGAACTCAGTGCAGCTCAAGTCATGGACCCTTCATGATGTAATCTTCTCTGTGTGAGACCAGTTCTGGTGCCCCTACCTCAGTGTACTGCAAGTCATGGACCCTTCATGATTGAATCTTCTGTGTGTGATGTCAGAGCTGGTGCCCCTACCTCAGTGCACTGCAAGTCATGGACCCTTCATGATTGAATCTTCTGTGTGTGATGTCAGAGCTGGTGCCCCTACCTCAGTGCACTGCAAGTCATGGACCCTTCATGATGGAATCTTCTGTGTGTGATTTCAGAGCTGGTGCCCCTACCTTAATGCACTGCAAGTCATGGACCCTTCATGATTGAATCTTCTGTGTGTGATGTCAGAGCTGGTGCCACTACCTCAGTGCACTGCAAGTAATGGACTTTTCATGATTGAATCTTCTGTGTGTGATGTCAGAGCTGGTGCCCCTGCCTCAGTGCACCACAAGTCATGGACCCTTTATGATTGAGTCTCGTGTGTGTGATGTCAGAGCTGGTGCCCCTACCTCAGTGCACTGCAAGTCATGGACCCTTTATGATTGAGTCTTGTGTGTGTGATGTCAGAGCTGGTGCCCCTACCTCAGTGCACTGCAAGTCATGGACCCTTTATGATTGAGTCTCGTGTGTGTGATGTCAGAGCTGGTGCCCCTACCTCAGTGCACTGCAAGTCATGGACCCTTTAGGATTGAATCTGTGTGTGTGATCCGATGATCACTGTTCTAGTTGTTGCCAGCACCAACCACTCCCTGAGGGCTGGCTTACACTCACCCCACCCCACAGCACAGGCGTCACTGGACATGTGACCCTGGTAATAAAAAGGGGCTGTGTGGTCATTATGCATGCGTGATGGCCCGGGCCCTACCACATCACATCGTGCTGTGGACAGCGGACGCAAGCATGTCACCTCAGGCAGTGGGTAAGACCTTGGACATGTAGCTTTCTCCTCCCCCCCATAAGCGTAAGCGGAGTGGGCTGGGCCGGCGTACGTCAGTCCAGCGCAGGGGTAAGTAGAATTAGCCCGGGGCTCAGGGCGTGGTTCAGTTCTGGCCTGGACAAGGAAGTAACTAATGTGTGTGTCTCTGTTGTAGTGTCGGTGCCACCCGGCCTACAATTGACAATGTTGCAATGTAGCACGCACCCGGAGGGCGGTCTCGCATGAACGGAGAAATGAAGGAGCGCAAGACCGCTCGGGGTCTTGGCTCATACATGCCAAGTGTTGTGTGTATCTGTATTGCCACAGCATGAGCCAAATGCCTAGCCTTAATGGCAGCGTGAGTTCAGCCAGGCATGAACTCTACATCTGTGTCCGCACTATCCTTACCATAAGCCTACACTCCGTGGCCGCCCACCCTCAACGGCCAACATCACAGTGTCGTTGTCAGGCTTGTGGACATACGCAGACAGGCATGACAATGGTTTGCCGTTGGAGTGCAAGTGATGCAACCGCGCAGCGTACACAAGTGAATAGGCTCGGGGGAGGGAGGAGCAGCTGTGAGGCAACGTAACACACAGTGATGCCGCTCACTTGCCACATGCAAGTCATGTCAAACATGAATCCCAAAGTCGCACACATCCCACCCCACACCCAACAAGCCACATCACACTTCATGGATGCAAGCAGATGACGTACTGACATTAGGGATGAAAGCTCTATTGTCTGAACTATCAGGCGGAAGCACATCTGCACCTCCGAACTCAGAATTGCATGTGCCCGGCACCCCCTGACAGATACGATAGCAGTTGAGGACGACTCCCACACTACGCACAGCCCGACGACAGACCAACGTATACACACCCCACACACAGAAGTCCTTGCTCGGAGTTATCTTGCATGGAATGGCCTTCACACTTACTCCCACTCCATCCCAGGCGTACAACCGTTGCACACTTAAACAACTCATTGATCCGAGCTGTGGCATTTCATCCACAGGACTGGCGCAGGTCAGAACAGTGCCGCTTCAACCAGGGCCACTAGCGCAATCGCAGTACATCCCGGACACATGCACAACCCCTGTCACGTGGAACTGTACCGTGCACGTATGCTGCATTTACTGGGGGCACTGCCATTGGTAGTGCTGCGGGTCAGTTACCGGCTGAGATTCCGCCTTGCCAAAGTCACCTGCGTTCAGCCTGTGTTGCATTGTCGATCGTGCATATTCGAGTGGTCCATGGATGTCTGCCTATCCAACAGGACGGTAGCCGAACTGGATTTCGACATGTGTGTGCACCCCCTGTTGGCCCACGACCAGGAGTGTCACTGTGATACCCATCTATGGGATGCCTGGATACTTGGCATACATGCTGGCAGCTGGACCTGGGAAATTACAGAACTCCTCGTGTGCAGTGACCACATTGAGCCGCTCCCCTTTTGGGCTGCAGTGCTAATTGGTGACAGGGGGTGGACGCAGCACATCTGTCCGGACCTGCTAATGGCTAGCCTCGCCATCCTGTTCGATGGAGTCGACAACGACCTCATGTTGGAAATGATTGCCTATGAAGCTGCACTAACTTTCATGGACGGGTAACTACGTACCTGCAGCCACAACAGTTTGGAAACCATTTCACATGTCCCGACACCTTGTTGCATCTTGGGGTTCTGGTCACATATCCCACGACAACAGTGGACATGGCTGCATTCGCCTGGACCCCGAATACGTGGGTGGACAACCACGCGGGGTAACACACACCTGTGAAAGGTGAGGCACTCCCCCGGAGTGGACAGCGGCGCTTGGCAACGTTCCTCATTCTGATATACTGCTGCATTGGTCCGCATGTTGTGCCACTTCTCTTGCCCGTACTGGCACGCATATGCTAATAAAGTCTACGCACATTCACTTGTTTTCAACTGTGATGTGAGTTGTTTTGAATGACGATGTGTGTCTCACTGCCTATCTGGGTCATGGCCATACATGCGCATTGATAGCATTACCCAGGGAGTACCATTTATGTGGAATCACTGTCCCTACATTCATCAAAACTTTCATGCTTAATTGATCAGGGCCATGACACATCAGTGTGAATTTGAATGTTTTATTCACATTCAGTGGGGTGTTTCAGCTGGACCAGTACAGGGCCATGCAAACCCCACTTTACATTGTCGCTCCGTGGAGGGCCAGCCAGAGTCCTTTAGGGATGGACAGGTTCATCGGGAGAGGAAGACTTCAGTCCGCAGTGTGATTGCTGTGTCATTGGTAACCAATCCAAATATGGCAGTCCATGTCGAGGTCCAAGGTGAGTGTCGCTGAGTGTAACAGGGGACAGTGGAAGATGTTATTCCCGGGCATGATGCAAAGGGCAGTAACAAGCTGAAACAGGCCATATGGCGGTGATGTATGCTACCACTTCAATCTTGCCACCAAGCCAGATTCATCGTCATCTTTGTCCTCTGTTGTGTCAGGTGCCTCACATGTGGGTGGTGGTGTTTAGTCTGCCGCACTGTGTGGCATGGACACTTCAGGGGGCAGAGATGTGGATGGAGTAGTAGCAGCAGCAGTCATCCGCGCCAGGCCATGTGGCCGCAATGCCATGACGAGGATCTGCAGGGCATGGAAGTTCCCAGCTACACCTCGCTGGTGTGCAGCCGTGGCAGCCAATTGTTCCGCATGCATCTGCTCCATGTTCTCCATGATCCTACGCATGTGCCCCAACTCCCGGCTGACATCGCTGGAGCCACTCTGACTAGACAGTTGTTCTTGTCTCCGAGTCATGACTCCAGCGATGTCAGCCATGTATTGTTGGAGAGCATGGAGCGGACAGTGGGTGTCCGTTAGGGACTGTAAGTGGACCCTGATGGGACTTAGACACCCAGGTATGGCATCTAGTTTGGCTGCCATGAGGTCGAACCACACTCGCAGCTGGTCAGCCATCTTCTCCTGGCATCCTAACACACGGCATTGGAATGCCATGTGTTGGTCGTGGGGGTCCTGGGAGCCAGCCGTGGTGGTGGGTGCTCTCTGCTGTATGGTCTGTGCAGGGGGTGGGGTCTCCTCGATGGAGCTGGGCTGCCCTGCTCCTGGAGGTGGGGTGCCGAAGCTGTTCATGTGCTGCTGGAGGGTGTCGGTGTCAATGTTGGGGAGGTGCTCTTCATCATCAGTGCTGAGTTGTTGTGTCTGCTCTGCAGGAGTTGTTGATTCTCCCTCTGCAATGTGAAGGGGAGATGCAGATTGACACTGTGTTCACATGTATGTCCACGCATTGTACAAGTTTACTAACGGACTGCAAGCCAATGTACATTGTGACTGTTTGTGATGAGATGCCTATTTGATGCGGGACAGTTGACATTTCTACACCATCAGGGATGTGTGGTTGTACTTGTCCATTGTCATCTCACAGTTTCCTGCTATGCCAAATGCGAATGGCCATTTACTACACACAAGCGGCAGAGGTTGTGTCCTCTGTTTTGTTGTGAGAGTGTTGCAGTTTGTGCCACATTGTTGTCAATGTTGAGGTGCTCTGATTCTTATGTGTGTGTGCTGCATTGTGGGTGTGTTGCCCCTTCAGCTCTGATTTGGCTGGCCCTTCTCCCTTTCAGGCGGTGTGCCTTTCACTTCTGTGCTTATACAGTGCTGAGATGTTGCAGACTTGGGTAAATTGTGCTCTCGGTCGGTGTTGTGACTTTTGGGCATGGTTTGTCCGCAGATCTGCTCTACTTACTTGTGCATGTGTGCCATTGTGCCCATCTCCCCCAGTCACCCCAGTCCCTGGTTGTTACTCACCCTGTTGCTGTTGACTCAGGTCATGTTGTGCAGTGTCCGGTCCACCAACTCCTGCCACCGTCTCCCCAATGATGACTCGGGTCACCATTTCCTCCATCTCATCCAGCTCCTGGTGTGTCGCTGGACTCCCACCTCCAGTCTGCATTGCTGCTCTCAGGTTGGCAGCGGTTTACTGCTTGGTTTTGCGCTTCACATCAGTCCAGCGCTTCTTGCAGTCGTCCACTTCCCTTCTCTTCACTCCGACTGCATTCACCTTGGCCAAGATGGACTGCCATATTGTATTTTTAGTTGCCAATGTCACAGTGGAGGTGATGAACAGTTGGTGGTGGTGTTCTGTCACCTCCGTGATGAGGATCCTGTTTCCCTGTGGACTGAGACGCGTCTTCCTCTTCTTCTTCTCCTTGCCCTTCCCTGTCCCCGAGGTCCCAGGCTGGTCCTCCGTTTGGCTTGTGGGGTTCTGGTTGTCCTCTGTACTTGCTCCGGCTCCCTCCATGGTGCTTCGCAGTTGTTTGTGTTTTGTAGGTGGTTTTTTTTGCAGCTTTTGTAGTGTTTTTTCCTGCCTTGCTTGTGGGACTTGCGGGCCTGGCGCTGCTTTTCGCTGGATTTTTATCGCAGTTGTGCCCATCGCAGCTTTTTTCACGTTCGGGTTTCCTTTTTTATCGCCGTCGTGGTAGTTGTATCGCAGACATTTGTGGCGTTCTCGGGAACCTATCGCATGTTACCGCCGTGTTGGGAATACGACGTTGACACAGAGTTATTTTCCCACGATAGACGGCGATATGAAAAATTGCGTTAGCCTATTTTGGCGATGTTTATCGCACGTTCTTGTGAATATCCCCCTTAATGCGGTAGTTGGAGGAGTCTGACATAAACGGCTGTGGGAATATTTCTTTTTTAATTTATTTTCTATACATATTACATTGAATTATTTTGTTTTCAGTCTTATTTTACTAAACATAATGTTGAACATGTCTGCTGAAACCGCCCCCATGGCTTCATCACTCTGCACGTCGTCTATACCACTCAGGAACATGCAAACGTGACAGACTTGTCTGTTGATTTTGAACATACTCGTCATATTTCTGTTTTACTGCTTGTATACTAAGACACAAATGCCAGTTTTTGCTTGGTATTAAGTCTAACAAAAATTGTGGAATTTCCACTGATTTCATTTTTATAAGTTTGCGTTTAGCGCCCCTTTCACTAGACACCCATTTGGCTCGAACTTTGTACACTCGAGGTTTAGAATTGGGGTTCAGGGCCTGGCCTTTAGTGAGACCCTGCTTTCTGCACCACCAACTTCAGCTCTTACAGGACTTAAACATTGCAAAACATGTTCATGCGCAGTGCCTGTCTTTTGTAATGGTCTTATCGCCCTTTTGTGAAAGATTATTTTAGAAACAATGCTTTGTTGATTCTACTAATTAATAGCTGTGGAAGAGAGAAAATATTTGCAGCTTTGCTGATGTAATTCCATCAGGTGGAATTAGGCATCCTTCATTGAGTCTTTAGCTGGTATGAGTCCCTAAAGACCACCAAATTATGATATTTGAAGGATCCATAAGGACAAGCACATCAAGAAGCACTGAATGGATCACCATGAAGGTGCTCATCACGGTCTTTGTTCTGAGAAAGTGATGGGACTAACAAAATCTCTACAGAAAGACATAACAAAACTTGAGGGAAGAACTTCCACCTCGAGAACACACAGCACTTTCTCACTGAAGTGAAATGAAATCTTGGCTTTTTAAAGTAGTTGAGAATTTTCTAAATAGATCATATAGATAGCTTTTTCATAGAAAAGGGGGTAAAACAGGAAGAATCCTGGAGTGATTACTAAAGTGGCACTATCTCCACCTCTCCATCCATGTGAGTTCCATTAGTGAAGACATGCAGGAAGTTTAATATAAACCCAAGAGGGGATAGAGAGGATATTCATTAACTACCTGAGGATGCTAGATACCTAACCATAGGACACTGATGATGCCATAGATGCCAAGTTGGGGAGAGAATGTGGCCTAATGGCTAGGGCGGTCGACAACGGAGCTGCGGAACTGGATTCGAGTCTTGGCAGGGACGCTTAACAATCTGTGATTCTGGGCAAATCACTTAATCTCCCTGTGCCTAACAAAAATGAATGTGTCCGTCTGTAACGTAACTGGTGCTCATGTTAAGGGCTCTTATACCTTCGGGTCTAGTTCACGCTATATAAAACTCCACAAAAAAAAAAGTTACAAAAACTGACCGATGCCTAGAGGAAGACTGGAGAGGCCATCGTAACTAGGGATAAATTCATTTGTGTCATATTGGGCTTAAAACTGGAAAGTCATTTGACAGCGTAAGTTTCCTACCGTAGTTTTACTCATCTAATGCTGATATTAGATGATTGGTAGTAGTGAGCAATATTGCTGATGGGGCAGATGTGAATGTCTTTCCAAATCAATGTTTGAGTCAAGGATGACCCTGGCCCCAAATCCAGACAAGAATCTCATAACCTTCAAGACTTACCTTCCACTCTTCGGATTAGATTCAGGCATAAATGTGTTCAGCATGTTGCTGACAAATAGACTACAGGTAGAAATCCTTGTACTGATCTATAAGGACCATTGCAGATTATGCTGCACATAAGGATGGCATGCAACCTGACACACATCATCTTTGTAATGAAGGAAATATGAGATTGTGATTTAAAATTGCCATTGCCTTGCTGGATAAAGAGACAGCAATCTACACTGTGGCATGTGGCTTCCTCTCCAGGGTTCTTCACTGACTTGTATTTAGCCCTAAATTTGCCAACTGAATCTGGTGTTTGTTCAAGAACCCCACAGTCCATGTTAAGACAATCACTTCCATATATTAAAGAGTAGACAATGGAGAGAGGCATCAGTCAGGGCTCCACACTGTCCCCTTTCCTGTTTACCCTGATATTGGCTTGTGCTTTATACCAATATCTGGCAATTGTTTAGATCAGGAGGGTTACCTTGGCAAATTTGGTGTCACTGTATGCAGATAACATGCTGGTATATATCCAAGACCCAGAGACCAGAACAGGAATACGACTATCAACTCTGAATCACTTTGGATGAATATCTGGCCACTGACACCTCATCACCTGGGGCTCAAAGTCAACACTATGATATTGTTAGGATATTGAGAGATTCTGTTACTCAGAGAAGTGAAAACATAACCTAAAAATGAGCAGACAGTTGGCAGGCTTACACAAATCCATTGAGTTCTTAATAGTACCACCACTCATGCTGTAGGGCCAAATATCATTAGCAAAAGTGGTGGTGATGTTGCTATACATCTTTCGGCGATGGCTGATAACAAACTGTAGTATGTATTCAGCTACTAGTGGACCCAGGCATAGGCTGAGAGCTAATGTTGGCCATGCTCAGAGTCTAAGACATTGGGTTTATTGTTCACCCTCCTACCATACAGTGGAGGGGCACCAAATATTATTGGACATGCTGTACAACAATGAATGCAAATGTTCAAGCTTGCACCATATACACCACCCTGGTACTGCTATGGGAATTATGACGCTTCTCCACAGCTATGAACAACATAGCCATTTCGATTTGAGGGCATGGTCTTAAAACGAGATGGGAGACTTGCTCCTTAATAACATATTCATTATATGCTCTGAACCATTGACATCCAAAACACAGTTCTTTCAGAATATTTGAATCGTGAAAGATATAGGATCATCCTTCCAATAGACACTTGGCCCCTCTAAGGTACTGTCTACTATCAGTAGCGGCTGCTACCGGACCCGGGAGGTGAGGCGGGGTAGGGCGAAAAACTTTTAAAAAAAAACACTTACCTGTGACAGCTGGCCGGCCGCCGCCTCTCCTCCGTCCTCTTCTTCCTGTCACCAGTCTGCAACAGGATGCAGGAAGCAGCAGGAAGTACACTCCCAGCGTCCTGATAGCCAATCACAACCCTGCAATGCAGCACTGTGATTGGTCTGAGAGACGTGCATTTGCGCTCAGCCAGGGAATGGGAGGCTGGGCATGTTCTCCATGCAGTCTGTAATGCAGCCTGCATGGAGAAGATGATGTGAAAAGCGCATGACTGTTTGGCCGGCCCGAGAGGGCCGACCAAACAGTCATGTGCACTTAGGAGTGGGTAAAGCACTCCTCCCCTGCTCCTCTGTAGTCGGAGCAGCCCCGCCCGCACCGAAAGCTGCTGCAGCAGAAGGAAACATAAAATGATGATAACATGAGTTATTATCATTTTATGTTTCCTTTACTTTCACTGCTGTGAAGCAGTGGGGTGATGCTCCTCCGCCTTAGCAGAGGAGCCGCCACTGTCTACTATTATGGACCAAACTGTAGAATGTAAGGATATCACCACTTTATATGAAGAAATCTGAAGCAATAACTCAATAATACCCCTCGCAGTCCAAAATATGTAGCTATCAAACCACTGAGATGAAACTGCTTCCAAAGTGTGGGAGAAAGACTTTGCATATACAAGAGCCTCCATGTCGAAAACTAGCTTCAAGATCACCCAACTAAACATACTACATTGCACATTTTTGACACACAAGATAGAGTATAAACTCATCCATGTAGAAGCAGCACCTGCCCAAAAAGCAGAACACTAGAAAGCAATATTCATATGTCTAATATGGGAATGCTCACTGGTCGCTGTGTAGTGACAATGAGTCTCAACCCAAGTCCTGCAGATACTGACCTATCACTCCTTCTCACAGTGTATGTCTGCCTTCTCAGTACAGCCCATTTCAAAACAAAAACCCTAAATATGCTTTATTACTGGCATCCATGTGTGATCAAAGGAGTATAGCCATTAAGTGGCTTAGTCAAGAGGGTCCTGCTGAAGTAGGATGGCTGGAAGATATACAGGAGAGCATGGTGAATGAAGAACTGCATGACAGAGATCTACAGGGGAGGGTGCTACATTACAAGGGTACCTAACAGACTGGTAAGTATTTGTATGAGCGTTGCTATTCATCCATGATTTCATATCCTCTTAAAATGTATTCTGAAGGGTTTGCACTATATTTTGCCTAGTGTGGCTGATGTCCATATCAGACCCCATATGAAGAGGTTATAAGGGGCATTTATGCTGTTATTTGCAGACGTGAAGTGCTGTATGCCCTCATCAAACCAATGACTTCTAAATTGTATAATTTGTTTCTTTGAGTCTTTCTGTCTTTTGCCCCAGGGCCCCATCCCTTCTCTAATCTTTTGCTGTCTGTCTACAATATTGATTTACATAAGGGATCATCACTATATATGCCGTGGTTTGGTAATCTGTGGATTCTTTGGCATGTTCATTACACATATAAACAATTGTCTGCAAAAAAGGTAATGACTTAGGTGGTCATTGTGACCTCTAGTAGGCCTCTGCCGATTCTTATTGCACTGAGGCATGTTCTCGTGGTCTCCTGTATGTCGACCATTATATGTGACTTTGCTCTAGAGATTGTTTTGGACATACAGAATGGGAAAAACAGAGTTAAACATCTATCTATCTAGGACTTTCACCATTTCTCACAATGCTCACTTGCATTCTGGTGCAGATCACAAATATATAATTGTAGAACACACCGCACAGCGTTTTAATTTCAGCACGATTCACAATCCTCGGATGAATTCAAATCTACCCCACAGGTTTGAATGCTGGCACTGATCACAAAGTCAGCTTCATTTTTCACACTCTTATTGCTTTGTTGATTGTACCCACCTCACAATACCTAGTAAAACTCCAAAACACCATAATCAGTCTCAGTTTAAATGGTAGAACCTCTACCTGTGTTCCGAGGCTTAACACTAGATGATAGGAGCCCCCTGCAGAATTTCCAGGGGGGAGGGGTCTGAAACTCTATAACTCACAAATATTTTTAGTCTTTAGGGTGAAATGTGTGGGGGCTCTTGGGCTGCAGTGGCCTGGGTTCCACCCTTGCTCCTTGCCTGACTTTGTTTGCTGCCCAACTTCTGCATCACAACCTCCCCTGACAGTTTCTGGTGCAGCGCGAGTCACAGAAAATTATCAACCTGAATTCTGTCAGTAAAGTGGGGTAGCATGTCCCATGTTGGTCTTCTTATGCTGTGATTTCTGATAATAAACTGACTGGTCCCCAACAAATATACCTGAAGGACAGGTTCACCAGTGGGCATTGGCAGACAGTAAGTAACCTTAAAGTATCCCCCAAAAGAATAGCATGCAGACAGCCATCTAGCGGCATCCATGCAAATAAAAAAAAAAGATGCATTTCAGTAATATGTGTAGATGCAATGCTTAATTTGAGCCAGTGCTTTCCGGTGCTGGGCACCGGCACTTAATTTTTCAGCACCAGGGCCTGTGAGAGTCTGCCACAAGGTGGCGCTGTCTGGCTAATTTAGAGACGACGACAGCAACAGTTAATTATTAACTCAATATTCATTCAAAATTAATATCACCTGCCACCCAAGCCATTCTTATAGCTTTGGGGTCCTGAAATAGTCTGAATTGTCACACTTGTAAGAGTTAGAATGTTAGTACTTGTGTTGTTACTATCAGTGGCAGGACTGGCAGGGCCAATGTGTGGCACAAGGTGCAGTGGCCTCCTGATGACAGCCCTGGCGAGATATTTTTTTGCAAATTAAGCACCGGACAAGTGGTACATGTTGTAACATCATAAGGGGTCAGAGAGTACGTGCTTGAACTTCTTTACCACCGGCATTTTAGTGAATTGATGTCCCCGTGACCCTTCCAATGAAATTTCCTTCCAAGCATTTAATTTTGCCTGATGCATAGAGCAGGGACGGGACGATGACAAATATGAAGGCTATCACTGGTAGAGTATTAAAGGAATGAATAGTTCCAACAGAGGCAGGCAGAAAATCGGCTTCCATCACCAAGCTGTCAGGGACATGGGCGATGAAAACAAAAAAGAATACAGTTTTCAGAAAGAAGCTGCAAGACAGTTTAAAACTTACATTGCCAACATCGAAACCAAGAACAACCCAAAAATATTCAATCAATCAATCAATCAGGGAGTTGTGAAGCGCCCTACTCACCGGTAAGGGTCTCAAGGCGCTGGGGAGGTGCAGCTCCAGTCAGTCGAAGAGCCAGGTCTTGAGGGTCTTCCTGACGATGTGCAGAGTGGGGGCCCTTCTGATGTTAATCAAGAGCTCGTTCCAGGTATTTGCCATGATGTAGGAAAAGACTCTTCCACCCGTTCTGGCTCTGCTGATGCACAGGGTTACAGTGAGGTCGAGGTAGGCGGATTGGAGGTTTCTCTTGGGTATGTGGAAGTGTTTCGTTGAGATATTGGAGTCCGGTGTTGTGGAGGCATTTGTAAGCATGTCTGAGTAACTTGAAGATTACTCTCTTCTCGACGGGGAGCCAGTGGAGGTCTTGCATGTGTTGGGGGGTCTGTTCGTGTCGAGGAATGCCGAGGACGAGTCTGGCTGCAGTGTTCTGTGTGGTCTGGAGCTTGTGGAGCAGAGATTTGTTGATCACGGCATAGAGGGCGTTTCCGTAGTCCAGTCTGCTGGTTATGAGTGTGTGGGTGATGGTCTTTCTTGATTCAGGGGAGATCCATTTGAAGGTTTTGCGAAGGATGTAGAGGGTGTTGAGGCAGGTGGATGCGACGGCGTTGATCTGTCGGGTAATGGAGAGGGAGGAGTTGAGTATGATGCAGAGGTTCCGAGCGTGGTCTGTGGGGGTGGTAGGCTGCCGAGGGTGGTGGGCCACCAGGTGTTGTCCCATGCAGAGGGGGATGGTCCCAGGGTAATGACTTCTGTCTTCTCCGAGTTCAGCTTCAGGCAGCTGCTGCTCATCCAGGATGTGACGTCCTTCATTCCTTCCTGGAAGCTGAGTCTGGTGGTGAGGGGTTCCTCAATGAGGGAGAGGATGAGCTGGGTCTCGTCGGCATAGGATACTATGCTGAGTCCATGCTGTCTGACGATGGCTGTGAGGCGGGCCAGGTAGATGTTGAGGAACGTGGGGCTGAGCAACGATCCTTGGGGTACTCGCAGTTGGTCTCTGTGGGTTTGGAGAGGAAGGGTCGAAATCTGATTCTTTGGGTTCTGCTGGTGAGGAAGGAGCGGAGCCAGTCGAGGGCAGTTCTCTGTATGCCGGCGTCGTGGAGTCTGGCGGTGAGAGTGCGGTGGGAGACGGTGTCGAAGATCGAGTAGGATCAGGGCCGTGGTGTGGCCTTGGTCGAGGAGAGTGCAGATGTCTTCTGTAGCGGCGAGTAGGCCGGTCTCGGTGCTGTGGCTGCTGCGGAATCCAGATTAGGAGGGGTCGAGGATGGAGTTCTCTTTGATGAATTTTGTTAGTTGGACGTTGACGATCTCTGTGAATTTGAGAGATGGGTCGGTAGTTCTTGAGGTTCGTCGGATCTGCTGAGGGCTTCTTGAGGAGGGGGTTTACTTCTGCGCATTTCCAGTTGTCGAGGAAAGTGCCGGCTTCGAAGGGTGCATTGATGGGGCATCGCAGCTCCAGTGCGATGTCGGCGGCGGCTCTGTAGAAGATGTGCGGAGGGCAGGGGTCCGTGGGGGCTCCTGAGTGAATGCTTTTCATGGTCGATGCGGTGTCTTCGGTGGTGACAGGGGTCCAGGAGGGGATGGTAGACTGGCTGTCGTTGCTGGGGGGAGGAGTGAATTCGGTGACCGGGGTCTGTTCGTTGAAGTTGTCGTAGAGGAATCTTATTTTCAGGTGGAAGTAGGAGCCGAGTTTGTTGCAGAGGTCCTTGGAGGGTGTGACATCCATGGCTTCGCTGGGGGGCTTGGTGAATTCCTGGATGATGTTGAAGAGTTCCTTGGAGTTGCTGGCGTTGGCTTGGATTTTGTTTCGGATGAAGGTCCTTTTGGTGGATCTGATGAGTTTGTGGTATTCTGTCATGGCGTTCTTGTATGTGGTGCAATCTTCCAAAGTTTTGCTGTTTCTCCAAATCTTATCGAGATGTCTGCAGGTTCATCTGGATTCATGGAGGTCGGCGGTGAAGCAGGTGGCCTTCCTGGGGTGCTGTTTGTTGGGGTTGCGGAGGGGGGCAAGCTCGTCTGCGCAGTTGGTGATCCATCTGTGAAGTTCTTTGGCTGCGGAGTTGGCATCGGTCGAGGTGGGGGACGCATCGCAGTTGAGGTGCTCCTCTGTGACCTTGCTCCAGTTCCTTCGCGGAGGGCGGGGTGCAGATTTGGGAGCAGTGGGTTTGTGGAAGTGGAAGTGTACGCAGTGGTGGTCCGTCCAGGGGGGTTGCGTGGTGTGGCTGAAGTGGATGTTGTTACCTCCTGCGAAGATGGGGTCGAGGGTGTGTCCTGCGTTTTGGGTAAGGGGTGGTGACGTGTTGTTTCAGTCCGAGGTTGGCAAGGTTGTCCAGGAGGGTGGTGGACTTGGGGTCGCTGAGGTTGTCGAGGTGAAAGTTGAGGTCTCCGATGAGTATGTAGTCCATGGAGGCGATGGCGTTGGGTGCGATGAGGTCGGTGATGGTAGTGGTGAACACGGTTCGAGGTCCGGGGGGTCTGTAGGCAAGGGTGCTGCATGGGGTCATCCTGGGGCTGAGCCTGGATCTGGAAATGGAGATTTTCGCTGGTGGACGGGGAGTCGCTCTTGCTGGAGGTGGTGCTGCATAGATGTTTCAAAAATATTGAAACATCTATGCAGACATTTTTTTTCTCCATAATTTGTATGTGCACTGAGAGAGAAGAAAATGCTCCTTTTCTTGTCACAGCTCAAAAAACCTGAACTTCATTTAGCAAGGGGACGTGGCTGCCGAGCTGAATCACCGCCTCTAGATGTTTGCCTTAATCAAAGCTCTTCTTGCTTTGCAAAAAACTCTGTTGCTATCGTGGGCAAGGTGGTACAAATAGCAAGAATAACTTTTTTATATATTGTAACGGTGGCTCAACATTGTAATGTCAAAGTTGTAGCAGGTGTTACTCATGTCTGACACTACTGGTTTCTCTTTAGCGACTTCAATTAAATTTTTGATCTGCCTGCTGGAGACCTGTCGGTGCACTAGATACACTACTGCATTCCCAACAAAGACATGAAGGCAGTGACAACATGATACACCAACACCCTGAGCTTAATCCATTCTCCAGAAGGATGTGGCACATCACATGAGTTTGGGATATAAATAGAACTAGACTCACTTGGCACTGGAGCTGGGTGACCAGCCGCAAGCATGATGTGTGGCTTTGGCTCAGCTGAAGATCTTCTTGGACACTCAAGCCCAAAATTATCGGAACCTTCATGTGGCTTCTGCTTGTCACGAACACTCTTACCTCATGGGCTAAGAATGAAAGACATAGGGGCTTATTAGAAAGTCCCTTGAAGCGTTGGTGCGTCACTTGTTATGTGATAAAAAGTGACGCACCGCGGCACAAGGAGCTTGTAAATAAACCCCAGAGCATTGACACGATGTAAAAAGAGCGTGAAAGAGAATATTAAGAAAGAAATACTCAATTAGGTGCTGAATTGCACAAAGTGAAAGCAGAAAACCTGGGATCAATCCTGACTTCCCTGCTCAACCAAGTAGTGTGATCCTAAGCAAATAATTTATTTCACCCAACCTGCTTTTAATTCATTATCAAATATGAGAGCACTTTCAAACATGTGAGTTCAGCTTGTGTGATGATCAAAAAACTCTTGGGGGTTATTTACAAGCCCCTTGCGCCACCGGTATGCCACTTTTTATGTGGCCTGGTCGGGCCGTTTCTGACTGCATAAATGCTTTTTTGTATATACAAACGCCAAATTAAGATTCGATAATTTGTTACGAAATGTCAATTTATTTTAGCAATTTGGTATTTGGAAGGGGCGTGTTTAGGGCGTCCCTTCCAAAAACTGAATTGCAGTGCTATGTATGAATGTTTTGCAACTGAATTACAATCGCAAAACATGAACTTATTTACTGACTGCTAAAAAGTTGTGGTCACCATTCACAAATGAAAAGGGATCCCCATGGGACCTCTTCTCCTTTGAGAATGTAAAACACTAATATTTATTAAGAGCAGGCAATGGTCCCACGGACCACTATCTACTCTTAAAAGATGGAACTTTGAAGTCTAAGTTTTTCCTTTTTAACTCATCCTGTTTTCCTTTAAGGAAAATGGGCTACATTTTAAAATAAAGTGTGCTTTATTATAAAAGCAATCACTGACATGGTAGTCTGCTGACTCCTGCAGGCCCCCATCCCTGTGATGACTATCATTTGTACTAGTTCTCAAATTGTGACCTACTTCATTAATATTTATGAGGTAGTTCATTTTGTGACCCACTAAGAACCGCTATTGAAAACCTTTAAGTTTTCTTACATTGTGAATTGCAATTTCTTAATTGCAATTCTTACCGAATTCCTAAATTTGCACAGGTGGTCCAATATTACATTTTTATACTGTGTTTGGTGCATGATTTACAATGTGAATATTCTCATAGGCCAGCTTGTGCACAAGCTCTTAGAGCCCAGCTAGACTCTTGGCTCGGGTCTGGCACGGCCCTCTGTGTTAACTTATTGGCTCGTCCAACTCTATCAACAGAGCCTGGTCCTGTTAGTCATCGGGTGCCACAGTCCAATCTTGGCAGTCCTAAATTGCTACAATTCGTTCCTGGTTGCCACAAGCTGGCACAGTTGGGCTTTTCTGATAACAAACCTGTGGAGACTAGTCCTCACAAACTGCCAGTGCCAGATCCATGTGCCTTTGTTTGCCCAGGGCCCATTTGATGTGTTCTTTGCTGATGCCAGCACAGGCTGTATTTAAACTGGGGTAGCCTCAAGCTGTTAAACTGCTGGTTATCTATCTCTGCCATGGTACAGACTACTCGCTGATAGTGCAGCCTGATCCTAGTCTTGCCAGAGACTGTCTCAAGATGAAGACTTCTTTCCTTTTGGCCAAGGGTCCATGAGCAGTAGAGATGGGCAGGTCTGTGAGGAATAGACAAGCAGACTGGACAGTCATTTTAAGGCATTACTGCAAACCTTTGAGGGTAAATTTCATGTTTTCAGGAAATTACAGCAAATAGTAGCAGGCTTAATGAAAGAGGGCACAGAAACAATCAGGATGTAAGTGTTCTGAATGCCTGACACTCATTGCTCTGGAAGACTATTAGGTAGGAGAGCAGGTCTCGAAAGTGCTATGGGCTAGATTTATGAAGACTCACACAGTGCTGTATTGCATAGCAGTGCATGAGAATGCGATATGCCATTTTCATGTATCATGGATGCGCCTTATTCACTATACGATACACCATGATGCAGGGCTGCCGTGTGACACAAGGCTGTAGTTTCAGTGCACAGAGCCTTAACGCAACAGCTACCAGCATGATGCAAAGCAGATTTGGATGCTGCAAGACACCTTTACATACTGCATGTCTAATTTGTGTCATGCTGGAGACAGTCACATGGCGCAAAAGTTCCAGAGCCCATGTAGCTCCAAACAATTGGTACTTCTAACATGCCAATATTTTGGAGGCATGGAAGGAGAATCAGGATGGCAGTAAGGCACCAACCCTGAACGTGGATCTGACATGCAGATCAGAATGAAGAGGAAGGTCAATTTCCATGGAGGACGAAAGCCAAATTTTGATTAATGAGGTGACAACAAATTAGCACCTTTTGTTTGCCACTTCTAAATTACTATGAGGCAAGAAGGATGTTTTATGGCAAGCAATAGTGGACAAGATCAACTGTGTGGCACCAAGGAGAAGGACTGTAGAAGAATGCAAGAAAAGGAGGAATGTTCACAAATGTAGGACAAAAGAGAAACTGGTCAGGAACCTGGATGCTACAATGGAACCTGGAGGAAGACCGGATGTCCAGTAGGAGTTGAACACATTGGAGGAGACAGTGCCATCACTCATTCCAACTGAGTTGGTTCCAGTGTTGAGGGCATGGACAGTGCTGACATTGAGGGCCAACAATATGTACAGAGTGAGTAATAACATAATGCATGCTATATATATACTTAATTTGTCAATATGATCACTTACAAACATAATCAAATAACATTTACTTGTAAGCATACACAGATCAACTGTGTAAATTACAGAATTAATGCCACATAATCATATATTGCAGGTCATGCAGAATTTCCTGTAACTAACTGTAGAATTATCATCATGAATCAAGATGTGTGCATGTGTAGAGATGCACTGTAACACAAAGGACCGATGTGTATGTTTCTGTGTGACAAATCTACATACCACCAGGTCATTTGTGAAACACACAAATCTGGCTTCACACAAACATAGGGTCTAGGTACTAAATTGCCCAGTAAAGTAGGCTAGCAAGCTAACCTGCACTGGTGTGCAGTTAGAAGGGAGTATATAATACTATATACAAATCTATGATACAGGCCCACAATCCATACATCAGTTACCTTTGGTGGATTGCTTGCTGTCTAGTTACACATCTTTCGCACCTCCCTCAAATTACAAGGGTGCATACACTGCAAGCTTGTTTGTGTGTGCAGGATTGCACTATGCCTTTGCAAATGCCACATATATTAAACATATGCAGAGTGTGGGGCTCACCTGGATTTTCTGCAGGGGCGCAATGTAAGGAATCAATAGTAGGTCCCAGCTTCCCTTACCCACCTCCTCTGCCCAACAAGGTCAAAGCAAAAGAGGGAAGGCGGAAAAAAGGGGAGACAAAACAAGGAAAGGAAGAAGGGGTAGAATCCACTGGATCGTCTGTAGGCTATCACCAAGGCACCTAAAGGGAAAAGAAACAAAGGTAAGTATGTTCCTTTATACTAGCAGCTGGCTGTATGCATACATGTATCACTACTATGATATTATACTTGCAGAATGTGGTTCTCTTCCTACGCAGAGAACATTCGCAATTAGAGCGTAAAACACACAAGGTATCTAGAAAACAAACATTCACTTATTGTAAATATGGACTGCTGAAGTTTAGCCACAAACAAAGATGAAATATGAAGCATACCACCCTAATCAAGAATCACCTTTGGAGATCAAAAGACCCGTAGGGAAAAAAAGGTATCTATTTCGCCTGAATCTGGGAAAAACCAAAAAACTCATTTCCCATATCAGGTGAAAGATAAGGATAAAAATATGGCAAAAAGTACATGGTCGAACTATGAAAATAATGTGAACTAGAAGTGGATTTCTGATACTGTCTCTTTAGTCACTTTCTTTTAGTGAGAAGAGACTTGACGCAAGCAGGAGGGAACCGGATATACAACCATCAACAAACTAGGATCACAGCCATTAGATAAGTATGAGAGTGCAGTGGGAAAAGAAAAGCAAACTCCCCAAACGACGAAACAACAATACTTTAGGAGTCTTTCTCCTCCTCTGTTACAGAATCAGACTGCTGGGAACCAAAGAGTTAAGCATTGCAGCAAAAGGAAGAACCGAAGGAAACAATGTTGCCAGCCGGCAACAGAGACACAAGAATACTTGGAGCCCCGGAAGGGCATCCAACAACCCGGAAATGGAAAGTACTACAAGGAGACCAAAGAGTAAAGCCTGAATATTTCGCCACCTTGGGGAGAGAGCAAGAAAACGGCAGGTAAGTGATCCAAAAGGTGGAAGGAATATGCGAGGGCCTGGCAGGGTCCGTGATGGAACGCGAAGGGCGTTTCCCTTGCGGACCCCTCCCTTTATACAGCTCCGACGACGCCTTCTTCAGCTGGCAGGAGTCTGCGGGCGGGGCTCTCCTTGGCAGTCACTGGCGGGGCTACGAGCACTGCTACAGGCAGCGCATACCGAAAAGCCTGACACAGAGGTCATGATACTCAGAACCAAGAGATGGCTTGCCCTATTGTCATTCATGACACAGAACACTTTGTCACACGTCCACAATGGCACAACTAACAAAATGCACTGTTTACCTGTTTAGGATCATACTGGTATGGAATGGTAAGGGGTGGCACATGGCCCCTCAATTTGCTTCAGCAAAATACACTTGTAGTAGAATCCCTATGCATCTTAATGTAAAATTAATCTCAATGTTGTGTAAAATGTCCAATCTGATTGAATCTAACAACTCCTGTAGGAAATCAATTTGCAATTTAGTGCTGCAGTGCACATAAGTGTGCAGAGCTTCAGTAAGCATTATTTACTCAAAAACAATTTGACGGCTATAATCAATCATGATGCATCTTTGTGGTGTGAAGAATGGTAAATCTAGCATATGTTGGGGAATCTGTGATTCTGTGTGTTACTTTTTCAGAAATGTGTGTGAATGGGAAGAATCCAATTATATTTCTTAGTAATAATGTTGAATAAATCTTTAGATATAGAAGTGCTATTTAATGGTATATAAAGTGAGGCATAAAATATGCAGGATGCGATGTTTGGCCAACATCTGGTGAACATGGTTAGTGCAGGAATCTACTATCAATTGAGTATGTAGCAGTCTAGAAGCTGCAAGGAATATAAGGGTTTGTCTACCACTGTCCACAGTCAATGAAGACAACTGTGATGTGAAATCCCGTATTGCAGAAAAATTAATGTATACAATTTTTTTATTGGAATGTTTATCATGTCTGAACTTTGAACTATGCACTGATATATATGCTAATATGTTTGTGTCAACATGGTGCGTTGTTATATTTACTTATCAACAATGCTGTAATACAAATGAGGGTGTGAAACCATAGCACATGCTGCTGACTTTGGTCTACACTAAAATATGGCCTTATTGATATGTTGGTGTATATGGTTGTAATATCCCTGTGTTTGAGGAAATGTAATACATTTCTATGATAAACAATATAAGATTCTTTCCATCAAATTCAACCTCTGAAGAATTCTAGCATACCCTACTTCTTTTCCAGAGGAATAAACTACCTCTCCTGTGTAGCGTTCTCTCCAGCCCAGGTACTTGCCAATGACTATGCCACACAAGGAGCTTAGTATAACACTTCTTTGTTTTTCTGCATGTTATCACAAACTCAACAATCCAGACCTGCATTCAATTCACTACGTTCTAATGCTTACATCACAGTTCTAAGCAGTCCATCAGGAGCCATCAGGAGCCACAAGGGATCCGTCATTACAAACTCACATGACACTACATATGCCCTCTGTTAATTTTTTACAAATGTATGCAATTAGAGCCCTTCAAGAAGTCTTCCTGGTGCTTGGGTAGCACATCCCAACCGTGTCTTAGGAAACTGGGGTCAGGCAGTAGAAATGTCCATGACTAGCTTCGGTGATGGAGCAGCAGCAGCAGTCAGGGGTTCTTCACTTGTCTTTTCAGACCCAGTCTCTACAATGACATTAGTGCCTGATGAGCAATAAACCACAAGTCAGAATTGTAAGGAGTCTTGCATATTGGACTTCCAAGGACGTTGGGCAGCCACTATGTGTCCTGTTCTGGTTACAACATTAAACGATTCAGTATCAAAAGGAGCATCAGACTTTCATTTTCTAGGATGTCGAACAAGCACTTAATCTCATTTAGTGAACGTGACATCTTTTGCATGTTGATGCTTATCTGCATAGGCCTTTATTTTCTGACTACGATCCAAGTCTTTCATGCATGTTTGTTCCTCGATATTTGCTCTTCTGTTGGGCTTTTGAGGTAACTTGGTGGTCATCATAGCTCTCCTGGACATCAAGGTCACAGGGCTTCCACCGATGGTCGAGTGAGGTTCGAGTGATAAGCTCGAAGAGTGAAATTTAAGACAGCTTTATGATAGAGCTTTTCACGTGCAGCACGCTGGACAGCTTTTTTTTGAGTACTCATGAAACATTTGACAAGGCCATTGGCCTGTGTCCAAAGAGGAGTGCTCTTCCGATGCTTCATATTAAGATGAGTGAGAAAGTCTCTGAATTACTTACTGTTGAAAGGTGGACCGCTGTCAGACTTTAAGATCTCTGGACAGACCCCAGGTTGCAAATATCAATATGCTGTCTAATCTCTCAAAGACATTTTGTTGAGTGATAGATGAGAGATCTTCGATCAATGCAAAACAGGAGTATCCATCAACAATCAACATCAGGTGATGGCTGTTATTAAGAGGACCAAAGAAGTCCACAACAATTCTTTCCCATGCATTCATTGGCAACTCTGACATGTCTAACAGGTGTTGAGTGGTTTTCAATGACAAGCAGTTGCATAGATGACAGGCCTTTAGTTCTCTTTTAACTCTCTCATCAAGATGTGGAAACAAGACTCTGTCTAGGAGAACTTGTTTGATGGCAACAATTCCATGATGCCCTTCATGTGCCAATTCAATCATCTGTTGTCGCAGACTCTCCGGAATGTCTCTTCTCAAACCTCTAGAATAATACTTTCCTGAGTCATGGACAGTTAATCTTGGACATTGTAAAACTTTTGATATTCACTGTCACTGGTAAGAGGTTGAGGCTGCTGGTACCAAGTTTCAGCATGTCACTATTAGGCCTAGGCAGAGTTCCGCAAGTGGTGAAGTGCATTAGCTTGCGCCGTTTGGGCTGATTTTTAGAGTCGGATGTTTGTCCCATGCTGGAAAATCATCGTGAACTGCACCATATGCAGCTCAAGAGGGCGCTGCTTCTTTCTGCCACTCGAGTAGATTTTCTACTCGAGCGGCAGCTTCCTCAATGCCAATGTATGGTTTCTCAACCTGAGGAGTCAAAACCATCTGCGACCATTCACGACTGCCTGCGTTGAGAAATCTTGCTGGGAGGTGGCGTAGCGTTGGATTTTCCTCGTTCATGCTCGCCAACTTAAGTTGGCAAATGCAAACGAGGAAAAAAACTCTGCTTCACAGAGCGGAGTTTTTTGGAACTCTGTGTGCTCCACAGAGGGGGGAGTGCTGAAAACGAATGTAGCAGAGTTCCCCGCCCAGGCCTAGTCACTATCTTGACTTGTGAAAATGACAGTTTGTTCCAACTAAATGGAAGATGGGGTGCTTGATTTTACTTTGAAATTTATGTAAGCTGCAGCCCACTGACAATGGTTGCCTGGGCATTGTAGCAGCACTCATAAGACGTTGTTGGCAGGGTTATGATCTTTCCCTGGACGTTGTACAATGGTGTAGTTGTACTCTTGCAATTTCACACCCCAAGGTTCAATGTGAGAAGCCATATTTGTTTTTGTATTACCAAAGATAATCAACAATGCTTGATGATCGCTCACAAGTGTGAACGGCTTCCCATACAAGAATATGTTTAAATGTTCACAACCCCACACCATTGTTAAGCTTTCTTTCTCAGGTTGTGAATCAGCACATTCAGTTTGGAACAAACTTCGGCTTTCATACTTCACAATACGTCTTCGAGCATTTGGGTGTCCGCTGTGCTGTGTAAAGATGGCGCCCAACCAGACAGGGCTTTCATCAACAACAACCTCAGTATGAAGATTTGGATCAAAGTATACCCTTTCAGCAGCGTTCTCAATAGCTTGTTTAGATTTTCTGGAAGCTTTGCTCGCATTCATGTGACCAAAGAAAAGAAACATTCTTTTTCATCAAGTCTCTTAAAGGTGCACTAACAGTGGCAAAGTCTCATATGTATCTAGAGCAGCAGCTGGCCATGCCAAGGAATAAACGTAAGATGGAAACATCTTGAGGGGGACTGGCAGTTGACAGTGCTTGCTCTGTAGCTGGATTGGAGGTCATGCCCCCATCAGAAAAGATATGGCTAAAGAATTTTAACTTTGCCCTATGGAACTCCGCATTCAAAGTTAAACCAGCATCAGAAAGCAACTGACAAACTTGTGCGAGAGCTTTTTCGTGCTCCATCTGTGTAGCTCTGAAAACCAATATGTCATCACTATAATTGAAAGCATTCATGACAGGCTGTATGATATGTCGAATTACATCTTGGAATAGCTCTGCAGCTGATGACACAGCAAAACCTAGTCTCTTGTAACGGAATAGACCAACATGTGAGGAAACGGATGTAATGTACATGCAATTCTCAAGTTCCAACTAATGATATCCTTTATTTATATCTAGGTGAGAGCATACCTTTGCACAATTCAATTTCAGTTATCATGTCGGCAATGTATGGACCTTAATGTCGTTCTCTTTCAATTACCTTGTTCGCTTGGTGCAAATCACTGCAGATGCATACAGCTCCTTCACTGTCCTTTTTGGGTACTGCCACTATGGGAGAAACCCATGGAGTTGCACCAGTGGAACTCTCAATGATATTGTGTTTGAGAAAGGATTGAGTTCCTTTGCAACAGCTTTTTGTAAGTGAAAGGCAAGCCACCTATCTCTTTGAGCAATAGGATGGCCGTCCTCATTATTGTGTAATTGGACTTTCATAGTCTTGAGTCTTCCCAACCCATTAAACAATAAAGGGAATTACTTTACTATTTTGTGATGAGCATTCATGTTATAGTTCATGAATATTAGTCCCATATCAGCAGCTGTGCTGTAGCTGAGTAAGCAGGTTCTTGGTTGCCGTACCTTGAAGTACGTGAATGGGTGCTTGTACTTTTATTTTTTTTCCTTCATCGCTGTTACACATGACCCTTGACTTTTTAGTGGCGTTGATGCAGCCCATATATACACTTCAGTTTTCAATGGTATAAGTCGGGGCAATGGAGACAGTTCATTATATTTCTCCTCAGGCATAATATTTATTGACGAACCACTATCGACAATGAAAGTTCCTGAACAACCATTGACTTTTAGTGTGATGTTCAGACAATGTTTGAATGACTTTGGTACATTGACATGTCGACTTCTCTTGGACCAGTGTTTTCCTCATGGACGGCCAGTCCAACATGCTTTTCTGAAGTGAACCTCAACATGGCACAACCATCTTCTTCGCTTTCACCCGATATTGATCCGGAAGCACTGTTTGATGAAGATTTAGATGTTGATCGACTTTGTTTGGTGTCGATTTGCCTCAGCTGAAGTGGTCACTTGACCTTAATGGTGTGCATCGAACATTGCTTCTGGAATGTTCAGGTGGCCATTTTGCCTTTGCTCCGTGAAACATTTACTTTTTCCTTCGCCTTGCAAACCATCACAAAATGGTTCTCCTTTCCAAAGTCTTTGCAGGTTTGCCCCATGGCAGGACACTTACCTTCGTTTGGAAACAAAAGTCCACAACTGAAGCACAACTTCTTTTTTTGTGGAGAAATCACTCTGTGTCCCCTTGTGATTTGGTCAACTTTTCACATTCGTGACTGACTCATTCTGAGCAACTCTGGCCTCCATGTCAGCAGCTTGTGGATCAACATGCTCTTCATCTCTGACAGCCATGAGAACTCACTCCAGACTATGGGCCTGATTACGAGTTCGGCAGTCCATGGGATCGCTGAACCCATGGTTGAGGTACGGTGGTGTTCGGGAACCACCGCACCAGTGTTCCGACCACCATATTATGACTATGGCAGTCGGACCACTGTGAGACTGCCTCACCCCGGGAGGAACCACATTCCCAGCAGTAGCACTGCTGTGGCGCGGCAGTGGCGTGGTGGTCTTGAGGTTGCAATATGCTTGGCGGAGCCACCGCGGCAACACCAAGCATATTTCAAGTTTCCTCACCATGAGCAGTTTCGTGGCAGTGAGCCCGCCATGAAAATGCTGGTAGTGAGGTCACAAAGGAGGCTCTACAAGGCCCGCTGTTGCCTCCGGACAATGGGAGGTATGCGGGGGGCACATGGTGTACACCCTGTGTGCATGCACCACCTTTCCTGCATGGCATGGGCTTGATAGTCCATGCCGTGTAGGAACAGGTTTTGAAGTTCGCAATGTGGTGCCTTCTTCAACGGCACCGCTGTGGGAACATCAAAGGACCGCCCGCCAGACTACAAAAATATTCATACTTTGGCAGGCGGTCCTGGAGCAATGCAGTGGTAGGGCGGCCCACTCTAGGACCCCCAAACTCGAAATTGGGCCCTAAGAGTTTCTCTCAGTATTCGTCATCTGAATGAATCTGACAAGCATCTGTCAATCACTCTGAGGTGTATAGCTTCCTCTTCATTAAATTCATTGAATTTACAGTGTTTGACCAGTGTATCCAGTCTCTCAACAAATTTGTCGATGGTCTCACCTTTTTTCTGTTGCTCTTGACTGAAAATGTCCCTTTCATAATCTACATTTGGCATAGGATTGAATTTGAGATTCAAGGCTGCTTTGATTTGACTGTATGTAATTTTGTCAGCTCGCAGCATTTTCATTAAGGCTTCTTTTACACCTTTACCAGAAAGATTCTTAAGGTACATGATAATCTTCTTGTTGTTTGCTTCTTCAATCGCATCAATTAAATCATCTAATGTCTCTATCCAGGCAGTCGATCTGTTGCCAATATTCAACTTTTTGGCAGTATCGAACCGCGGTAGTGGTTTCAAGAAGGCAGCAGCATTGTAACGATTTAAGAGATTGGCTGACACTGATGGTGGAGTTCTTTCTGACACCAGCAGCTGTCCGCTAGGACCTGCTTCATCCATATAATCTCTAATGCCCTGTACTGGCCTCTGGGTGATCTTGGACAGCCCATTGACCCTTGACCTCTCTCTTGGTCTTCATTGGAGCCCGTTGCTTCCTGGAAAGCTCAGGAGATGTTCTGAGCCACCACCCGGCAGCTTTCGTGGTGTGCCACTTCAGATATGGACAACTCCGCAAGCACAACCCTAAGTGCTTCCTCTGGTGTTTCTACTCCCAGCGCAGTGTACAATGACTCTTTTTGCTCAGCTCTGGTAAGCAGATCACTGGTTTTGTATTTCACTGCTTCTAGGCATCTCTTTGTGCTCTCTATCACCTGGTTGATCACTGCCTCACAGCGCATCTCTTTGCAGTGTTATCACTTCATATGATGTATGGCATTAGATTTTTTTTTAAATTGCGTAGTAGCCTTCCCAGCAGGTTCTGGGCCACAAATGTGAAGGGGAAACGTCCATTACAACGCAGGCATTACATTGCAATGCCTTTACAACGCAACTTTTACAATGCAATTGCCTTTACATCGCATGCCATCACAATGCATGACATTACAACGCATGTCATTACAACGCATGCCATTACAACGCATGCCATTACAACTCATTCCATCACAACTAATTATAAGGTTAGTAATGGCGAATTTTAAGTTTTAGGGTGGGTATAGGTTTTGGGGTAGTTGGGAATTGTAATTTTTAACCCTACGCCATCCAACAATTTCCCTACTGTTGCACTCACTGGAGTGGGAATAGTAATTTTTACCCCTACGCTATCCAACACTTTCCCTACTGTTGCACTCACTGGAGTGGAAATAGAAATGTTTACCCCTACGCTATCCAACACTTTCCCTACTGTTGCACTCACTGGAGGGGGAATAGTAATTTTTACCCCTACGCTATCCAACACTTACCCTACTGTTGCACTGAAAGTATTATGCGTTGTAATGGTATGCGTTGTAATGGAATACGTTGTAATGGTAGTTTTAAAAATGTATTGTAATGGTATACGTTGTAAAATCATGCGATGTAATGGGAGTTGCGTTGTAAAAACTGTGATGTAAAAGCATGCGTTGTAATTGTTTGCATTGTAACGTCATCTATTTAATGTGAAGCTTTCATTAACTTCAAATACTTTACATGGATCTGGGGCTGCACTTTGACTCCACATATGCCAAACGTTGATTCTGCACTTTGACAAAGGCATGCACAAGCAGTTTACTGGACCACGACAAACTCTCTGGGCGAGCACTGTCTATCTTCAGGTTACTTATCCTCTATCTCATCACCAGTTGTAGCATCCTCCCGAGCCTGGGTACTTGCCAATGACTACACCACACACAGAGCTTTATTTAACATGTTTTTATTCTTCTGAGTGTAACCGCAAACTCAACATTCTAAACCTGTATTCAATTCACTACACCATAATGCTTACGTCACAGTTCTATGGCGTTCATCAGGAGCCACAAGGGCTCTGTCATTACAAACTCACACGACAATACATCCTGTACAACAGCCTGTCCATGATGAGCAGCCTGTCCTCCACTCCTCCCTGTCCCCACGGATGTAGACACCTTCAACCAACTCCTAGACACAATTGACTGTTCTTCTCTGATCTTGGCAAGGGAAGAAGAAGTTGTTGAGTCTCCAAGTGAACCAACCCAGACTAATTCTCATACACCTGTTTGCCATATCTCCAGTAAGGACTCTGATGACCCCCAAGTTAAATTTCAATCGAGAGTAGTAGGGGTTTTTATCAGTATATGGCAGAAAATATCAAGTCGGGCTGAAGACTTTAACAGGAACTCTTGAAGGAGTCCACAGGTTTTTCACCCCCAATAAGGGGTTGTCAGAGGCAGTACGAGACACCCATTCTTGGTTCCATTGAATTCGAGCACCAGTGATGTTGTTCACAAGCTCGGAGCCATCAATTCCTCCATTCAGTCCATGGAACAAACACTGGAGGCCTTAGCCAGTTGTTTGGAGTACAGGATGGACTTCTTCTTGGCAACAAGTGCCCTCTACAGCATTGTCATTGCTGTGTTGCAGAACCAACAAGCCCTTGCCAAGGAATATCATGCAGCGTTTTTAGCATTCACTAATGTTCTTTGGGAAATTGGGCCATACATCTTGACCCTATGATGTTTGTGTATGAGAGCCATCTGCAACCACTCCTCGGCCTCCTATTACACCCAACAACAAAAATAGGAGTCTGAGCACTCATCAGAGGATGAAGATATACAGTTCCCAGGTTTTAGAACTAGAGTTTCTATTTGAACATTAGTAAGTGTTTTACGGCCAGTTATTTATTTTGTCATGTGTTTTACATCATGCCTTCTTCTTTGCGAGAAGCTGGAGATGTGAAGTGTTACTGAGGTCGGTGCAGCGTTGGCTCCTTATTGTCAGTGCAGATCATTGGCACGTCAGTGCTTGGGATGGTGCATTGCACAATGGAGGTGAGACATCACTGAAGCAAGTAAGGAGTTGGTTCCGGGAGGTGGCGCGGGGTCGTTGAGGCAGTGATGCCCAGGACGTTGCGAGGCATAGAGGAGGTGATGCGGGATTGCCAGTGAGGCGGCTGTTCTGCTTGCGGTGCAGGGTTGATGAAGTGTCGAGATTCAAGCCATGTGGTATTGTCTTCACGGTGTCGATGTCACACCATGGGCTCACAGGTGCTTCAGCTGAGTTGGAGTCAGGCGTCACAGACTTTGGTTACGCAGTGCTTGAGACTCATGCTGTGGCAGACCCTTGGAGGTGCTGCCACGGTGTAGGGGCCTGCGTTGTAAGTCATTGCGTTGAGTGGGTACCAAGACTCTGGTGAAGGCAGCAGCGCAGTGTCAAAGAGGGGCGCAGGCTCCGAAGTCACACTCGAAGTCAATGTGCTGGCTTCTTCTTGTTGAACACAGCAAACTCACTTCCAAGGACCCAGGAACTGGATTTGGGAACACTTAGAGTAGGGACCTCAGCAGAAAATCCCAGATGCGTAAAGGCATGCCTGACCCTATCAAATCCCATGATAGGGTCAGGCATGCCTTCACGCAGTACGCCATGTGCACTGCAGTTCTTCCTGTTAATTAATTGAACTGGAGCAGCGCAGCGGAAGGCGAGTGGAGACACAGCAGCAAAAGCAGGCAGGACACCGATTTGGTAGGAAGAAGGTAAGGCTCCCGGCCAGCAGGCCTTACTACACTGGAGGGGGACGGGGGCTTTAGCAGGAGTGGGAGGGGGGGCTGGGGTTTAGCGGGAGGGGGCAGGGGTTTAACAAGCGAGGTGCGAGGAGGACAGGGGGGGCAATGATTGACTCCGCCATCCACGGAACTCCATGGAATTTCACAGAGTTTTCTAGTAACTCTGTGAAATTCCGTGGAATACTACTATGCAAACTCCGCCCAGGGTTAATCATAACTCCAGGATTTACTCTCATCTTTACAATAAAAGTGGGAGCACACTGCCTCACATCCCAGCACTTACTCAAACCTCTGTTGACATGTGTAGTTTTGGTCAACACACATTATAGAATTGCCATGTTCATACAAAATGTGTCAGAACATAAATCTATCTCTTCAGGACTAGCATAGACAATCTCAGAACATTCACACCACCTACAAACACAAACAATGAATGCTGAATTTGCCACTAGCCAACTCAGTCTACCACTGCCATTACAATCTAATAATGTTACCTCTCGAACATTGTAATGAAATGTTTTGTACTCTACCGTTCAGTCAATGCAGTAGATTAACCCGGCTATCACGGCAGTCTACATAATATTTGGATGTGTCCAATGTCAGAGTTTGTTTATTCAAATAGACATATGTACAAATCATGTGCAGTAGGTACATAACTGCTCGAACTGCAAAATTAAAATTTTAAAAATAACTCACCTTATCATCAAATGATATGCTTATTGTCTACTTTCCAACACAAACATATGAAGTGCTAAATTAAAGAAGTCAACTATTTATTAAACACACAGCACACAATAACAATTCTAGCTAACACTAGCTAAAAACTTCTCTACTTTTTGTAATATGAAATCTACTCTACCTAATCAAAATCTTAAAACTACTAATCTATGCCTAACACAGCACATCCTAAACATACCTCAACTTACACAACACTTGCACGTACTTTATCCCACACATATACACCCAAAACATTAATTACAAAGCTTAAACCATTTTTTGTATTTTGTATCTTATATATTTTTTCTCCTACCCATGTAATGTTATCTCCCTCCAACTATCTTATATATCAAAAAATGCATATAAAAAGTAATACTACCTAACACTAATACTACACTTAACCAACATCTATTAACATACTAACACTAACTATATGAAAAAAACTATGCATAAGATCAAAGAGGGGTTAGAAAAAGGGAGAGTTCAAAGGGAGACTATTTTTGGCAATGTTTTTGAGGGCCTACTGGCACTCATGTAGCACAGGTTTGTTCCCTATCATTAGTTCAACCCATTTTGAGTTTTGACATGTGGGTCATGAGGGTGTCCAGGCTTTTTTGATGTTGTCTCATATATTTGATCAGGATTAGTCCCTTCTTCTGTGCCTTGGCATTTGTCCTTGTAGGTGCAGATGTAGTTGCCAGTCAACATCTTCCTTTGGAGGTGGCCTTCTTTGCTCCATGATGTGTCCCTGTGCATTTCGATGTTGAAGGCATGTTTGCTGTTGGTGGGTGGGCCCATGTGCCTTGTTGCTTTTACTCATCAAACAATTTGCCCATTTTGCGAAACCCCTGCCACCTTTGGTAGTTTTTCAAAATGCACTTTGTGTGCAGAAAATGCCTTCTTGTCCCCTGCATTCATACTTCATACACGAAGAACATTAAAAAAAAGTATATATTGGTCATATACTACAAAATATGAGTTCAATATTACTGCTCATCTTGGTATGTGTACACATGCAGTCCCTGGTTTACAATGTCTTGAATCCTTAAATATTACTTAGTGGAAATGACAGCCCACATCTACTCTCAAGAGACAGAACACCTAACATTTTGGTTGACTGTATTGTGGAGACCTACATGGCTATACCAGTAATGAGTGTCATCTAAACATATACTTGTACACACATTTTGCATATGAAGTGCAGTATGCATGTGCATGGTCTATGACCACCCAGCCCAAATACCATATACTGATGGCCAATCAGCATTTGTTGCATCTATTGCCATTCTCATATCTTTGGTGGACTACACATAGATATACTAAATTAAGAGTAGTTCATTGCTACTTACCCATGTGTGGTTTTCTGTACAAGAATGGAGCAATAAGGGTCATATTTACAAATAAAGTGATCAACGCGGGTCAGGAATTCAATTTCCTTGTGTGCATTGTGTTAATGCAAGATCCAGAAATGCTCACTAATTAAATATTTATGCACCTTACTTACTCTCTCCGTGCACATGCTCACTGTGTGCACCCTTGCACCAATTCTGCCACCCTTGCTTCATAGTGCAAGTGTGTCTGCATTACAGGACAGGATAGTTTTTTGTCAAGAAAATGATACGTTCCTGCACACAATCAACCCTTGCAGGCATGTCCCTCTTTCCGTGTGAGTTACAAAAAGGCAGACACTTGGAAAGAGGACAAAATAAGTAATACAGATATTGTTAAAAATGAAGCCTGAGACTGTTAAAAGTACAGGTCCAGATTTTAAGAAAAGTTAGGCATCGCAACCCAGCAAGGCAAGTTGCTGTGTAGTGTTGCATCAAAAGGAGGGTGCTGGAATGCATCATATCTAGTAAGATGTGGCACAACCCTAATCTATGTCTGCACTGGCACACTGAGTGCAGTGTAGCACCAATACAATACAGACGCCTTGGGGGGTGTGGCCAGCCACAATGGCTGCCTAGACGTGTTTTCCCAGAGCTCCCGCTGACTTGCTTTATAATCCTTCATAATCCTGCACCATCGGCAGCTATTACGATGGCATAGGGGCGCGAGTTTCCACGAATGGCCCCCACCCACCAAGAAGGCTGTGCCCGTGTGAATTGGCAACAGAAAACAACAATGGAGGCAGTCAATGGGTTAGGGCCTCCATCTCGTGGACAGAGCTGCAATGTGGCAGGACCACTAAGAGGCTTGCGGCCCCCAGGCAAGGGGGCCAAGATTGGTTTCAGCCGCTCGAAGCACCAGTGCCCTGGGGATAGAGGAGATCCAGAAGAGATGGTACCTGGTGTCTTTTGGCTGCTGGGGTCGAAGCACTGGCGGGCCCCTGGTGATTGCTGGATTCAATTACGTGTGCCTGAGATAAGCTGTACACCAGGAGTGCTGGAAGGACTGCAACGCCCGTTGCATCGAGGGCATGTGCTGATGAGGTATGGACTGCTGGATAGAGGCCGGACTGGGCCGGGACCTCCCTCGGGCTTTGAGGTGGTGCTACTTGTTGTCAGGGCGGTGTGCTTGGCCCAGGAGATGAGGTGAGCCGCAGCTGGAGGGCGGCTACCTGGCCTGGTGCCCTGTGAGTGTACCGATAGGGTACGGCCTGCTGCCTTGGTCCCTGCGAGTCCCGGGAGCATCAAAAGCTGGGGTGAGGAGGCGGCCCTGTTGACTGGGGCTGTTGAAATGGGCGCTGCCTGGTGAAAAGGCGATAGCTGCTGGCTGATGTGGGGGGTATCGGGCCATAAACGAGGCCCGCACGCACATCAGCATTGGCTTGTGGCCCCCGTGGTGGAGTCATAAGGTGCTGTCCTGGCGTGGACCTGGGGGGGGCTGACAGTGGCCCTTGACATTGGTCCTATTATACACTATAAAACCCCTGATGCGGTGGTGATCTAGTGGCGAGAGCCTGGCTGTGTAAGAGCCACTTCCTGGGCCCATGTGATTGGGAGATTTGGGCCTCGGTGGGGGTTCCTTGGCCTCTGTTAAAGGCGGGACGCTATAAGCTTGCCATGGCTAAGGATAAGGTGGCCGAGTTGGTTCAACCTAACAAAATTGACAATTATGCACAACCACTGCAGTATGATGGAGCGGTGGGAGCTCAACACTGCAGGCCCCAACGGTGGAGCAGGGAGCTCCCATTATGGCAGAGATACTGGCGAAAATCAAAGGATCTAGGGAGCTTACCCTTGCCAAGATAGACACGGTGGTGCTGTAAATGGGATTACTCCGTCCTGATGTTTGCAAAATTTCTGATAGCGTCACAGACACTGAAAAGGATGTACAGAACCTGCAATCTGAGGTGGCTACCCTACAAACAACGGTGTCTGAACTACAGACATAGTCCCTACGCCTGGAAGTGCAAGTGGAGGACACCGAAGGGCGCTCCAGGGGGTATAATATCCACCTTGTGGAGCTTCCAGAGAAAGCGTAGGGTCAATCTACGGAGCTCTTCTTGGAAGATTGGATTGTGAACACTCTACGGCCCAAAAGACTCTCAAAGGTTTTCACAGTTGAAACACAGGGCACTGGCCCCCCTTCATGGACCGGGACGCTTGGGCACATGGCACACCTAAGTTCAATGGTCAAGTCATCATGATTTTCTGAGACTATACTCGCAAGGTACAAAACCTGTGGAAGGATTTCTGGACAACGAAAAAACAGCTGAGGGACAGCAACATGCGATATAGCCTTATGTTTCCAGTGAAACTTAGAATCCAACATAATGGGAAAGCATATTTCTTCACCTGCCCTGCGGAGCCCAATGACTGGCTAAATACCTTGGGGGGCAGACCTTGGCAGAATATCTAGGATCGTGTGAGGAAATGGACTGGAATGTCAGGGTGGGGGCCACAGGTGCAGTGGCACTCTGCGGACTCACTGATGGACTTGAGTGCCGACTGGACCGGTAGAATCCTTGTCTGTCCAGATGATATGCTGGTGGACTCTAACTGTATTTCAGATACTCATGAGTCCTTCCTGCCCCACAGAAATGCCAAGGAATACAGGAGTGGGGCCTCCAACAGAGATTAGGGGGATGTTGAAGTGTATATGGGGATGGCACTATTCTCCTGCTTTATGTGCTTTGCTACTACTTATGCCCATTTCACTTTACTGTTGCTGTGTTCAATGGTGTAGGGATGTGATGGATGTCATTATATGCTGGGGGAGGTTGATTTGCTGATGGGGCAACTGAAACGTCCATACCTTTGAATTTATGACCCGCTTAGTGCTTCAAATTAGCGGTCAGCAGGGGGCTCACCATGGGCCATGGTCCTGCCGAGCTGGCTGAGCGTCTTGGCCTTGCCGGTTCGGTGGGATGTCGGACCCTTTGCAAAATGCGCACACACTTGAGGAGACTGTAGCTTCCTCGGGGGGATGGGGTGGTGGGAAAAACATGATGGCCATGTTGGGGGAGGCCTTCCAGTTTGGTCTCACTGCCTGAGGGAGGGGGTAGTTACCCAGGGTTTGGGCTCTGAATTTGTTCATTGGTGAAAGTTTGGCTCAGACTCCATGATTGTACTGAATTCTGTGGCTTTCAAGGCATGGTCGGGGGAGTAGGATGGGGTGGCAGAGAATTATATATGAGATCATGCTGCCGGACAACAAAATTATAGATGGCCCCTGATTGTAAATGTATGACCTGGATCTTCAGAGGACTGGGTCACTTTCGTAAGAGGCAGAGAGTGCACTCTTACTTGTGTCGATATGGGGTTTCTGTGGCCTTTCTGCAGGAGACCCATACCTGGGATGCCTGCTTGCCCTCCCTGCAGCGTAGATGGCGGTGGCAGGTCTTTGCAACTACATACTCTAGATATGCTAGAGGGGCTATGATATGGGTGTCCCCCAGGGCTCTCTATGTAGCGAAGGAGGTGAAAACGAATCTAGAGGACCGTTATGTAATAGTTGCAGGGATGCTGGATGCAAGAGAAGTATGCTTGGTGAATGTTGCTCCCTGACCACAGATGATCCTACAATTTTTGGCACCATTTTACGTGTGACACTTGAACACTCGCGGGTGGCTGTGATTATGGCTGGTGATTTAAACTTTGTCCTGAATTTAGCAATCGATCGCCACCCCCCCAAAGGTAGATACTAAGCCTGCAATGACTGGCGCATTACAGTAAATGATGAGAGATCTGGGGCTTCACGACATTTGGAGAATACAACACCATCAGAGCAAGCTTTACTCTTGCTATGTGCCCGCCAAAGGAACATATAGCCGTATTGACTACTGCCTGCTGTCAGATGTGATTCTACAGTGAGTGGAAGTGTTGAAGACTGCTAAGGCCCCTGGCGGTGATGGCTTACCAGCCGAGTTTTATCACACTAGACAGGGGGACCAGGCTGAGCGTCTATTGGAAGTCTACAAAGAGGCTTACGAGAAGAGGTTGCTTCCTGAGTCTATGAGGGAGGTAATAATAGTGATGCTACACAAGCCTGATAGGGACAGATCAGCGGTGTCCTCTTACAACCCTTTATCTATGCTAAATGTCAACTTGAAAATCCTCAGTAAGGTTTTGGCCATGTTATTGTTGGCTTACTTGCCTCAGTTAAAAGTGGAGGACCAGTGTGGGTTCATCCCAAATAGGAACACTCTGTGCAATCTACGATAGCTGTCATTGGTGCTACATTCCCCCACCTTGCAAGATGATCAGTATGTGCTTGCATTGCTGGACATTGAACAAGCTTTCAATTCTCTATCGTGGGGATTTTTGTGGGAGGTATTACGTAAAGTAGGCATCGGGGAAGTTATATAAAATGGGTGCAATTGCTGTATAGAGGCCCCTCGGCCAGGGTGCAAGCGGGTAGGACAGTATCACAGAATTTTGCGTTGAGTAGGGGGACCCGCCAGGGGTGCCCCCTTTTGCCACTGCTTTTTGCATTGGCCATGGAGCCACTAGCTTGCCACCTTAGGACGATGCTACAGGGGTGGGATATCCAGATCGGAGGTGCCACCCATGTGGTGTCCCTCTAAGCTGAAGATGCATTGATATACCTTCAGAGTCCTAGGTACTCTGTCCCCATCATGTTGGCGATTTTGGTGGAATTTGGTGAACAAACTGGACTGCACGTTAGCCACACCAAGTCCAAACTGTCTCCCTTCAGTGTATTGGAAGGATGGACTGAACAGGACCTGCAACCTCTTGCTCCCCCTTATGAGCCGAAGGTGGCCAGATATCTTGAGATATGAATCACACACGGGGCTTAGGACTTTGAGGAGGTGAACATGGGAAGGATAGTGAATGGCTTGAAATGCAATATAAAATTCTGGAACTATCATTGATGGGTAAGATCGCCCTGGTAAAGATGGTAATACTTTCCAGGTGCTTATACCTCTTCCAGGGAACTCAGTTAGACATAAATAGGCGTATCTTCACAGATCATGATAAACTGATTATGGAGTTAGTCTGGGACACTGAGAGGAAAAGATTCAGCCTACCAACGTTGAAGCATACATGGCAGAGGGGTGGACTGGAAGTGCCATGCTTAGAGTATTACTATCTGGCCGCGCAGCTGCAGCGTGTGGTCCACTGGTTGGAGGAACACGATAACTGGGAATGTAGACTGCTGCAGGGCACATGTGACAAGTATTTATTGCCTGAAATTCGGATGATGGGTTCGGGGGCACCGGCGTGTTTGCCCTATATGTTCAGAATGGTCTGCGAAGCATGGGAAAGAACAGTCAATACAGTGCTAAAGAAGGCTCTGTCTGCGCTGGATATGAGTATCTGGGCATTGTGCCTATTTAAATGTATTGAACAGTCCATGTCCCTTCGTAAATGGCATGAGTCGCTGGGGGATTTATACCATAACAACCAGTTTATTTCTCTGGCAGACACCACAGAGGTGTTTCAGCTTGGGATGGGGCAATTCCTACAATTTGCTAAAATAGCAGAATCTGCGCGAGAGGTTTGGACGATGTTTCCAGAGGCGCCACCGGCTTCCTGGACACTGGAAGTTCTGCTGGTTAAGGCTGGGGGCAGGAGATTAGTCTGCCACATATACAGGGCTTTGAGGGAGGATGGTCTCACAGCCGCACTAACAGTGCAGGGTAGATGGGAGGTACATCTTGAGACGCCTCTTACGACGAGTGCCTGGGAGACAATCTACGAGGGGGTTAAGACCACTTCCACCAATGCGCGGTTTAAACTGCTACAGTACAACGTGATTCATCAGGTATATTTAGCTCCCAGTAGGCTTCTGGCCATGAACCTGGAGCAATTGGCGGACTGCCCCAGGTGTGGGGGACAAGCTGCCGATTTTTGCACATGTTATTGAGATTCCCTGATATAGATGGATTCTGGCAGTCCGTAATACTCAAGCTCAACACGGCCATGGGGTGGGATATTCCCAGAGAGATAAGCCAGTGCCTGCTGGGGCATATCCCGTCCCGTAGGAAAAATAAATTAAGCAGGAAGTTCCTTATACTGGGGCTGCTCTTGGCTAAATGCAGGATTGTGATGGGGTAGTTGTCCCCTAGGCACCCGACAATTGATTAGGAGACATGGCTGAATGGATAAACAATGAGGGGTGGCACATGAAACAGGCGCATAGGGGTGAAAAGCTGGAGGATGACGTGAGGGCTTTGATGGCAATGCTTGCAGAATTATTGCCGCCGCCAGATGAGTTACCCCCAAAGCTTAGAGGGGCGGTGAAAACTTGATGCAGACGTCATGGAGACTTCTCGGGGGGAGACCGACTCAGTTTAATTCCCTCTAGACTCAGCATGAATATTGTCTATTGGCCCACTGTAACTGCCACTAATGCAATGTTGTATGGAATTCATTTTTTTTTCTATGTGATGATCCGAGCCAGGGGGGTGGGGGAGATATGATATATCATGTATTGCGTACTAATAAGCTGTGACACAGTACATTGGCTTCATGTTGTTACTGTATGTATTTGAAAAGCTAAAATATTATATATATTTTTTTAAACATAATACAGACACCCTTATGCCATGGTGCAAGGGTGTCAGTGTTACAGAGAAGATTTTTTTGTGTGGAAGTACCTTCCTGCACAAATGAAATATTCTTAGGCAGAGTCTTCTTTCTACGTGTGCTGCAGAATGCAGCATGCATAGAAAGAGGAAGTTATGAGGAGAATGAAACATATTGCTCCTTATTACATCTCACCTGGGGAGGCATAGCATTTTGACCCACTCCCAGTTTTAATAGCCTTAGTAACTCTGAAACTCAGTCACCCAGCACACTCCACCCATGTAATCCCTTCCCAGTTCAGAGTAATACAAGGCAGTGACCTGTGCTGTCTTGCTTTAGTGCAGATTTACCATACCACAGACAGCCAAGAAAGGTGACTCTGCATATCATAGTGTAGCTGACTTACGTGCTTAGTTGCTTTGCTTGACACAAGGCCAATGCAAGCCCTTTCTAAATGTGGGCCACAATGTTTAGGCATTAACACGTACAGTAGCTTTAAGAAATCTAGTAAAGTGGCTAAAACAAATGTGTATGTTTGTGAATGCCGATGATCCCCCCATGGATTGTGTTCCAGCCTAAAATGTTATGCCACAGAGTGAAAGCTGAGGTTCTGTGTGATATATTGTTCCAAAGCCAGACAAGGCCACAGACATGTTTGTAAATATTACTGAAGACTTTGCGTTGTCCGTGCGTCACATTGAGTGATGCAAGGACTGCGCAAAGGCTTCATAAATATAGGCACTACTGTACAGTGATGCAAAAAAACTGAAGGGTACATATATGTTTTTTCCCTCATACAAATGGTAGCTTGTAGGAGCATACAGTCAGGAAGCCAATCATATATGTTTGATGTAGCAAAGAGCTATGAAAATTATCTAATTGTGGGTTAATGACCATTAACCTTCATTGATGAGTGGTATGAAATGTTTAATTTTAATGGACATTTTAGAAATGTTTCATTACTGTAAGCATGGGATTGCACATGCAGCCCCCCATTACGAAGATCATTATGTGGCTAGTAAGTGGTGTTTTGGTTTTAGTGACAATGAGACATATACAACATCCACAGAGTGTTGTGCTGATATACAATGAGTGTGTGCTTTCGCTACCCATGACGAATTTGACAGTGTACAGGGGAATGCAGCTGACCAACCAAGGTCAGTATGGACACAATGTCCAATGTTTGAAAGAAGGTCACTGTAAGAAAATATGTGAGTATGGGGCTTAAACATCAATGTGTGAGGCATGCTGATATGGTGCTTATGTTGGTGGTATCTACAGTCATGGCCATACTTAACAAAGAAAGTATCCATCACAACTTTAGCATGTTGACATGACCTTGTGAGAACATTCAGTGACAAATTATACATGAGCAATTTATAATCTTGCTGAAGGTCACATGTTGTAATAAAAACAGCTCTTCTGTACACATTAATAATCAGGGCTATAGCTAATAAGTCCTTGTATTGCACTTACATTAAGCAAGGCAATTTAACTCACAGCAATGGCTTTATTTAGATTTAGCAAGCCACACAAAACCACCTTGTGTGGCCTTGTGTGGCTTGGTAAATCCAGAGTAACACAAGGTAGCACAAATGGCTGCCTTGCCTTACTATGCGTAGGGGAGTCATTCAGTGGGTGGAGCATGGGCATTTTCATGCATCCACCATGGAATTCCATCAAAATTGTACACCTGTCCAACAGAAGCGTAACAGTGAGGCATTTTGTATTTCTCCTCGTTATTTCCTCTTTTTACGTGTGCTTTATTCTTCATCACATGTAGAAAGAGGAAAAAGCCACTAAAGATTGTTTTTGTGCAGGAAGATGTCCCCCCCTTTCTGCAGAAAAACAATCCTGCCTGTAATGCAGGCACCCTTACACCATAATGCAAGGGTGCCTTGATTGGCGCTAGGTTGTACTCATTGCAATAGTGCAGCAAGAGGGCAGGATGCCCCATATCTTTGAAGACATGGTGCATTCCTGCTTTCCCTTTCACACAATACAGCACAGCAAGTTGTTTTGGCGTGTTGCATTGTGTCACTTTTTAGAAAATCTGGACCTCAGTGCCCATAAATAATGTAGGAAGAATCATCTAGTAGTGTATTACTGACACATACCTCCAGAGTTAGAGCCTGAGAAATTGGAAATCTCCTGGTCATCACAAGGCTTGTGTCCACCTGAAAGATATGATTGGATCAATTTGGTATATTTATTCATATGACATATTTACCACAGCTGCTATGAGCACATTAAACAACTATGGGACCGATTACAATTTCGTTCGGAAAGCATTCCAACCGAATCGGTTCAGGAATGCTTTCCGAACAACTCGGATCAGGGGAGTCCGACCGAATGATTACGATGCATCCGGATATGATTCTGTCAAAACTGCCATTGACTGCAATGGGAGCTTGTGTACAGAACGAGAACACAGGCTCCCATTGAAGAAAGGGGTGGTTGGGGAAAACCTTGCACCCTGTGGCAGGCACCCCATGGTGACTGCCACACTGTGCATAGTTGGAAAGGGGGCTCCCTTGGGTACCCCCACGGGCCGGATTCGGAAGGCCCCAGGTGAAGGGGGGCCTGGTACAGGCCCCCAAAGACCGATTCCGACAGCCTATTCATTCCAGAGAAACCGATTCGGAACAGTTGTCCGAATCGGTCATCGTACTCGCTCGCTCGGAAAACGAGCCCATAGAGCTATACGATTCGGATCTGAAAGACTCATCCTATCCGAATGCATTTCGGAACCGATTCAGATGGCCCTACCGGTTTTCGGCCATCGTAATCGGTTGTTCGGACCTGGGTACGATTCGGTAGCAAACAAGGGCTCCTTATCGAATCTGATTCGGAGCCCTTCCTAACGAGATCGTAATCGACCCCTATGTATTTCACTGATTACATCGCAGTATGTAACAAATTTCTCGGTTATATAACTTATGTCTGGTACATATCATGTTTTTAAAAGACTTTTGCTCACAATGGAATTGATCTATTTCAATATCTGTCGTGTCAGTAATCACTGCAGGACAAAGTCAAAGGAGTATTGTGCTGTAAATGTATACTCTGGCATATCACAGTGTGTATGTCCTATATATATGAAGCACTTAGCACATAATGATGACTATAATATGTATCTGTGCTGATCAGGAGTGCATTTGCCATGATTGTAGTGGATGGATCCCTGCACTATGTATGATGGTACACAAAGTTATGCACATTATACTCAAAGAAAGATATCATTGTATTTTTCTATATAATAGATCGTGCAAATAATTAATATCAAGATTTAAGGAATTTTAAAGTCACATTTGTTGTTTTGTTACTCAATCTAACACAACAAGTGTATTATTTATTCTTATTTATGCTGCAACATTAACACATGCACCTGGGAGCTGATTTTTGTAATGTAACTGGTTTGCTTATGGAAATAGCTGTTGTAATTTCTTTTTTACACTAATGGCAAATGTATATGCACATCACATTTCTATACAACTAAACACTTTTACTGAACAATAAATGTTACATTGTGAGAAAGTGCATACATACCAACAGGCCCAGGCAATTTCAAGTCCAAGGAAGGTCCAGCAGGTGTGCCTCCCTGGAAATCACATCAGCCCATCAGTGCTGCAACAGATGGACGCAGAGCAAATGTTGATGTATCCGCTCCCACCAGACACGTCTCTCGATGAGACCCTATCCCTGTCTCACTCAGCTCCAGCACAAAGGATACGAGGGAGATAGTTGACAGATAGCCATATTAAGGCTCCTACCTCTCTCATCAAAATTACACACTATACCCTTGCCAAACATACTACTCACAAAAACTAAAACTAACTAAAAATGTTTAAAAAAAACACCCACACCCATTAACACCCCTAAATAACTAAACCCCTAAACTAGCTCAAACAGATAGACAAGCAAATGCTCAACAATACAAAACACTTTTCGACATACCAAAAATACACAGGAAATATAAAAAAAACAATACCTATCACAAACTAAACAAATCAAAGAAGCCACACAATCTACAAGACTCTCAAACAATGCTAACAACTCTCAACACCTCCAACAACCACCAAGCACAAAGAGAAGGTGAAACTAAATTTTGCACTCTTCCTGGTATTCAGCCTCACCCATTGCATTATTTCCTAGATGTTTCCAGCCGATTTGTGTAGCTTTGCATCATATTTTCTAAGCCAAAGTCCACACTAGGCATGTTTGCACCCAACAGTGTTCTATGTTCCTATGCAAAGGCCATGCATGACATATTTTCTCTCCACAGTATCCCATTTTACCGCAGAAAGGCCATGCAAGACATGTTTATGCTCTGCAGCATCCTATTTTACCACACAAAGGCCACACAAGACATGTTTGCACTCCGCAGCACCGCATTTTACTACACAAATGGGCCAAGCAAGACATATTTGTGCTTCGCGGCATCCTATTTTACCACACAGAGGACACGCATGACATGTGCACTCCATACTATGGTTTGAAGCGACCTTTAATGCAAGGCAGCATGCAGAGTACCCTTGCATGTCTCTGCATGGCATAGGAAATGTGGAGTAATGCAAAGCAGCGCAAGTTGCTGTATTGCTTTACTCTGTGCTGGTAAGGTGTTACATGGATGGATCATGGGTGTTCCCACACATCCACCTATGGTTTTTGGCACATTCCCGGATTTACTAAGACTAGACAATCTGAGAATATGTCAAAATGCTAATCCCACCAATGTGAGGTGTAACAATGAAAAATATGTTCATTTCTCCTTGTTACTTCCTCTTTCTATTCTTGTGGCACCCTGTAGCACACATAGAAAGAGGACTATGCCTCAGAGGATTGCGGTTGTGCATTAAGGCATCCCTTCCCGCACAAAATCAATCCTGTCTGTAACGCACGCCCCCTTGCACCATGGCAGACATTTGCCTAGGCTGGCACTAGGCTGCGCTCTGTGCCCCAGTTCAGGGTCAGAGCAGGAATGCACCATATCTTAGTAGATATGGTGCATTCATGCACTCTGTCTGTGATGCAACACAGCACAGCAAGTTGTCTTTCTGTATTGCGTTGCATCACTTTTTGGAAAATCCGACCCTATGTACCTTAGCAGAGTGTACATTAATTGTGATCTCCCTAGTGTGGGCAGAACATAATATTATGTGACTCATACATCAGTCACATATGTTGTGGGACATGTTTAATTGGCTGCAGATTTTGTACAGGTTGAGTACAAATAGGTCCAAGTTTCTTAAGTCCAGAAGTAATGACCTACAATGATGGTATACTGAGTTGTGAAAGTGCATTTGTTCAAACTCTTGTTAAACATATAACCAACTCCTCACCCACAGCAACCCTGCTTTTTAATAGTAAAATCATTTACAGTTGATGGCATGTCAATGAATAATTTTGGACACATAGATGGGTGTCTGCATAGGTAGAACCATAATCCTCCTATTTAAGTCCTTCACAACATTAGGTAGTCCACAGACGTAGCATGCATTGGCACACCGTTTGTTTTGACAAAACAAAACACACATAGCCACACAAAGTGGGTTAGCATGGTGGTATACCTGACAGTCCTAGGGTGGTCTTGCCCCAACATTTTACCTACCTCTTACACTTTTTCTGACCTCATTTTTTCTGGCTTTAGGACTCTGTGCACTTTGCCACTGCTAACCAGTACTAAAGTGCTTGAGCTCTCTCCTTTAAACATTGTAATATTGGCTCATCTCCAATTGGCATATTTCATTTACTTATAAGTCCCTAGTAAAGTGCACTACATGTGTATAGGGCCTATAAATTAAAAGATAGTAGTGAGCCTGCAGCACTTATTGTGTCACCCACTTAAATAGCCCTCTATCCATGGCTCAGGCCTGCTATTGCAGACCCTGTATGTCCAGTTTACACTGCCATTTCACCCTGGCAAGATAAACCTCTTGCCAGGCCTAAATCTTCCCTTTCTATAAATATGTCTCCTCTAAGGTAGGGCCTGGACAACCCAGAGGGCAGGGTTCAATGTATTTGAAAGGTAGTACATGTACCTTTAAGTTTTGCATGTCCTGGTAGTGAAAAAGTCTCAAATTCTTTTTCACTTCTGCAAGGCCTGTCTCTCCCAAAGGATAACACTGGGATTCCCTTAGTACATTTTTTTAAGTGTAATATCCAATTATAAAGACAAAGACTTTTCAAATTTGGTGTCTCTGGAATCACAATTTAAAATCACAACTTATGGTGAAGTTAGATATTAAATTGAAATTCTGAAAATGTCACTTTTCGAAAGTTGGCATTTTTTTTACTTTAGCCATTTGGTGCCTGCTGCCTGCCTCTGATACATTTGTATGAAGGGTAAACGCTGGGCTTTGTATATTCTGCTAGACATACACACACAGTGGGAGCTGAGGTGTGACTTGATGGGCCATCCTGGGAGGATGGGAGGGAGGAGCTGAACTCAGCCTCACTTACGCCTGAATAGGCTGTGTCCTGTCCCCACACAAAGGGCTGCATACCCCCCTGTAGTGTGTATGAAGTCAGGGCAGGAAGAAAGGACCTTTCTGCACTTCAAAGGCATCTCTTTGATGTCTCCCCCACTTCATAGCCCAACTGGATATAAGTACTGGACCTCTGACAACACCATTTCAGTAAACCTCAGAACACTTCTGGACCTGTGACTTCTCTGCCAGGAAGAACTGCTGTGCTGCTAAAGGACTGCCAGTCTGCTGGACTGCTGTTTGCTGAACCTTTGCCTTGCTATGTTGCCCTGCTGTTTGCTGCTCTCTCGGCCTGGTGATAAGGACTGTGTAGGAAGCTGACTCCTTATATAATATACCAAAAAGAGTTATACTTAGCAAAGAGTCCAGGTATCACTTATAAGTGGACAGAGGCTTGGCCTAGCAACCCCAAGGTGCTCTCTTAGGGGGTAGTGTGGTCGAGCAGCCTTAGGGTTATCAGAGAGGAGTGTTGGACATCATCTGCATGCACACAGTCAATAAATGATCCGCAGGAGTCAATAAGGAGAGCCATACCAATTTATAAAAATAACGCATATATTTATATATACAATTAGGCACCAAAATCATCACGATCAGGTAAGTATGTTTTGAGTTAGAAATATTTGCAGTTTTTAAAAGTTCACACTTAGTGCAAGTTTTGAAGTGGTAATGCTATCCTATGGAGGAAAGGCATATACTGCACACAGGTACTTTACAGCGACTTACAGGACCAATCTTCCGGAATTAAGGTGATTATGGGGCTGGGTCCAAGGCAGCACCAACAGGTCTCCTCGGGCAGCAATGGGGCGGCTGGGTGCAGAGGTGCAATATAGCATTGGCTGACCAATTGAAGTCAATGGGGATCGGTAGGGTCAAAAAGAGTCTGCAGGGTTGGACTGGGGGGCCAGTCCGGCTGAACCAACAAGGGGGCTCAGGTCTCACAATGCTCAAGGACATGAAGACACCTTTGGCCCTCTTCTCCTTGGGCCAGGGCGGCCGGTTGCAGAGGTGTCCTGAGGCTTCAGGTTGAGGATGCCTGCACAAAGAGGCTGCGGGCTACGTTTGGAAGTCCACAGCTGGCAAACCCAAGGTGGGCTTCGACTCAGGAGGGTCTGGGGACCACGCTGGCACCATTGGCCCACTTCAACTTGGGCTAGGGGGCACGGGTGAGGTGGTGCTTTCCAGTGTTGTGTTTTTGGTGGTTCAGAGTCCTCGCAGCTCTTCTGGGGTGCCTGCAGGATGCAGAGGAGCAGCTCTGCTACTCCTCTGGAGTTCCTGAGGCATGGATGAAGGCTGGGAATCCTCCCAGGCTTTTGGAGGCACAGGCAGCTACAGGACGAGTTGTCTTTGGTGCAATTGTTGAGGACAGCAGGCAGGCCTAGCGGGTTGGTGCCAAGTCAGATGCTGGTCTTTTGTTTTTGCTTTTGCGACTCTTCAGCATCCGTCAGGAGGTGTTGGCATCACCTCTGGGGGAAGCCAAATTTGCATACCAAAGGCGACGGGATCTCTGAAGCTCCCTGCCTTGGAATGCCAACTTACAGGTCATCCTGCTGTACGGGGTGTAAAACACCCTCTACCGGAGAAAGCTTTGTTCCTGAACTCCTGAGAGCATAGGCTCTTACCACGGGGGGTCAGAAACGTATCTGTGGTGGCAGGCTGGTCAAGACCAGTCATCCAGTACACTAGTAGTTAGTAGGTTTTCAGGGAACACCTTTAAGGTGTCCTTTGGATGCATGTGTTAATAAAGCCATCACTTGAATCAGTGTGGGTTCATTAATACAAGATGTTTGAAACCAAACATCTTTGGTTTCAGTGAAGCCATCATGTAGCTGGGAAAGGTGAGGGGTCCGTTAGGGTGGCATAATACATGCTGCAACCCTTAGGGACATTCTTTGGCCCTAGGTACCCAGGGTACCATTTACTAGAGACTTACTGCGGTGACAAATGTATTGCCAATTGGGGCAACAATAGTACAGTTTTAGGGAAAAGGGATCTGGCACTGGGGACCTGGTTAGCAGGAGCCCAGTGCACTTTCTGTAAAAATTGCATCAATACCAAGAAAAACGTTGGGGTGACCATGTCAAAAAGGGGCACTTTCCTACAGACTGAAACTGCATTACTGGAACCCAGAGTGACTCCAATGGCTAGCTAACTGGCGTCCTGACCTGCAGGTTCTGGGACATAAAAGACTTCCAACCATCCTGCTTCTACACCTGGACTCTGCAATCTGTGAGTCTGCCCTGCTAAGTGGCGCAAACCCAGTCCTGGATGTTTGGAAGTGAGCCTAAGGTATTTACTCCAGTGGAACCAATTTATCCTCTGCTGTGAGAGTAGAATTGACACATCGTCGCTGTTTCAGAAGCAGAAGTGGCGCATTGCCCTGGAACTGCCGCTTCGGTACCAACGCATCATCGCCACTTACATAAAAAATATAGCTACATGGAAAGAGGGAAGGATGACATAATAGATCAGGAGGAAGTATTCAGTTGCTAAGAACTTTCCAGAAGGTGTTTTTTTTCTAACTTCTAACACTTGAGCTAAATCAGTCATTACAAATACAGTACGTATACTTTCAGATCATTAGAGTATTGTGTCCTAATCCGAAAACAATTTACATGGGAGGAGCTTCAAATTTAATGGATCCTAAATTGAGTAATTTAACTGAGCATCTCACTCCATTTAGTGGCTTGCAACTGAGTCCTATGATTTCCTTGCAATTGTGGGAGATCAATTATAAGAAAAGCTAACAGAATAAAAATGGAAGGGCAAAGCTACTTTCTACTGAATGCCCTGTCTTCCTTCCATTAGTCCTATTATAGTACGAGATGACACATTTGTGATTCACTCAGGGGTCGATTCCGATTCGGGCCGGAAAAAGCACCGACCGACTCGGAGCCGGAAAAATTACCGACCGACACGTACCAGTGGCGCCCGACACGCCAAGTACGATGCAAGCCGCGATAAATCCGACCAACACGTAAGGAAACCAAGCCGACCGACCGAGCCGCACGGAAAATAGCAATCCGGCCGGAAAAACACGCGAATCCAACCGACCGACACGCACCCGGAACAAATCCGACCGAAACGTACCCGCCAACTCCAAACCGCAAAGTACGATGCAAGGCGCGAAAAACACGACCGAGTCGGACGGAGGACAAGCCGTACGACCGACACGCATACAAAACCGAGCCGAAGCAACACAATACACCGCGACCGACGCGTACGCAGCATAGAAAACTGCACAAACACAGCGTGAACGAAACGGAAAACAGCGTACGAGACCAATGCAGGGTCCGACTCGGTCACAAGAACGTTTCCAACATACACAAACAACACAAAGGAAAAATCACCCAAAAAAAGGCCAAACAAGCAATTACCAAGCCAATAAATACTGGGGGGGTGGGGACAGAGAACAAAGACACACCCACAACTCCACCTATATAAAGGACACAAATCACTACCATGAGCCTTTGCAAATGCCATTCCACTGCCAGCACCCAAGAGAAAGCAACCACACACCCACAGCTCATCCCTCACACAAGCCACACACCAGCAGCACACCAACAAATACCTACCTCACATACACCCAGCAAAACACACACTCACACACCCTCACCTGCACACCAACACACACATCACTCACCATCACCACCCATCACCATGCCCCCCAAGAAGAATCACAAGTTCCTAGATTGTGAATTGGAAGTCATGGTAGACGAGATCCTCAGGGTAGAGCCACAGCTGTTTGGCACACTGGTCCAACAGACCCCCATCTCCCAGAAAACCAAGATGTGGGAGAGGATCATCAACAGGGTGAACGCACAATCACCATGTCTGCGCACAAAGACCGACATCCAGAACAGGTGGTATGACGTGCGCAGGAGGGTACGGGACCTGCTCAAGAAAGACTACCTCCTGAGCCAATACACCAGCAGTGGCCCTCCTGCCAAGCCAGTATACCTCAGGCCCTGGGAGGAGAAGGTGCGGGCCATCCTTCCGCCAGTGAGCGTCTATGGACTAGAGAACATCCCAGAGCCTGGTGAGTACACAACAAATGTACACAATATTCTGCCACAATACACACACACATCACTGTCAAGGGGAGAGTCAAACCATGCACTCATAGCAATTACACAGCAACCAGCACAGAATCATCCCAAAATGTGTATGTCAGTCAGAGAAACACAACACATGCCATCAAAAAAGTCACATCCAACTGTGCCAACACATGTACAAACACAACCACAACTACAGCTAGGCAGTGGCACAAATAGAACTAACAAACACATCCACACATGTAGCCACCACAACAACACCAACACACAGTGAAGACCACTCAAAGGAAGGAATTCTGTGTATGCTGGCCAAGTCAGTGTAGCCAATAGCATCATGGGAGTCGCAGTCACACATATTGCCCGCCCCAAAACTGTCCCATCAACACCACCATGAACCATGCGCACATCACAGGGAGTGGAGAAGGACTCACAAGATGGCTGACACTGGCTACTGCTGTGGGGAGCACAAGGCCCTGCTGGCAACTGTGCACCAACAAACAGCAGGACACCACTGACTGACATCCTGAGAGACAACTTACACTCCCTGCAATGCAAGCACGTTCCATGGTGGGATATCTGGCTGGCTGGGTGGGAAGGAGGACTCACAGCACTGACCATAGTCACAAGCACCTCCCCTCACACCCTCCCCAACACAAACTCCACAGTACCCACCTGGTAGAATGCAATGCCCTCCATCCTAACACAAGATCCCACAAAGCACCACCACCCTGGGTTATGTTGTGTGAAGCACAGGGACACTCTTGGGACTCTTAGCCAAACAACTGCCAGGACAACACTCCCAGCCATCCTGTCAGCACAGCCAGCCCACCCCACAGGGAAGCAGAGTCAAAAGGAAGGAAGCATGGGCATGCTGGGAAGGGGGTGGAGGCAATAGCATGATGGGAGTCGTAGTCACAGACATTGCTCAGCCTCACAACTGGCCCATCAACACCACCCTGAACCATGCTCACATCACAGGGAGTGGAGAAGGACTCACAAGATGGCTGACACTGGCTACTGCTGTGGGGAGCACAAGGCCCTGCTGCCAACTGTGCACCAACAAACAGCAGGACACCACTGACTGACATCCTGAGAGACAACTTCCACTCCCTGCAATGCAAGCACGTTCCATGGTGGGATATCTGGCTGGCTGGGTGGGAAGGGGGACTTGCAGCACTGACTATAGTCACCAGCACCTCCCCTCACACCCTCCCCAACACAAACTCCACAGTACCCACCTGGTAGAATGCAATGCCCTCCATCCTAACACAAGATCCCACAAAGCACCACCACCCTGGGTTATGTTGTGTGAAGCACAGGGACACTCTTGGGACTTCCAGCCAAACAACTGCCAGGACAACACTCCCAGCCATCCTGTCAGCACAGCCAGCCCACCCCACAGGGAAGCAGAGTCAAAAGGAAGGAAGCATGGGCATGCTGGGAAGGGGGTGGAGGCAATAGCATGATGGGAGTCGTAGTCACAGACATTGCTCAGCCTCACAACTGGCCCATCAACACCACCCTGAACCATGCTCACATCACAGGGAGTGGAGAAGGACTCACAAGATGGCTGACACTGGCTACTGCTGTGGGGAGCACAAGGCCCTGCTGCCAACTGTGCACCAACAAACAGCAGGACACCACTGACTGACATCCTGAGAGACAACTTCCACTCCCTGCAATGCAAGCACGTTCCATGGTGGGATATCTGGCTGGCTGGGTGGGAAGGGGGACTTGCAGCACTGACTATAGTCACCAGCACCTCCCCTCATACCCTCCCCAACACAAACTCCACAGTACCCACCTGGTAGAATGCAATGCCCTCCATCCTAACACAAGATCCCACAAAGCACCACCACCCTGGGTTATGTTGTGTGAAGCACAGGGACACTCTTGGGACTTCCAGCCAAACAACTGCCAGGACAACACTCCCAGCCATCCTGTCAGCACAGCCAGCCCACCCCACAGGGAAGCAGAGTCAAAAGGAAGGAAGCATGGGCATGCTGGGAAGGGGGTGGAGGCAATAGCATGATGGGAGTCGTAGTCACAGACATTGCTCAGCCTCACAACTGGCCCATCAACACCACCCTGAACCATGCTCACATCACAGGGAGTGGAGAAGGACTCACAAGATGGCTGACACTGGCTACTGCTGTGGGGAGCACAAGGCCCTGCTGCCAACTGTGCACCAACAAACAGCAGGACACCACTGACTGACATCCTGAGAGACAACTTCCACTCCCTGCAATGCAAGCACGTTCCATGGTGGGATATCTGGCTGGCTGGGTGGGAAGGAGGACTCACAGCACTGACCATAGTCACAAGCACCTCCCCTCACACCCTCCCCAACACAAACTCCACAGTACCCACCTGGTAGAATGCAATGCCCTCCATCCTAACACAAGATCCCACAAAGCACCACCACCCTGGGTTATGTTGTGTGAAGCACAGGGACACTCTTGGGACTCTTAGCCAAACAACTGCCAGGACAACACTCCCAGCCATCCTGTCAGCACAGCCAGCCCACCCCACAGGGAAGCAGAGTCAAAAGGAAGGAAGCATGGGCATGCTGGGAAGGGGGTGGAGGCAATAGCATGATGGGAGTCGTAGTCACAGACATTGCTCAGCCTCACAACTGGCCCATCAACACCACCCTGAACCATGCTCACATCACAGGGAGTGGAGAAGGACTCACAAGATGGCTGACACTGGCTACTGCTGTGGGGAGCACAAGGCCCTGCTGCCAACTGTGCACCAACAAACAGCAGGACACCACTGACTGACATCCTGAGAGACAACTTCCACTCCCTGCAATGCAAGCACGTTCCATGGTGGGATATCTGGCTGGCTGGGTGGGAAGGAGGACTTGCAGCACTGACTATAGTCACCAGCACCTCCCCTCACACCCTCCCCAACACAAACTCCACAGTACCCACCTGGTAGAATGCAATGCCCTCCATCCTAACACAAGATCCCACAAAGCACCACCACCCTGGGTTATGTTGTGTGAAGCACAGGGACACTCTTGGGACTTCCTAGCCAAACAACTGCCAGGACAACACTCCCAGCCATCCTGTCAGCACAGCCAGCCCACCCCACAGGGAAGCAGAGTCAAAAGGAAGGAAGCATGGGCATGCTGGGAAGGGGGTGGAGGCAATAGCATGATGGGAGTCGTAGTCACAGACATTGCTCAGCCTCACAACTGGCCCATCAACACCACCCTGAACCATGCTCACATCACAGGGAGTGGAGAAGGACTCACAAGATGGCTGACACTGGCTACTGCTGTGGGGAGCACAAGGCCCTGCTGCCAACTGTGCACCAACAAACAGCAGGACACCACTGACTGACATCCTGAGAGACAACTTCCACTCCCTGCAATGCAAGCACGTTCCATGGTGGGATATCTGGCTGGCTGGGTGGGAAGGGGGACTTGCAGCACTGACTATAGTCACCAGCACCTCCCCTCACACCCTCCCCAACACAAACTCCACAGTACCCACCTGGTAGAATGCAATGCCCTCCATCCTAACACAAGATCCCACAAAGCACCACCACCCTGGGTTATGTTGTGTGAAGCACAGGGACACTCTTGGGACTTCCAGCCAAACAACTGCCAGGACAACACTCCCAGCCATCCTGTCAGCACAGCCAGCCCACCCCACAGGGAAGCAGAGTCAAAAGGAAGGAAGCATGGGCATGCTGGGAAGGGGGTGGAGGCAATAGCATGATGGGAGTCGTAGTCACAGACATTGCTCAGCCTCACAACTGGCCCATCAACACCACCCTGAACCATGCTCACATCACAGGGAGTGGAGAAGGACTCACAAGATGGCTGACACTGGCTACTGCTGTGGAGAGCACAAGGCCCTGCTGCCAACTGTGCACCAACAAACAGCAGGACACCACTGACTGACATCCTGAGAGACAACTTACACTCCCTGCAACGCAAGCACGTTCCATGGTGGGATAACTGACTGGCTGGCTGGGTGGGTGGGAAGGAGGTCTGGCTGTCAACCAAACACAAGCAATGCAGACCATGTTCACACCCCAGAGAATACATAGAAATGCCCAAATAATGCAGGACAATGTGCCACACCAATATCAACCCCTGACTGTGACGACTTAGGACAATGCAATGTACAGGCCCGCACCCAGAGGCACAGTCACAACTGTCAGGTGTGTCAACCACTGATGCCTGCAGAAACATGACATACATTGTTTGTGTCTCCCAAAAACAGGTGATGATGGGGACACAGCAGCAGACGCTGAGGAGTCCCAGTCCCAGGCTCAAGAGGATGCCGAGCTCACTGGCGTCGTACAGCCTCTGTCCTCCTCGGACGATGAACAACCTGGCACATCCGGTGCAAGTCAACATGCTGCACCAGCAGGACCACCAGCTGCAGCACCAGCAGGTCCACCAGCTGCACCCCCTGCACCCACCCCTCCAACGACTGTCACCACGAATACCATCCCTGCCGACATGGACAGAATAAGGAGCAACACCAGCGCAGTGACCCTGGACCAACCTGGGGCCATGGACACCACCACCACCACCAACCCCCAAGGTGGACCAGGGTTATCTGTGCGTGCAACTGCACACACTGCACATGTCAGCAGGGGTGGTGGGAGGGGTGGGAGACAGAGGTCGCTGCTTGCAGACGTTGCTGGTGTGCATGAAGACCCACAACTGGTACGCATAGCTGATGCGTACCAGTCCAGCACCGGAGAGCTCAGCCAGGTAGTGGGGCTCCTCAGAGACATCAAACAGCAGCAGGCTGCCCATCATGCCCGCTTGGACTCCCACATGTCCCACGTGGAGTCACACATGTCACGTGTGGACTCACACATGTCCCGCGTGGAGTCCAAGTGGGATGTACTACATGAGATGACGGCGGTGCACAGGGACATTTTACAATGCCTCCGCCAGATGAACAGCAACCAGTCCACACCTCCCTGTGTGCCAACAACATCTGGTACCGAACAAACTGCAACTGCCACAGGGAGGGAGGAGGACTCTGGCGGAGAGTCCCCTGCACCGCAGCAGCCTGCACTTGAGGGCCCCCCCAAGAAGAGGGGTCGTCCGAGGAGGGGAAAGTGAGAGGCTGATGGCCAAGCGCAACTCCCAGGAAGCCTGAACCTGTTCTGGATTTTCGCCTTTGTGCACAGACTGTTCACCCTGTTGACGGCAACACTACTCCCACACATTGCATGGGGAGTACAAGTTGGAACAATGTGTCAGACAACTGTGGCCCCGATACTGGGGATCCTGTCTACCTGGACTTTCAATTCACCTGGGAACTTGGGATTGCAAGATTCATGTACAGCACAACCCATCCAATGCACTATTAACACAAATGTATCACAATAAACACACTAATACACCATACTTGCCTCTGTCGTGATTCCAACGTGGGTGCTGTTATGGGGATGATGAACTGCAAAATTACACTGTGTATGCGAACTGCAACAGCAAGGACAACACAGGCATGTGAGTACAGGCAACGTGACACATATGAGGGAGACACACCACCAGGGCTACACAACACATACACACCTAGGCCATCTGACTCATTGCCTACACTGATGTTGCCAGGGAAGACGGTGCAATGCACAGACACCACACCCATTCCCAGTTGTAGTCAAGTAGCCCACAGGTGCAGTAAGCAAATGGCAGTCAAATGTGTGACCACAGACAACGCACATCACTAAGTGAAGCACAGGTTTATTACACAGTAGCAACATGCCGTAACCACTACAGATGCAAGGTAACCCCACCTGGTAGCGGGCACACAGTCAACAACTGTAGACGGAAGGAAGTCCATGGGTGTGGCGCACATCACCTGTAGGGACACAACAGCTACCAGCCTGGATGTGCAATCACGTCGTCGGTGGACACAGTTGACCAAACGAATCTGAAAGTACCCTGTGAAGGACAGAAATGACACACAGTCAAAAGCAATGCAGTACAGGACAGAACAGCAAAACTCATGCACAATACATGTTACAAGATACCCACCCAGAACCAAGTTAGCATGTCAACACTGTTGGGGAGTACAGCCCACCTGTCACCACACATCGCAACACACATCCAGTCAAGTAGCCCATGGACACACTCCAACAGCGCCAGAGCCCCACCCACACATCATGCCAACTCACATCATTCACATGACACCTCAGGATACTCACATTCAGCTAAAGAAGTTGGTGATGAGCTGTGTGCGGACATCACCATCACCATCATCATCATCATCGTCACTGGCATCGTGGTCCAGGCCAGGATCCTCCACAGGTGGCGGATGTTGGTCATCGTCATCCTGGATGAGAGGCAACTCCTTCCGCACTGCCAGGTTGTGTAGCATGCAGCAGACGATGATAATCTTGCACACTTTCGCAGGGGCATATGGGAGGGACCCTCCGGTCTTGTCCAGGCAGCGGAAGCGGCTCTTCAGGAGACCAAAGGTCCGCTCAATCACTCTCCTGGTCCGACCATGTGCCTCATTGTAGCGCATCTGGGCAGGTGTCACAGGGTTCCTGAGGGGTGTCAGCAACCACGGCATGTTGGGGTATCCCGAGTCACCTACGGACAGACAAGTGCACATCAGCTGACTTGGAAAGGTGGGCGGAATACTACAGATCAGATCACACACAATGGCACAAAGTCAGTACACACCGACAAGCCAGGCACGCTGGTTCTGCATCTGTGCCATCATCCTGGGGATGCGACTACTCCTCATCACAAAGGCATCGTGTGCTGAACCAGGGAAACGGGCACACACGTGTGTGATGGTCATGTCTGCAAGACACACCACCAGTGCATTGACCGAGTGGTAGTGCTTGCGGTTCCTGTAGGCCTGCTCCTGGGCCTGTGGTGGTACCAAAGCCACATGTGTCCCATCAATGGAGCCAATGACATGCGGCATCCTCCCCAGGGCATAAAAGTCACTCTTCACGTCAGTGAGTCGTCGCAGTCTAGGGAAATAGATGTACCGGTTCAGGAAGAGCAACATTGCCGCCAAAACATCGCGGAGCACACGGCTGAACATGGTCTGTGACATCCCACCAGCAGACGCCACAGTATGTTGGAAGGTACCGGTGGCAAAGAAGTGTAGGGCTGCCATCACCTTCACCTTGGGGGTCAGCGCTGTAGGATACGGCCGGCCAGGCTGCAAATGTGGGGACAACTGCACTGCCAAATCCTCAATCAGCTGCCTGGTGAAGCGGTACCGTCGGATGCTGTCCCGTTCCACCATCGTTGCCAGGTCTGGGAATGGCCGATGGACAGCAGGAGCCCTGCAGTGCAGAGGAGAAGTAAGCAAGATCGTCAGTCACCCCACATATGCGGCATTGAACACACTCAAGATCCCAACATACATCATCATGAGGCACAACTACATGAAGTGTGCAGTACCGGAACGACATGTATGGTACATACATGGCCAACATCTGTCAACACGGTCCTACAGGTGGCATCAATTTGTCCCAGGTTGGCCCATTGGATATCATGATGCCGTGTCACAGTCACCCCCCACAGTGACATGTGAGGACAGATGTGCCCCAGGCACCACAGCTCAACGACAGGCACATTCCCAGGGACCCTGTAATGCCACATGGACACTGGCATCACCTGGAGTATCATGTGTACACCACAGCAAAACAAACATGACCCCCACAGGTAGTGGCCACACTTGCCATGGCAGGACAGACATGGACGTCTGTGACACACACGCACAACATCAGAGTCCATGCACACACAACGTGGATGTGGAGACTGTCTCCCATTGTGCACATGAAATCAGAGACATTGTAAACACTACATGCACAAAGACTGTGGAGGGCCATCACTATTGTGCCACTGGGACACCCTGGCTCAAACATACCGTCCCACATGGGACTCACGGGGTATGTGACATGACATACACAAACACCACTGTGAAATGTGACCATGACACATGCACAGATATGAACAGTTGCACATCACAGTGGTCACGTACACGTAACACCCAGGATCCTGTCCCCATGAACACGTGCACAGCCTGGGGGTGGCTGCCCACAGGTGACACCCACAGGACAACATGTACACCAACATACACACAATAGGAAATGCAGCCTTACATGCCTTATGATAAGGTTTGGACAGGTTGTCGTGATGTAGGTGTGCCCCTCACTCCCTGGGAGCTATCTGTGGCTGGCATATGTACATCTGAGACAGGCATGCTGACCTATGCCAGTCACATGTACAGTGATGCGTTGAACCGCAATGGACCGATCGGTGCCTCCGGCCGGCCCATTGCCTTCAATGTGTGCGGGTACGCGTTGTACCCCTGTGCGCGTTGTACCGCAATGGACCGATCGGTGCCTCCGGCCGGCCCATTGCCTTCAATGTGTGCGGGTACGCGTTGTACCCCTGTGCGCGTTGTACCGCAATGGACCGATCGGTGCCTCCGGCCGGCCCATTGCCTTCAATGTGTGCGGGTACGCGTTGTACCCCTGTGCGCGTTGTACCGCAATGGACCGATCGGTGCCTCCGGCCGGCCCATTGCCTTCAATGTGTGCGGGTACGCGTTGTACCCCTGTGCGCGTTGTACCGCAATGGACCGATCGGTGCCTCCGGCCGGCCCATTGCCTTCAATGTGTGCGGGTACGCGTTGTACCCCTGTGCGCGTTGTACCGCAATGGACCGATCGGTGCCTCCGGCCGGCCCATTGCCTTCAATGTGTGCGGGTACGCGTTGTACCCCTGTGCGCGTTGAACCGCAATGGACCGATCGGTGCCTCCGGCCGGCCCATTGCCTTCAATGTGTGCGGGTACGCGTTGTACCCCTGTGCGCGTTGTACCGCAATGGACCGATCGGTGCCTCCGGCCGGCCCATTGCCTTCAATGTGTGCGGGTACGCGTTGTACCCCTGTGCGCGTTGTACCGCAATGGACCGATCGGTGCCTCCGGCCGGCCCATTGCCTTCAATGTGTGCGGGTACGCGTTGTACCCCTGTACGCGTTGTACCGCAATGGACCGATCGGTGCGCACCCATTGACAATGGGCTTGCCTGGCAACGGACGCGTTTTCGAATTACGAACGAGTCGGTTGCTGGGAATTCAGTTGGTCACCCACAACAATGTTGCAAAATCATGTATGTCATGAAGTTGAAGTTTTGAAGGATGCTGTGGGCGTGTTTTGGTGCTGCTATTCCATGGATTGGCCAGATTCAGAAGATGCAAACGACTTGGACCTATCACTTTGGACACAAGGGACAGGATCTGCCTCTCCAGCACATATATATTGCTGGCTGTTCCCCTGAGAGCCCACTTGCCTGCACTACATGCTCCAGGACGACATCTGCCACTGCACTGCTGCTGTCTCTGCCCCTCTGGACCCTGCAATGGCACGTACTGTGGAGAGAGCCCCAGCCTTCAGCCTTGAGGAGAACCAGGCCCTGCTGGACAGCCTACTTCCACAGTACAGCAAGCTGTATGGGACACCAGGGGAGCAGGTGAGTGTCCTGTGCACTGCCTTTCTGAATGTGCATTTTGTCTGACTAGCAAGGCTGAGAGTCAGCACGCCACTGGCTAGCAGGCTCACTGAGTAGTTGTCACCCCCCATAGTGTGTAGTGACTTGCACTGGACAGGTATGGTGCAGTGACAGTGCTTCTGAACAGGGTTGTACTCCCCATGCAATGATACCATGTAGTGACTTCTGGAAAACTGTCCATGGGCAGCCGTGCACTGCCTGTGTACACCATGTGCCCCTGTGATTGCGACATGTATATGCAACTGTGTCATGCACGGATATGTTGCATGTGTAGTAATGGCCTTATCACTTTGTCATCCTGACAGGCTTCTGCCCATCGGAAGCATGAGATATGGAAGGACATCGTCCGGGCTGTCCGGTCCGTGGGGGTCTACAAGCGCCGGATCCGCAACTGCCAAAAGAGGTGGCAGGACCTTCGGGGCTGGACCCGGAGGATTGCACGGGTCCAGCTGAAGCTGTCGCCTCCTCGCAGGAGGGGCGGAACACGGACCCTGACCCCCACATGCTCAGGATCCTGGCGGTGGTCTTTCCAGACCTGGATGGGCAGCTGAAGGCCAGAGAGCAGCAAGGAGGGGGTGAGTCAAAGACTGCACTGTGTACTCTGTCTAACATGCTATGTGCCCTCCTCGGGCCTGGTTAAACTGCCACAGTACAGCAGTCATGTTGTCCAGGAGCCATGTCCCTCTATTGTGCACTGCCCACTCCTCATCTGATACCCAGGTGTGGCCCTTACATGCAGGGAATTCTGTCACTTAGGACTGTGTCCTTGCAGTTTGCTTGACTCAAGGTGGGAGACAGCATCTGTTTCCCTGACTCTGTGGTGGGCATCATGGGTGGGTCCATTGCTTACACAATGCCTGTATTCTGACATGTATTCAGCGTGTTACTTTGATCTGTGGTCCAATTGCTGAGCTGATCCACCACATGTGGCTGGGGTATCTGGCACACACCCATGCTGCGGGTGGGAACAATGTTTGGGCCCCAGGAGTATGTATATGACGTGTGTCACACATACTTAGCCAGCTGCCTACAGTCCAGGGCTCATCCCTCATTCATGTGGGGCTGGACAGTCATGCCTACTCCAGGCCATACAATACACTCTGTACTCCCACTCCCGTGTATCAGCGGACACATTGTGCGCAGTGATTTGACCCCTCAGGTGTCTGCCTCTGTGTCAGTGTGCTGTGGATTAGTCGCCAGGACTGCTGTGGAGTTTCTTGGTAGGGGCTCAGCATGCCACTGGAGATGTGACCATAGGAGACGATACTTGTGTGACACATAGGTGTCTGATCAGCTGCCCATGCAGACTGGGGCATGTAAATGTGAAGTTCAGGCAGCTGTTCCCCATGCACAGCAGAGTGTGAGGGGCTCAGGTCCAGAGGGTAGTGTCACAGGTCTACCATATGTCCAATAGGTATGACCTGGACAGATGAGGGTTAAGAGGATGTGTTGTGGGGGGGATGTACATGTGCACTTGTGCAGCTCCAGGACTTGCATTCCCCATGACCTACTATTGTGACACAGTGCAGAGTGTTGTTGTCTGGCTGCAAAGTCATACATCACTGAGACAGTGATGTATGACTTTGCAGTCATGCCTCCGCCATGGCATGTGTCTACTGATTGGTGAGCCTGCAGGGGAGTGACATGTGCTACATGCACACCATAGTGGCGCTGGCTATCAGGACATGGGTGCATCATGGTGTCTGTCGCTGGTATGCATCACATGCATTTCCTATTTGACTCTGGGCATCCCTTTCATCCGGAAACCTGTACTGACTCAGTGGCAAGAGCTGTGATGTGTCCACACCGTGTCCTCTGCACTGTCCAACTACTGTGTACTTGGTGCATGTGTCAACACTGGGGTGTTGCAATCCAACAGACACCAGACAGATGGGTGCAAGGCCATGTGGGATGTGAGTGCCATGCTTGGCATCAGACTGACAATTGACTTCTCCTGTTCAATTAGGGCACTTTTAGCAATGTACAACTGATGATGCCAGGGCTTGCTCTGTGATGTGCTGTGCTCACAGTGGTGTGTGCGTTATGTGCAGGTGACTGATGTCTGTCTGTATCCCCATTGTTTGCAGATACATCCACGGCCACGGAAGGGGACAGCTCCACGGACCAGGAGGAGCCAGAGAGCCAGACTGGGTCAGCAGCCGAGGAGTGGTCGGAGGGACCCAGTGGCACGGAGGGCGAGGGGAGCCACACCGAGGAGTCCTCAGCAGCATCCACCTCAGCTGAGGACCAGAGCAACTCGGAGGATGACTCCCTTGTGGAGGCGGGTGTCAGCAGCCACCACACCACAGCTAGTGTTGCTGTCCCCGCCACCACCAGCACCACCACCGCCCTCCCATCGGCTCCCATTCCCCAGGTCCGTGGAGGCTCCCATGTCCGGGAGCGTGTTTCCTTTGGGCCAGGCACCGCACCCCCTGCCCCTGTGTCCCCTGCTGCCCTGAGTGAGGAGTCTGTGTACCTCCTTCGCCAGCTCCATGTAGGGCAGACAGCCATGCTGAGTGTCCTCCATGCGCACACCGCGCTGTTGACTCAGCTGGTGTCGTTCATGGAGGGCATCTCATCGGGCATGTCTGACCTACAGAGGGGCAATAGGTCCATGGACTCCTCCCTGACGGCAGCAGTGTCCCTCCTCAAACGGTCCCTCACCCCTCCTGCCTCTGCTCCATCCACACTCCCCAGCACCTTACCCGTCCCAAGCACACACACACCGGCACAGGCACACACCAGCACACACACATCCAGCACACTGACACACACGCCAATGACAAAACGCACACGCACGCACATTCAGGGGACTGAAGCCAGACTCACAGGGGATGGGGCCCTGGAACACACACACGCATCCACATGCACTGCGCAGTCCTCAGTTCCCTCTCCCTCCAAAGCACCCTCCCTTGCCTCACATGCAACCCCAAAGTCACAGCAGCTCTTCCTCTGTGACCTCGGCCTCTTCCCCACCGATGAAGCTGCTCCAGCATCCCGGGGGAAGAGGAAGCCCACCCACACGGAGCAGAGTGCCCCTCGCCCCCGGACACCCTCCCCCAGGCGCAGACGGACTGAGGCCCCCACCCGCAAGTCCCCCGGAGTGGTAAGAGCAAGACCCCGCCACCGCCCTGCAGCTCAGGCACAAGGTCTCCGTCCTCCATCCCTCAGGCCCCCACTGCACAGGTGCCCCCACCACACCCTGCCCCAGGTTCCCCCACCCACAGATATACCATCCCCAAGAGGATCAGGCCTTCTCCCCCTGCCACTTGCTCTCCCAGCACCACACCCCCGCTGCGCTTGTCTGTGCCACTGATGTGGTGAGGGTGTCCTCCCCCTCTGTCCCACCCACCTTGCCTGTTCCCCATTCTCCTCCCCTGGAGGTAGGCACTGCAGTGGAGTCCACTACCGCCCTGTCTGACTTGGGCACTGCAGTGGCGGACCTGTCCACCCCATCTGCAGGGTCCACTGCAGTTGTGCCGGCACCCACGACATCTGAGTCATGCCCCCCAGTTGTGCCGGCACACACCATGTCAGACACCTCCACTGCAGTTGTCAGTGGCTCTCCAGCACCCACCACCCCTTCCCTGACTCCCCCTGGTGAGCCCTGATCCTGTCCCTGCGGTGCCTGGCCTGCCCCCCGGTTGCCCCTCCTAGTGGATTGTCCCTGGTTTTGTGCAGGCATGCGTAGGGTGACATCTGCCAGTGTCACCCTGTTTGAACTTTGACAATGGACTGGCCATTGGCCTTTGCTCTATTTTTTCTGGACGTCGTTTTCAAACAACACATATGCTGAATAAAGCAACTTTCTTTTCTCTAGTGCTCATGCTTCAGATGTACATGTTGTTGGTGCTGCTAACCATGCCCTTGCTGCAGTGATGGTGATATCTGGTCTCATGATTATGAAGTGTTACTGTGCAGGAACCCATGTGGTCCAGGGGGAATGTGTCCTATCATGTGGTGTATCCATGTCATCAATAGCAGCATCTGAGGGTGTCATGTGTTCAGTATTTGGCAATGGGTTTCCTACTTACATTGGCAATTTCATATCTGTGGCTTCCACCCCTGCACATCTGTTGTGCCTGCCATCGTTGCATTTGTCTACTTCCCTGACCGTGTTGCCATCTCCAGTGGACATGCAGGTTTGGGCATCAATGGGGAAGGACTCATCCGTGTAGTCAGTGCAACATTGCTATACAAGTGTGTTGGATCTGTGCTGATGATTCCGTTGGCACATCCATGACCAGGCTGATGTGATGGGAGCCCTCATTTGGTGCTAATTGTTGATTGTGTGACCAAGTGCTCAGCTGACATGATGGGGCCCTACTGAGGCAACATATGGCACAGCTTTCCTCACACAGGAGTGGAGTCCCCTCATGGCAGTGTGTACACGTGTGACATTGCCTGCGCCCAAGGTGTGTGTTGTATGTGCATGTCTGTGTGTTCACTTCCATTCATCTGCGCATGCTGTGATCCCTAGTGTTGTACCTGTTTGTGATGCTTGCTGACTTGAGCTATGTTCCCCCAAAGTCTTCTCCCTGTGTTCTCTGTGATGTGGGTGCATGGCACATTACTGGTCATCAGGGTGTCACCCATAGGTGTGTTTTCGGTCAGGGCTGAGTTTGTGTGCAGACGCAGATGGGTCACAGTCAGGTTTCCCCTTGGCACTTGTTGTTTGCCCCTGTCATGTGATTTCCAGTTTGTGTTATCTTTCAGTGATTGTGACACGTTGTGTGTGTGACTGCTGGCACTCCTCAGGGTCCGGGCTGCAATGTTGGTTGTTGTCTATGTGTGTTCTTTGTGGGTGACCTTGGCTTCTTCATTGGTGTGTGACTGTGGCTGGGATCCCATTGGTCGGTGTGGTATTGCCGTCATGTCCATGTACAGCGTAGTGTGCAGTGTGTCAGACATTCAGGAGTCTTGTTGAGTGTCCATGTGTGATGTGTTTCTACACCTTGGTTCCCACCCACCACCCTGGAATAGTCATGGGTGCATGTGCAATGTCACCAGTGCATGTGTACTTCACTGCTGCACATTGTCAGAGGTCGAGGGGTGTGGTGTTGAGTGTGTGCAGATGAGAGTTGTTGCCCGGCTAGGCCCCTGCCTCCATGTTGGCCTTGGCTTACTGGCCATGCTGATTGATTTGTGCTTGTGTAGGTGTGATGGTAGTTTGTTGCTCAGGACACCTGACTGTGGTTCACAGTGTGAACGACATTTAGCTTTGTCATCACAGTGGTATTTTTATTCAGCCCAGGGTCACCACATTGTGGGGGCCCTGGGGGTGGTGCTGTGGTGTGTCTGTGTCTTGCTGTGTCAGTTGTTGTTCCTACGTGCCTGTGTGACATGTGTGTTTTGTGCTCCCTCTCATCTGACAATGCCTGCTTGCCCACATAGGGGATTTGGATCCATGAGTTACCTTAGTGTGGCAGTGTATGCACATCTGTATGATTGGTATTCAGCTCTCCTCATGTGTTGTGTGGTTGCCTGGGGACACTGGCACCCCCACCCCTCACCTGCTGTGTATGATGACAGTGTTGGTCTGCCTGTTTGTGTTTGTGCATCTGCACCACTGCATTGGCATATCTTGGGTGTGCCATTGGCTGTATGTTGTTTGGTGTGTTTCCCCTGCTGTCCCTGGGACTCCTAGGTCATCGGTCAGCACAGTGATCATGGTTTGTGTGTCCCATTGCTGCCATGGTATGGTATCTGTTCACCTCACATCTGCTGTCTCCACAGGATATCTGCATTTGTGTGCCCATTGGTGCAAATATGTGGTTCTGCATTCTGATGGTCACTTCTGTCATTGTGTCATTGATGACTGTTGACGGTCTCAGCCCCCATGGGTGTTGTTTGTCTGCACATGGCCAAAGGAATGTTTCATTTGCACTGCAGTATTTGGCTCCCCCAATTTATGTTGCAATGGGACACATACACTACTTTGCCACAGATGAGTTTTTGGTTCTGTGACCAGGAATGATCCATGCAGTTTGGCAGTTGCAGCTCTTTCTTTGTCAACAATTACCTTTTGGTCACTGTGATGATGAGGGTGTAGACCCCATTGCCACAATGGTCAAAATGTGCTTCAGCTATGGACCCCACACTTGCCTTTTGGTCACTGTGATGATGGGGGTTTAGACCCCATTGCCACAATGGTCAAAATGTGCTTCAGCTATGGACCCCACACTTGCCTTTTGGTCACTGTGATGATGGGGGTTTAGACCCCATTGCCACAATGGTCAAAATGTGCTTCAGCTATGGACCCCACACTTGCCTTTTGGTCACTGTGATGATGGGGGTTTAGACCCCATTGCCACAATGGTCAAAATGTGCTTCAGCTATGGACCCCACACTTGCCTTTTGGTCACTGTGATGATGGGGGTTTAGACCCCATTGCCACAATGGTCAAAATGTGCTTCGGCTATGGACCCCACACTTACCTTTTGGTCACTGTGATGATGGGGGTTTAGGCCCCATTGCCACAATGGTCATGGGCTGCTTGCATTGTGGGTGCCACACACATATATGTGTGGCACATGTGCTAGGGGGTCACATTGTATGTTCAAAGTCATGTTCGGTGTTGTAGGCATTTGACACAGCCTACACACGCTTGTCATGGTGGTGGGGGATGTCTTAATCTTGCATTCCCTAGGTTGTGGTGTGCTTGTTGTGTCATGCATTGTCCATCCTATGAGTGGGGGTGGTAGTAGTGGTAGGCATCCAGCCCCCCTGGCTAAGGGTGGTAGTAGTGGTAGGCATCCAGCCCCCCTGGCTAAGGGTGGTAGTAGTGGTAGGCATCCTGCCCCCCTGGGTGAGGGTGGTAGTAGTGGTGGGCATCCTGCCCCCTGGCTAAGGGTGGTAGTAGTGGTAGGCATCCAGCCCCCCTGGCTAAGGGTGGTAGTAGTGGTGGGCATCCTGCCCCCTGGCTAAGGGTGGTAGTAGTGGTAGGTATCCTGCCCCCCTGGGTGAGGGTGGTAGTAGTGGTAGGCATCCTGCCCCCCTGGGTGAGGGTGGTAGTAGTGGTAGGCATCCTGCCCCCCCTGGGTGAGGGTGGTAGTAGTGGTAGGCATCCTGCCCCCCTGGCTAAGGGTGGTAGTAGTGGTAGGCATCCAGCCCCCCTGGCTAAGGGTGGTAGTAGTGGTGGGCATCCTGCCCCCCTGGCTAAGGGTGGTAGTAGTGGTAGGCATCCAGCCCCCCTGGCTAAGGGTGGTAGTAGTGGTAGGCATCCTGCCCCCCTGGCTAAGGGTGGTAGTAGTGGTGGGCATCCTGCCCCCCTGGCTAAGGGTGGTAGTAGTGGTGGGCATCCTGCCCCCCTGGCTAAGGGTGGTAGTAGTGGTGGGCATCCTGCCCCCCTGGCTAAGGGTGGTAGTAGTGGTAGGCATCCAGCCCCCCCTGGCTAAGGGTGGTAGTAGTGGTGGGCATCCTGCCCCCCTGGCTAAGGGTGGTAGTAGTGGTGGGCATCCTGCCCCCCTGGCTAAGGGTGGTAGTAGTGGTAGGCATCCTGCCCCCCTGGCTAAGGGTGGTAGTAGTGGTGGGCATCCTGCCCCCTGGCTAAGGGTGGTAGTAGTGGTGGGCATCCTGCCCCCTGGCTAAGGGTGGTAGTAGTGGTAGGCATCCTGCCCCCCTGGCTGAGGGTGGTAGTAGTGGTGGGCATCCTGCCCCCCTGGCTAAGGGTGGTAGTAGTGGTGGGCATCCTGCCCCCTGGCTAAGGGTGGTAGTAGTGGTGGGCATCCAGCCCCCCTGGCTAAGGGTGGTAGTAGTGGTGGGCATCCTGCCCCCTGGCTAAGGGTGGTAGTAGTGGTGGGCATCCAGCCCCCTGGCTAAGGGTGGTAGTAGTGGTAGGCATCCTGCCCCCCTGGCTAAGGGTGGTAGTAGTGGTGGGCATCCAGCCCCCCTGGCTAAGGGTGGTAGTAGTGGTAGGCATCCTGCCCCCCTGGCTAAGGGTGGTAGTAGTGGTAGGCATCCAGCCCCCCTGGCTAAGGGTGGTAGTAGTGGTGGGCATCCTGCCCCCCCTGGCTGAGGGTGGTAGTAGTGGTGGGCATCCTGCCCCCCTGGCTAAGGGTGGTAGTAGTGGTAGGCATCCAGCCCCCCTGGCTGAGGGTGGTAGTAGTGGTGGGCATCCTGCCCCCTGGCTGAGGGTGGTAGTAGTGGTAGGCATCCAGCCCCCCTGGCTAAGGGTGGTAGTAGTGGTGGGCATCCAGCCCCCCTGGCTAAGGGTGGTAGTAGTGGTGGGCATCCTGCCCCCCTGGGTGAGGGTGGTAGTAGTGGTGGGCATCCTGCCCCCCTGGCTAAGGGTGGTAGTAGTGGTAGGCATCCAGCCCCCCCTGGCTAAGGGTGGTAGTAGTGGTAGGCATCCAGCCCCCCTGGCTAAGGGTGGTAGTAGTGGTGGGCATCCTGCCCCCCCTGGGTGAGGGTGGTAGTAGTGGTGGGCATCCTGCCCCCCTGGCTAAGGGTGGTAGTAGTGGTAGGCATCCAGCCCCCCTGGCTAAGGGTGGTAGTAGTGGTGGGCATCCTGCCCCCCTGGCTAAGGGTGGTAGTAGTGGTAGGCATCCTGCCCCCCCTGGGTGAGGGTGGTAGTAGTGGTGGGCATCCTGCCCCCCTGGCTGAGGGTGGTAGTAGTGGTAGGCATCCAGCCCCCCCTGGCTAAGGGTGGTAGTAGTGGTGGGCATCCAGCCCCCCCTGGCTAAGGGTGGTAGTAGTGGTAGGCATCCTGCCCCCCTGGCTAAGGGTGGTAGTAGTGGTGGGCATCCTGCCCCCCTGGCTAAGGGTGGTAGTAGTGGTGGGCATCCTGCCCCCCTGGCTAAGGGTGGTAGTAGTGGTAGGCATCCAGCCCCCCTGGCTAAGGGTGGTAGTAGTGGTGGGCATCCTGCCCCCTGGCTAAGGGTGGTAGTAGTGGTAGGCATCCAGCCCCCTGGCTAAGGGTGGTAGTAGTGGTAGGCATCCTGCCCACCCTGGGTGAGGGTGGTAGTAGTGGTGGGCATCCTGCCCCCTGGGTGAGGGTGGTAGTAGTGGTAGGCATCCAGCCCCCCTGGCTAAGGGTGGTAGTAGTGGTAGGCATCCAGCCCCCCTGGCTAAGGGTGGTAGTAGTGGTAGGCATCCAGCCCCCCTGGCTAAGGGTGGTAGTAGTGGTAGGCATCCTGCCCCCTGGGTGAGGGTGGTAGTAGTGGTGGGCATCCTGCCCCCCTGGGTGAGGGTGGTAGTAGTGGTAGGCATCCAGCCCCCCTGGCTAAGGGTGGTAGTAGTGGTAGGCATCCAGCCCCCCTGGCTAAGGGTGGTAGTAGTGGTAGGCATCCTGCCCCCTGGGTGAGGGTGGTAGTAGTGGTGGGCATCCTGCCCCCTGGCTAAGGGTGGTAGTAGTGGTAGGCATCCAGCCCCCCTGGCTAAGGGTGGTAGTAGTGGTGGGCATCCTGCCCCCTGGCTAAGGGTGGTAGTAGTGGTAGGCATCCAGCCCCCCTGGGTGAGGGTGGTAGTAGTGGTGGGCATCCTGCCCCCCTGGGTGAGGGTGGTAGTAGTGGTAGGCATCCAGCCCCCCCTGGCTAAGGGTGGTAGTAGTGGTAGGCATCCAGCCCCCCCTGGCTAAGGGTGGTAGTAGTGGTGGGCATCCTGCCCCCCTGGCTAAGGGTGGTAGTAGTGGTGGGCATCCTGCCCCCTGGCTAAGGGTGGTAGTAGTGGTAGGCATCCTGCCCCCCTGGCTAAGGGTGGTAGTAGTGGTGGGCATCCTGCCCCCTGGCTAAGGGTGGTAGTAGTGGTAGGCATCCAGCCCCCCTGGGTTGGGGTGGTGGTGCGCATTCAGGCCCCTGTGTGCATATGTGGCATTGGTGATGGGCATCCCGCCCCTATGGTGCTGCTGTTGCTGGTGTAAGTATATTCAGAATCCCCGTGTATGTGTGTGATGTGTCGTGTACGTGTTGTATGTGTTTTGTGGTTGGTGTCTGGCTTACCTTCTGCGCCGTACGCGTCCGTGCCTGTTCCGGTAGTAGATGTAGAATATTGGTATGATCGGGACGAAGGGATTCATGGTTGGTTCATGTCGTTCGTCCTTCTCGTTGCTTCGCGTCGTCCTCGTCGCTTCGCTTCGTCCTCGTCGCTTCGCGTCGTCCTCGTCGGTGCCGTGTTCGTCTCGTAGCCGTGGATCGTGTTGTGGCGCGATTCGGAGCTTATGTGCGCCTCTCCCGGATGCTTTGACGTGCCGTGCGTAGCGGCGGGTTCGGCGCGTGCGGGAGGCGCATCGTACTTGTCCGGCCGGACGGGGCTGCATTTTTCCTTCCGTGCGACTCGATTCGGCGTTTCCGGATTCGCCTCGGTCGGAGAACAGGACCTGGTTTGGGTGAGTACGGCTCGGCCGGAATTTTTGCTGTTGTGCGCATCGTACTTGCTCGTTCGGTGTGCTGTACGGATCGGTCGGGAAACAGGCTTTCGCATGGCTTTTTTCCCGGCCGAATAGTATTGGGTGCGCCTCCGACCGAGATCGGAATCGGCCCCGTAGTATTGAAACGCTTAGAGCAAGCACTTCGCTTTATTCCTAAGCCTATTTACAATTTAAACAAAGAAGAATTCTCGTCTTTGAAATCTTTAACCGAGAATAAAGCTATAACAATAAAAAGCTGCGACAAAGGTGGTGGCATTGTGGTCATCAATTCTGATGACTATGAACAAAAAATGCTTTCTATGTTAAATGATCAAACTTTCTATTCTAGAATAACATCTAATCCCATACATAAAATATCTAAAAAGATACAAGTCATAACGAATCAGGCATTAAATGCAAATCATATTACCTTAAAAGAATATGAGTATTTAAACAACTCGAAAGGTAAAACAGCATGTTTTTGTGGTACTCCGAAAATACATAAAAATGTTAATGACCCCCATATCGTCCAATAGTATCAACCATTGGTACAGTTACAGAACCCATATCGAAGTTCATAGACAATCAGATAAGACCTTTCATTTCTAAAATTCAGTCTTATATTAAAGATACTAGGGCAATGATCAACAAGGTAGAGAATTTGAAATTTAATCCATATACTGATATTTTAGTGACTCTAGATATAGAGTCACTATACAGTAACATCCCACAAAAAGAAGCATTGGAAGCGACTGTATGGTTTATAGAAGAATTTGATATTCCTTGTTCCAAACCGTTTTTAATTGAATGCCTAAATGTAGTTCTGACTGAAAATATTTTTGAATTTGGTCAGCATTTATTCCGCCAAATTAAAGGTGTAAGTATGGGGGCTTCAAAAGCACCATCTATAGCGAATATCTATATGGCCCTTTTCGAGAGCAAGTATATTTATAATGAAATTGCCCCATTTTTTTAATCCGTTTCCCATTGGTCCAGATACATAGATGACATTTTCTTTATCTGGACCACTGGGGAAGAAAGTCTACAAGAATTTTTACTGTGTCTTAATTTGGCAGATAATAATCTCAGATTTACAGCAAATATTAGTACACAAGAGGTAGAATTCTTAGATATTTTGATCAGACATAAACTAGGCATTTTGGAAGTAGATTTATTTGTTAAACCTACTGCAAGGAATACACTTTTGCATTTCAAAAGTTATCTTCCACGCACTCAGAAACAAAGTATTCCTTTTTCCCAATTTTTAAGAGTACGACGGAATTGTACAAATCTATCGGATTTTGACTCGCAAGCTTCTGTGATGAAAGCGAAGTTTTTAGCAAGAGGATACCCCCACCGTTTGGTGAGGGAATCCTATAAACGAGCTAGATTCTATGACAGGGATCATCTCCTTAAATCAGCTACAAACTCACAATCCAACCAATTGGAATGTGTTACAAAACATTCCACCTTGAATGCTAAAGTTAAGCAAATCATCAATTCCAATTGCCATATTTTAAACAGTGATCCAGAACAAAGGAATACAATTAACAAACCGCTGTTTGCATATCGCCGAAATAAAAACATTAAGGACATGATCGTACATTCACGATTCAGTTCCCATTCTTCCAGGCCACTTTTTATTCAAAAAACCATTAATGGTAGTGTACCTGTCAAAGGAACTGTGAAATGTTCATCTTGTAAATCTTGTGAGACAGTCATGGAAGGAGAAACCCTGATACATAATGGTTTTACCATACAAGCACAACAACTATGGAACTGTAAAACTCAAAATGTGATTTACTTAATTCTTTGTCCATGCCAATTAGGCTATGTTGGTGAGACATCTAGAACTATTCAAACGAGAATCACTGAACATCGCTCTGCTATTAGGACAGCTAAATTAACTGCACCTCTAGTTAAACATTATATAGACTTCAATCATAAACCAGAAGACATGCGATGGAGAATATTGGAAAAGATCCATATGTCAGATGATAAAGGCGGAATGCAAATCCGCAAAAGAGAGAGGTCTACTGGATCTTCTCTCTCTATACTTTAAAAAAAGGATTAAACAACGAATTACCTTGGGAACATGCAATTATATGAAAATGTTAGTTCCGGTTCTTTTAGAAAAACGGTTCAACAGAAAGGAACTTCCTTTTAATTAGGTAGGTTTTAGTAAAAATAACTGTTAGATATCCTAGACAAGCATGTTTTTAATAATGTGTCTCATAGCGGGTCCATTCTAAAATTGATTAGAGTTGAGAAAAGAAAAAGATTTTAAATACATTTAGGATTTTAAATCTTAGGAAATAACAATCTGCAATTTTATATATATGAAATGTCTTAATATGATATTTGCACATTTAAAAGGATTTTAGTTCTTAGAGTTGTTAAGCTACAATAAGAACTAATAAAGTTAAGTTGATTATATTTTAGGAAGCAAAAACCTGCACTAACATGATAGAAGAAGTTCGTAGTCCAGGGCACTTTAAATCGCCTTGTATATTGATTGTTGTCAACATACAACATAGATTAATAAAGTTGAGTTTAAACAATCAAGGAAGTAGGAACTTGTATTACTAAAATAGAACGCCTCGCATTCTAGCACATTTTAAGTCGTTTGCCCACGTTAGCAAGAAGCAACCAATGAGCACACTCGGTACGTGATAAACACGTCATGACGGCCCGTATAGACCACCTGACGGGAAACAGAAGAGATCTTCACTATTTAAACCAATGAGAAGGTCTTTTGAAATTGATGAAGGAAGCGGTATTGACGAGACGCTCGTAGCCATTTTGGACGGCACTCTGCCAACGTTGGTCTTTCACTAAATAAGTAAGTTAAATTAGAAGGTAGAAACAAAATAGACTACGATAGTAGGCAGCATGCAACATTAGGAGGGAGTATGATTGTAAGCTTGGCCCTTTCCCTTTATCTCTCTCATTTAGGAAGCTAATATCAAATAACGGAGGTTCGTCATCAATATGGACCGTCAACATTAATTTTTCACGTAATTTTATCCCGAACTTGGTAAGACACACTTACGTTTTGCTATATTTCGTGAGAATTATAAAGCTTAATTAATTATATTCAAATATTTTGTGCAACTTACTTTAAAGAATCTATGGCAGTGGAATATAAGAACAAGGTTGCAATAACTGTACCCAGTTACTGCAAACATAATGAAACGAAGGGAAAAGATATTACTTACTACTCTTTTCATGCCCTGCTTTATATCCACAAATTAGGACAAAGAGACATGAATATAGAGTAACGACAAAAGTGTTACTAATGTAAAAATATAATTAAATGAATGTAAAATACTGCAGTCCTCCGCAAGCCAAACACTGCATTTCTTCGTAAGCTTGTTGAAATTCTGATATTAGAATGAATTCTTCATATAATTGCGTTTTATCTTTTAGATAACACAAACAAAAAACTATTGTTTCATGAAGCGACAGAGGCTCTAAAGAAACAAATATATATATATACCCGTGAAGCACAGATTGAGGGTAATACTTATTCTTGCTTACATAAAATCTTATAGAATAATAGATCTTATTTTTACCTTAACTAATTATGTGGATCATTGCAGATTTGAACTCATTCGATATATCAAATCGAATGTACCAACCTTTACTCAAGAGAAGGCCATCTAATAAGCCTTGAAAGTAAGCATTATCATAGAAATTTCTAACACTAGGATGATATAAGTTTGGAAGTGGTACTGTTTAACCGTTTTTTCTCTCTTGGTAATTCACTCTATTTTCTTCTTTTTTACAATTCACTTTCCATTTCTTCAACTTCATTCACTCCATATTTTTTCCTGTGATAGTTGGTTTGCTAAAATGAAGGCATAAAAAATATATCTGCTGTGTGTTTTTATTTTTTAAAAAAGAAAAAAATGTGATTCTCAGTGTGTTTTATTAATTATTGTTTTTAGGTGAATTTGTGGCAATTCCTGACGAAGGCGCTACTGCGCCGAACGCGCGTCGAAGATTTACTTTCTGCCACCTATGGTTTTTAATTGAAGATTTATTTTCTGCCACTTATGGTTTTTAATTGTATCTTAGACAGTTCGTACATGTATTGAATGATTGTATAACGTTGATTCATGTATGGTATTTTACAATGTCATTAATCTGATGTCTTTTTAAATCGTTTTCCATATTATTATTGTACTCAATTGATCGAGATTAAAAATTTATATTAAAATATATCCTTTTTTCTTTTTCCTTTTCCTTTTACACTGAGTTTCTTCTTTTTAAAAGTCACATCGTTATGTTTGAAAATTTGCATATTGCCTAGGAATCTATTTTCGACTGTTCATTGTCCTGCCTGACAGCGTGAAGTGACAGCTCGTTGAACACTGTCACAGATTCTGATATAACTTTTATTGTTTAGTGCTTCATTAAAATACAATGATGGATGTTTTCAAGATCAGAAGACGCCAAAAAATTCCAAAACGTGAGACAGGAAGTCAAAGGCATCATTATATCGCATTGTGTTTTTATTTAAGGCCTGATTTGGAGTTTGGCGGATGGATACTCCATCACAAACGTGACAGATATCCCGTTTGTCTCATCACAAGTGTGTTAGGATGTAATGCACTTGGAATAAGGTGGTCTGGATATACGCCATGTTTGTTATGAGTACCAGTCTGCCAACCTCTAAACCAGGCCCTGAATTTTCTAAATTTGGAGCCTTGCCAGTGCTCTTAAACTGGCAGGAGTCTGTTTTCTTGCACTTGCATAGCTCCCTACTGTTTAAAAAGTGGGTGTACCACAGGAGTGGATACCATTGAGCAGTATGGTGAGGAGGTCCAGTGGTCTGTATTGAGGATATGTTTATGAATATATGGGGGCGTGGCCTGTCATCATGGCCGCCTAGACGTGTTTTAGGCGAGCTCCGCGTGGCAGCCTGTTGTAAATGGGAATCCTGCATTATCCTTGGGAAAAACTGATCCCGGATCGTAACCTGTAGGAAGCAGACCGACGCACACATACCGATGGAGGCTGCAGGGGCGAGGATAATCTTCTAACTCCTGAAGTAGCGGGGCTTTTCGGAGTCCGTGGAGGTGCCATATAGCCCTGAGGGGACTGGGGGAGTAGACCTCTCTCACAGTGAAAGACTGAGTGCCGGATGTCCCGGAAACTGCCCCCGAGGGTCGTCAAGAAGCGGAGAGTGAAAGCGGGGTTCTGAGGTGGTGATCTCGATCCTGGAGCTGTGCACGGGTGGCGGTCTGGCCGCCGCAGTCTGGAGGCGAAGCCCTGGGCCCGGCTGTAGAGGAATCCTCTTGATCCCACCCCTGTGCAGAGCGGCCGGGAGAGGTCCCGTTGCTGGGGACCAGAACCTGCTGTGAGGGGAAGGTGAGAGCCCCCCGTGCGAGCTTGAGTGCTGGCGTGGCCCAGTCCGGGGCACTGTATGGAGAAGAGATACTGCCCGGGCCTGGGAAATAATGAGCTGGTGCGGGACCCCTCTGATTGGTAGCTGAGGGGGACTGAGGAACGGGACTCGATTGGCCCTCAGGCGGAGCACATTGGGTGCAGACCTGGTCATGGATGCGGCGCGTCAGACATTATTCGGACTCCCCCGACCATGATCTACAGCGGGCCTGACCCGGCTGTCCTGGGGGACTGGGGACCGTTTACATCTCTCTCTACTGGCGAGTTTTGGAGGGGCAATATAAATCCACATAGCAAGGATGAGTGGCATCTGACGCAGGGCGCTCATCCTGAGTGGGTTTGAGGCATTGTGGCCTGCACAGCTCAATCAGCGGGCTGTTGATAACACAACTGGGGAACATATGAACAGACGTTATCAGTGGTGTGGACTGCGTGGAGTACATTGGAGGTAGATGCACCCTACGACAGCGCGACCCCAGGGTGGCGAATAGCAGCGGCGCTGTGGTGACGGTGAGGGGGACAGTCTGAATTGAGTGGCGCCAGGGGGAGCAAGCCGGAGTGGTGGAAGAGACGATCCAGGGTCCCACCTTTGTGGTTCTGTAAAGGGACGAAGGCTTCTGAGGAGATCCCTGAGGACGCCGCCGGTGCATGGAGACGGACAGCCTGGTTGGTGAAGTGATTGGGAGGTTCCCGCCTCAAACTTCCTGACGGTAGATTGATTTGCTTCTGCCCGATGTCTTGTCACGCGGGAGGAGAGAGAGGTGCACAGCGGTTGAAGGCGCAAGACCTTTGTTGGGGTACGTCCTGGTACGAGGGGACGCAGACCGAATACACCTCTCCCGGGGAGGAATTACACGGACTACCCTAACACAGCTCGAGGGCCAGTATGGGGAAAGATAAAACGGCGAAATCACAAGCTAACAAAATTTCGAACTATGCTCAACCTATATTCCATGGTCCGGAGAACAGAAGTGATGACCCTATAACGGAGAAGGAAACAATGGAGGAACCTACTGAGAACGCTCCAACACTGATGGATGTTATTAGGGCTGTCCAATCCACTAGGGACAATATGATTAAGAAAATCGACGCAGTGGCCATAGATGTTAATCTACTAAGATGCGACCTGAGGAAAGTTTCTGACAGGGTGACGACCACCGAGAAAGACACGGAGGCCCTTAAGAAAGAAGTTAAAAATCTCAGTGACACGGTGGTGGAACTGAAGCGTCATGTGATCAGGCTTGATGACTGAGCGGAAGATGCAGAAGGTCGCTCCAGAAGAGAGAATCTGCGATTTGAGGGATTTCCAGAAAAAGCGGAAGGGCCAGATGTGGGCCTGTTCTTGGAGGACTGGATTACTCAGGAAATGGCTCCCAAACACTTGTCGAAGTTCTTCAGCGTGGAACGGGCGTACAGGGCATTGGCTGCCCCTCCTAGACCTGGGGCGCCTCCTCAAGCCATAATTGCAAAACTAGTCAACTTCCGGGATAGGGACCTTTTACTTCAGCTTTCACGCAGTGGCAAACGATACTTCTTTGAAGGACATTCTATAGCAATATTCCCGGATTACACCCAACGGGTTCAGGAACAGCGGAAAACCTACATTAATGTAAAGAGGAGACTGAGAGACTTGAATTTAAAATACAGCCTCATGTTCCCGGCGAAGCTCAGGGTGGAGAATGAGGGAAGAACATTATTCTTCTTCTCTGCAGGAGAGGCAAGCGATTGGCTGGATGCCAGGCCCCGGACGGCAGACGCCTGGTCCCTTCTACGAGTTCCAACGGGACGCCATCCTCGCTCCCCTCCTCGAGAGGTCGGAGCAGTTCACACGACAGAAACCGCAGAAAAGGACAATGCGCTTGGGTCGGATATCGGTCAGGCAAGATGGCACGTTGAGGCCTCTGATTCAGAGGCGGTCCCAGACTCAGTGGCCGCGAGTCAGGACATTGGGCGGGGAGCAGACGGAACAGGCATTGCTTGTGAATGAACTCCATGTACCGGACAATACCTGCTGAAATGTTGAGATAAGTCCTGTTTATAGTACTGATATGATGAGGTTGACTTTGCTAATCGATATGGTTATACTATGGGTCCTTGGGAGGTCTCCACCTTCCCGACGAAGGGGACCATTCCCCTGTTGGCTCTATTTAGTCCCTCCTCTGTGGCCTATTCTCAATGTGTAATAGATATGGCTTGGGGGTCAGTCGGCGGGTTTGATCGGGTGGGATCACGGGCGGCAACGGGAGCAGCGACGCCCCCATTAGAGACTAGGGTCGTCGGGGAAGCTTGAGAGGAATCTCGCGCCCCAGCGTCACCAACTCTCCTGCACAGCGTTTGGTAGACACATTCTCTGTTACATTGGATAACGGAAGCTTGAGTCAATGTCTTAAGCGCAGTATGCTGTTTTTGGAATGTCTAAGGGAAGGGGGTAGTGGGTGGCTTGGGGCAGTACCTATTATTTGGTGAGGAGAACAGGAGTCGTGAGTACCAAGTTATAATACTGCCCAGGGGTGGGGGAGGGATAAAAGTTTGTTCACTGTATATAAGTTGTAGTTGTTATATGGGCACTAACAGAGTCACACAGGATTACACTCGGCTACACGGGCTGGGAAACTATCAGGATGGGCACACTGGCCTTTGGGGCATGGTTGGGAGGCGCTTATTGTACTATTACTATGACAGTGCAAACGTTGAAGGTCCTTAGCTGGAACGTCCATGGGATAGTGGGTCTGGATAAGCGTCGACGGATACACGCCTTTCTGAGAAGATATAGGGTAGCAATAGTGGGACTGCAGGAAACACACATATGGGGGACTACAATACAGAGTCTACGAAGGCGGTGGAGGGGACAGATCTACGCCACATCGTATTCGGGCTTTGCAAGGGGGCACTTATATGGGTGGTGCCGGGGTCCCGTTCCAGCACCTCCACCATGTTCTGGACCCGGAAGGACGATATGTTATCCTATTTGGGAGAGGGGAAGGGAGAGAAATATGTGTGATTAATGTTTATGCCCCCAATTTGGATTGTCCTGATTTCTTTCCGACTGTCCTAAAGGTGGCTGCTCTGTACGTGGGAGCTGAGATCCTTCTTTTTGGGGATTTTAATTGTATATTTGATGGGGACTTAGATAGGGAACCCCCTAGAGATCCCACCAAGCCTCGCATGCTGAGATCCCTCAGAGGTATCCTGCAAGGCATGCAACTCCGAGATGAATGGCGAGCTCGTACTTCCACAAAGAGGGAGTTCTCCTGTTATACCCCTGCAGCCCAGGTCTTCTCCCGCATTAACCATTGCTGTCTCTCCGCGGGCTTGTCCGCTGCCACGCAGACCCTTTCATACTTACCGAGGTATCTCTCAGATCACGCACCGTTACTATTGACCTTGCCTAGCGGACGTGGACGTCCACCCATTCCGTTATGGCGATTTCGGGCGGAGGCCCTTACGGACCCCCATATGTGCAGACCGTGACTGAGGCACTTGGTCATTACTTTGGGGAAAACTGGGGATCCACGGCTTCTAGGTCCATGGAGTGGGAGGCAATGAAGGTCGTTGTTAGAGGGGTCTGCATGCGGACGACATATGGGGTCCGGCAACAGCTCAGTTCGGATATCGTCACTTTAGAAAAACGTATACAGTCTCTAGAGCATACACTATATAAGACACCAGCTGACATGGCAGAGTGGACACGGCTTCGGGGTGATCTTCTCGAGGCCTGGTCGAGATTGAAGAAACATAATTATACCACGTACAGGCAACGACTGTACATGGAGGGGGACAGATCGGGGCACTTTTAGCACGACTTATTCGCACGGAGACGGTACAGACTCCGGTGTTGAAGCTTCGTACTACCATGGGGAATAAGGTGTACACTCAAGATGCGATCATACAGGAATTTGCTACTCACTTGCATCAGACATGCTCCACTATGACACAGACTACCTCACAGACATTACAGGACTTCTTAGGGAACATAACACTCCCTACCTTGGAGGAGGATGACGCTATAGCACTGGGTGCGCAACTCACAAGGGACGAAATACTAGCCGTGATCCACAAATTACAACCTGGAAAGTGCCCAGGAAGTGACGGTCACGCCGCCGAATTTTATAAGAAGTTTGTCCTACAGCTGGTGGATCATTTGCTGGCAGTTTATGATGAGGCTCTGGATACGGCGTCTCTTCCTGCCACTATGATGGAAGCGCTAGTGTCCATGATTTTAAAGCCAGACAGGGATCCCCTCTCACCAGATTCTTATAGGCCCATCAATATTGATGAAAAAATTCTGAGCGGGGTGTTAGCGGCGCGCCTCTTACCATATATGACTCGATTGGTCCACCCAGACCAAGCTGGGTTTGTTCCTGGTCGCAATACAACACATAACCTGCGCAGACTTGTGCATGTTTGGCATGCGCCACACCTGCGGGGAGAGGATTGGGCTTTGTGTCTCTTAGATACTCGACAGGCCTTCGACTCTGTTGAATGGGACTATATGTGGACGGTGCTTGAGCGGATGGAACTGGGAGATAGCTATTTAGGATGGCTCAAACTGTTATATAACAAGCCCAAAGCCCGGGTCCGCCTTCGCAACCAGGTGTCGGAAAGCTTGGAGCTTCAGAGGGGTACTCGGCAGGGCTGCCCCCTGTCGCCGCTCCTTTTCAGTCTTGCAATGGAGCCCTTGGCGCACTCCCTGAGGGGTAGGATGGTGCACAGGTGGATCCGACTGGGGGCGACACCCCACGTGGTATCAATGTATGCAGATGATACCCTGGTATACCTTCGGCGTCCAACGGAAGCGGTTCCCTACAGGAGCTAACTGACTTTGGAATATTGTCAGGGCTTCGTCTCAACCCGGGCAAGTCTAAGCTTTTCCCAATGGGGAACCTGATGGGTAAAGAGGAGAGTGAGCTACCCGAGGTGGGGATGGCCTGGATTAGAGACTCGACACGCTATCTTGGGATTAGGCTTTCCCACACCTGGGAGACCTACCTGGAGGGCAATGTGGGGCGCTGCGTGGAGGACATTCGCAATTCGATTGCATTTTGGAAGGATTTGCCCCTCTCCCTGATGGGACGGGCAGCACTGATTAAAATGGTGATCCTCCCACGGTGTTTATACACCATGCAGAATTCTCTATACCGTATTCCATGGATCTATTTTCGTACTCTGGATCACCTACTGGTGGATCTCCTTTGGGGGACCAAGAGGAAAAGGGTGAAACTAGACACCTTACAGAGAACATGGGAAGGGGGAGGATTGGAGGTTCCTAGATTGGACTTTTATTATATGGCGACACAACTACAGCACGCCGTTCAGTGGCTGGATGGGGGGTACAATTGGGAGAAGCGGTTATTGGAGGGCAGCTATGGGGGGACCCCTCTCCCGGAGCTTCTCATGGTGGGGTCCCGAGTGCCGGAGAGGCTTCCATATATTATACGACATGTGGCCGGTATTTGGGAACTTGCAATCAAAAAAGTGGTGAAAAGAGCACCATATGCCCCGGAGGCTCCGCTGTGGGCGGTGGTACCGTTCAAACAAATCAGCCAAACTATGTCCATTCTTAGATGGACGGAGGGGGATTGCTCCATGATGGGAGATCTATATATGGGTCAAAAGTTCATTACCAGAGAGGAGGCGGAAAACATGTTTGGACTAGGTGGAGGGCAATATCTCCAGCATGCCAAGATCTCAGCGGTCGCGCGAGAGGTGTGGCCGACGTTTCCGGAGGAGCCGCCCACTACTGCTACACTTCAGGCTCTGGTGACTTTGGCGGGGGGACATAGGCTGGTATCGCACATATATAAGGCACTGAGGGGGGACCTGGTTACACCCCGCTCCTATTCAAGCTAAGTGGAATGGGATCCTGGGGGAGCCCCTGACAGATTTGGACTGGCAAAAGGTACACAACGGGGTAAAAACTATAAGTTCAAACACTAGATTTAAACTAACACAATTCAATATAGTGCACCAAACTTACATGACACCGAGTGTACTATATAAAATATACCCGGATCGCCCCGCAGGGTGCCCCAGATGCGGGCTCGACGATGCTCGGTTTCTACATATGATATGGGAGTGTCCGGGATTGGGGATCTTCTGGGAGTCAGTATAGGAGACCTTACGGCGAGTGACAGGGTGGTCATTGCCCCGCACTATACAAGGGATATTGCTGGGATTACTCCCTAGACCCAAGGGGAAAAAGCTTACACGCAGGTTCATACAACTGGGACTGGTTTTGGCTAAGAGAAGGATCGCAATAGCAGGATGAGTCAGCGGCCTCCCCAGACGAAACAGTGGACTGGAGATCTACGGGAGTGGGGGACGGCAGAGCTGATCCGGATGAGACGAGTTCGCAAAAATGAAAAACCGGAAGAGGATGCAACGGCGTGGTATGCCATGATTACGGATATGCAGGGAGGGGAGGGCCTTACCTCACAAGCGGTAGATGAACAAAATAATGATGATAATAACTCTGAGGAGATAACAGGCCCGCAGGCCTAGCAGGCCCTGAGTGTAGTGTAGATATCTTCACATATATTTAGTACCTGCCCTGGAGAAAGGCAGCAGGATAGAGATTGTTCCATGTGTGACTCGGGGGGAGGGGAGGGGTAGTTAGAGTTACGACGTTATGTTTTCTTGATAAGATTGATCAATATATGTTTTAGTACAATGCTATATGTATGGATACAAATGTGAAGGAATTATGTTTTCAAGTCCTTTTTCTTGTAGGATGGGATTATATCCGTGAGAGAAACTTATATGTAAATTTACATACAGAACGTAAGGTTGGCTCAGAGTATTGTACTATGTATGCAAGATTAAACTAATAAAAACAAATTTAAAAAAAAAAATGTTTATGAATCTATGGCTAAACATCATATGGTATAGTACTGAAAAATCATTAAAACAATCAATGAACTTCCAGCTCACTTTGAGAGTGCTCTTACAATTTCAGTCAAACAAGGTCTAATCCAACTTTCAATGGAGTATTTTCCCTATAAATATGAGGAGCGTGTTCTGAAGCTGATTTGTGTGTGCTTTGCCTGTTTGTGCGATCCATCCATGAAATCTAATTACCAGTTTAGCACATCCCAAAAATATTTAATTGTGCCTTTGAGAAGTGGTTCGTGATTCTGGAGCTAGTAAATTTGTTTCCCCCTTTCTTGCCAGGAAATCTTTCCATTTTTCAACCTTCAATGTAAAAAGTAGAAATTGTGATGTTATAGCTGGAAGGCACGGTCAAGTAGGAGGTAAGTTCTTTGTTTTCTGTTGGGCCTCAGGGACAGTGGAAGGGAAAATGGAGCCCGGATAGGATCTACCTGCTGTTGCTGTCTCACACTTTCCACTCCAGACCACACATCAACATTCTATTACATCATTTACTCTCAGCATTACAGACACCAGCTCAGACATACAGGGAATGGAGACACACATGAAGCTACGCGTGGCACTTCTACCACTGGGGCAGGGGAAACACATTTGCTCAGTTTTGCTGGTTGGGGTAGAAGAGTTCTCTCAACTATCTGGTTCCTTTTACACTGAGCATACAAAACTGAAAAAAACGGATCTATTATTGACCTTAGAAATGACAAATTATTACATCCTTTTTTAAGACTCAGCATTTCCCATTGATAATTTAACGTCTTGCTGCTTTCTGTAGTTTCAGGCATTGCCTCAGTAACACTGAGCCACACAGACCTAATAACAAAACAGAGCCAAGAAAAGTAATGGCCCTCAAGAATACCATGGCGTTGTAAATTGAAAATGCATTACTCGCTTTGAGCTAAACAAATTCTGTTATCAAAAGTACTGCATGCCTTGTAGAACTATTCTGTGATGGAATAACATCCTCAGGAATATATTGTGGACCTGTGAGCTTCTTTATGCTTGGAGCCCACAGAAAGGAAACAAAATATTGTGCCAGAGGCCTGTTCCACCCAGGCAGAGTTTTGTGGCCTTTGCTATTGCATGCTAATTGAACAAAGTCCTAGCACTATACAAAACACTATGGCCAGTCTACATCAAGCAGTCTGGCAACCCTATACCTAATACTGAGAAAGGGGTGGAAAAGCTGTCACTGGGCTGGACCCTTGCAGCAGACAGCATTTCTCCCTTTGACCAATTCCCTATACTGTACCATTGCCATGTTTGGTATCTAGACCAGTTGAAGTGAAAATATGGGATCATTAAGACTCCTGAAAGAGGGAGGGATGTAGTGAGCTGAAATTATCCTTCCAGTTATCAACCCACTGACCTTTCCCCATCTCCCAAGTGAGTTGTGATAATTGTTGCAATTACTTGCAATTACTGTGAATATGGTATTTTTTATATTTGGTGTTGCGCTATTTATTTATATTTAAACTGTAAATGTGTCAACAGCTACATGTATTATGCTACTCAAAGGTACAAAGAGTACAAATATCTTTATTGTTTGGGTTAATAAAAACCATAACAATGTTACTACACGTACAAAAACATATAAAATATAGTACATGTTTAAAACCCAGAATTCATAAAAATCATGGTTTCACCGGAGACTAAAGCCTTCCTAAATCATTAATGAATAATAAATACCAGAGGGACGTGGTTTGGATGCCTAAAATGGCGGCCGTGTGAGCGAGAAGCTCCACAGTGGCCCATTCATAATACCGTAATAACAGCCTGTTGGCGGTAGTCCGACGGCTTCGTGCCCTCTCCCTGTGCAGGGGAACCGGTGGGTCAGCTGCGGTGCGGTAGCATGGTAACCACGGAAGTGGCGCCTCCCAAAAACTCGACATAAACGGAAGGCAGTGGGCTGGTGGCAGCGACGCGCCCAGCCCAAAGCAACAGAGGCGCGGGGCTGCGAGGTGAGATCCGGCCACCCCGTGGAAGGGCGAGAGTGGCATTGGAGCAGCGAGACAGCAACCGGGAGACACGGAGTAAACCCCGCGACCTGAAAAGTGCCTCAGCAACGAGATTGGCTGCCTGGGGCATGGCGTGGTGGAGCTCCGGAAGGGCAGGGCCTGCAAACTGAGAGCCGCCGGGGTGCATAGGCCAGCCTGACTGGAGTATAGTGAAGAAATCGAACAGGAACCGGAGCGGAGAACAAACAGGGGAGGTGAGCTCCATACACGCAGAGACGCTCTGGATCCTTCCACCCCGGCCTGGTTGGAGCGCTGCCTACTGCTGAGTGTCCCGGCAGCCACCGGCATACACCATACGGCCTGCAAGAAATAATGAGGCACAAATTGGGCTATTGGGGGCAGTCTAATACAGAATACAGACATTGGGGCTAGGCCTATCACTATAGAGGCCTTTTGAATCGGAACCCCCATACAGTGTGAGTGCCACGACCTACAGAGTGACTCAGCAACAATATCGGCGACCAGTGCAGCGGCGGGACAGAACTTTGGCACAGCAGGGCCTGCAGACAAAGGGCCTACGGGGCAGGAGGGCTAAACCAACCGAGGCACAACGGAAGAACCAAGACGGAGATCTGTGCAGAGGGTGAAAATAAAGAGGTGAGCTGCTCGCAAGCGGAGATGCTCCAGATCCTTCCCCCTCCTCTGCATAATTTGATTATTGTCAGTCATCAAGTACCCAGGCTGCTACCCATATAAAAGATACGGCCTGCAAGGGATCACGAAAGGCAAACCGGACTTCTGATGAGAATCCGAAGCAGGCCCCAAACACTGGAATAAGGCCCAACACTAAAGAGGCCATAAGAAGCGGGACCCCCACCCGAAGGTGGGTCGCCGAGGTCCATGATCCAGGGCGGGGTACCTCTGAGTAATAAAGTGAATACTGTGAAGTAGCTCATAGAGGTGGCTGCGGAGGCGGGGAGAGAGGGTGACCAGGTCGGCGGCCAAAGGGGCCCTGCCGCGACTAGACCGAGCTATCTGGGACTCGCCATTGCGCCATTGAGGGGTGCAAAAGGTAAGGCGGTGCAGTGGACAGCCTGGGAACCGGAGCAGAAGGGAGTACTTCGAACCGGTAGCACCAGTGTTGTGATTGACGAGAGGGGAATACAGGAGCAACCGAGCAAACGGTGCAAGAAAGGAGAAATGCAGGCAACAGCGAAGATGCAACTCCCCCACAGACAAGCGAGTAAGGTACTGGCTGCTTTGAAGAATCGAAAACAGAGATCCTACGGTTGCTTGGAGCGGACACTCACTTGAAACTGGGGAGTCCAAAAGCCACGAAACATGGGTAAACCTTGAACCAAACCAGGAAGCACACACCAGCAGGAGTGTGAGACACAACAGGTACATAATGATCAGGGTATGGAAGAACAGGGGGCCACAGACCAGGCTCTGCATGTGACTTGATAAGATACTTGCCGCTATAGCTGACACAAAAGCAACACTACAGCAGGACATTGGAATGGTATCGGTGGGTCTGGGACTACTGCGAGCAGAACACCACTAACTGGTTGACAGAATGAAAGAAGTTGAACATAAAATGGAAGTACTGCAACCAGAACAAACGGCTGCATCGCGTAAACTAGAGGACCTGACCACCAGAATGCTCAACCTGGAAAAGCGATCCCAAGATGCAAAAGGGCACAACAGACGCAACAATATAGGAGTTGTGGGAAACCCCGAGGGCACAGAAGGTACGGACATGGTAACATTCCTAGAGGGATGGCTACAAAACACAGTGGCTCCTGGGACGCTTACAAACTTTTCGCTTTAGAACGAGCATACAGGGTTCCCTCTCGCCCGCTGGTGCGGGGTCGGCCCCCACCCTGTGGTGGCGCGCCTCTTGCATTACAAGGACCGAGATATCCTCATACAGAATGCCCATAACAATGGACCCTATGTGATCACAAACAGTAAAGTATCCATTTTCCCAGATTATACGGCAAAAGTGCAGGCCCAACAAGCTTCCTTCCTGGAAGTTAAGAAAGAATTACGATCGGAAGGCATCACATATTCTCTACTTTTCCCAGCGAAACTATGTGCAATTCTAGATAGGGCAATGCTCTTCTATGACTCTCCGGAGGAATTGTGGTCCTGGCTGGAGACATACCGGGCAGGGACTCCAGCGCACAGACTGGGTAAGGATACCCCATCTGCAGCCAAACCGCAAAGGAAGAGACTTAGGCGCTCGTCTAGAAAATTCCAGCTCGGAAACCCTCAGCTTCACAGACAGCGCAGGACAGAAGGGCGGCACTCCAAGCAGTGGCAGAAATTATAAGACAACAGACTGGGAAGGAAAGATCTGGGAAAATGTCAGAACACAGCGCAGCAGAATCAGACTTGGGGGACTCAGCCAGAAGCGATCCGGAACTCCTGGAAGTAACCCCACAGACAGCGGATACCATAATCTAACAATAGTCTGGAGGGTGAGGGATTGGGAATCTCAGAAGATATGAACGTAAAGGGTAGTCTGCCTGATTGGACTCGAACAAATGACATTTACAGGTATGCCGGGAACCCGATTGTAGACAAGAGGAAATGGCCCCTGGTTGGGGAGAGCATGGGCGCAGGGGGAGGGGCACTCACCACAGGAGGGCCTGCGGTCCCTGTCATAGTTCTCCAGGGCCGACAGCGAATGAGCACTCTTCGGTTACTTCCTTGCACACCCGACTAGATAGCCCTCTCTGGGTGGATAGAGAGGACAATCTTACATTAATGTTTTTAAGTTTTAACAGGTTTGGGCGGCCAGCAGTTGCGAAGTTTGGGCCAGAAGTTACTTGTTTGGGATGTTTGGTGGTCTCCAAGTGGTTGTCTCAATCATGGTCTGAAATAGTGGAGGGAGATTGCGGAGGGGGGAGAGAGAGAGCTATGTAGGTCGGGGTAATGATTATTATGGCACCACAGTATCACAAAATAAAAATGTTGACTTGGAATGTGCAAGGGTTGGGTTCGATAGTCAAAAGACACAAAATCCACAGTTATCTTGCACGTAAATAGGCTGTCCGGTTTAAGGTTTAAACCTATAATAACTGATAAAACCCCACCGAGAGGGAAATAGCCCTCACCAGTGTAAATATATAAACACTGAAAAAACACCTGCGCAACCACAAACTAAATGTCATTCAAAGAAAGGAAAAGGAGAGTGAAAGAGTCATTTTTTTTCTTCCTGAAGGGCCCAATACAATGTAACTTTGTTATACAAGGTAGCAGCAAGAAAGACTGGGCTAACATTATTCTGCTTGAGTTTTGTTGTTTAGGGATGTCACTAAAATATTGTTTCTTCTTCCTTTTGATTTTTTCAGTTTTGTGGTCTTTGGTCTAAAGTTGCAGGGTTTAGAAGCATGTTTTAGGTCTTGTTTAATTATATTATAAACTGTATAGAATCAGGAAATATCAAAATCATATTTGATATTTTGGCTGCGTTTGATTCTTTCACTGATAGGTAAAATGGCTGGTTTCATAAGAATCTTTCCCAATATGTGCCATCACATTTACCCACAGAGAATGGGTAAAAACTCTTGATACATCAACCCCCAGTTTCTAGTGAGTCAGTATTGATAATCGGTGAATTGCCAACACCTCAGGCTTTAAACATTCAATGCAAGATAAAGTGACCAGTATATATGAAAAGAGTGCTATCACCAAGCATCTGGAAGAGTGGTGAAAACATGACACCAGATTTTTGGAAAACATGGAACGCAGTGTCACTTGAAATGCTGCTGCACAAAAGGTTCTTTCCAAGTTTAACAAAGATTGGAGTGATATTGTTTGTATTTGCAGTGATTCAGCTACGTGTATTAAACATTTTTTGATGACCTGTCAAAACTGATACCTGAGCTGAAGTGCTTCCCTGTAAGAGATCCTTGCCACTTGTTAGATGGTATGCTGAAAGCATCCTTACAATCTTCAGAGTTAATGAAGGATGCTTTTGACATTTTAGTCCATTTTGATGCACTGTTTTGTTATGCGCGGGAACTAAAACACAAATATTTCTCATTTTGTGCTTTGTGTGGCATCAAAGAAAGAGTCATCCCAACTGTGTCACTTACACTTAGCTGATGGTTCTCAGTCCAAGGGAAGGGGCCGTGAATGCTATATTATCCATGTGGCAACCGTTTACAGACTTTTTGATGAGTAATGATGCTAAAGGCAAGAAATGTGAGGATCTTTGGTCACATATTGAAAAGTGATGTGAAAAGAAAAGAAAACTCTACTGCATTCTTAGATTTTTACAGGAAAACATAACTGCTGTAGTGGACATAATGAAAAAATTAGAGTCTGAAAACACTCTTGTCTGCTAAGTGTTCAGCATACTTGGTGTAGATGTGAAACATCTCCTTGAGAGTAGGCTGGGCGACACCTTTAGTGAATTTGGCACGGCAACATGTTCCATGTTAGAGTGCTTGCCACTTGGTAAGCAACGCAATGTTGAAGAGCAATTCAGGAGCTTTCATTTTACAATGTATGAGAAATGGCTTGCAATGATGCATAGAAATGTCCCTTGTCAATGAAACCTCACTGTGGTACTCTGTACAAGTTCTAGATCCCTTCTGTAAAGGTAATCTTCTCCGTAGTTTCAAACGTGCTGCTTCATTTTTGAACGCTTCAAATACTCTGAGGGCATAAGCGCCCAGTTTAACGCAAATGTTGCAGAACCTGCCCAGAAAATCGCAATCTTCAAGTGCACCAGTATTGGCATGGAAAGCTATGTCAGTGGCCAGAGTTCGTACATGGTGTACCTGCTGTTTTGGCGTTGCCTGTCTCAAGTGATAATGATGAGAGGGACTTTTCACAGAAAAATGTTTACATGAGAAGGAAAGAGCGAGCGCACATGACCAAAGACTCACTGAAGAAGTATTGTATGGTGTACTACAATAAGTTTGATTTGCAAAAATGTATTTGGACCTTGTATACACTGTACATACACTGTCTATATAGCTTGCACTATCAGTGCAGAAAGCAAGCAATAATAAAAGCGAAACGTTCCATAAACACCGGAAAAACACTGTTTCTGTTGTTTTTAATGGCGTAAAAATGTGGAACCACTGATAACCACTGTTTTTTAAGGTTTTTAAATCACTTGAAAACACTGAAAAAAAAACACCAGAATTTACCAAAAATAGAAACTGAAAACAGTAAAGCCTATACGTAGAGGAATACATATTGCCATGTTACAAGAGACACACCTCACACTGGAGGAAAGCACAAGATTGAGATGTAAATGGTGTGGCCAAATATATGCCACTACATACTCAGCGTTCTCAAGGGGGACTCTGGTGTGGATCAGAGCGGGTACCCCATTTGAAGTAGACAGATCTATAATAGGCCCAGAGGGCAGGTATGTTTTGCTCCAGGGTAGAATGTTGGGCAGAGTGATCACGTTCAGGAGCATTTATGCCCCAAATCAGGACCAAATCCAATTCTTACAAAAATTGTCTACACAACTCGCCACGCCCTGCTAGGGGAGACTTTAACTGTGTGGCGGACACAGAACTGGATAGGTCGACTCCACCTCTCAATGGCACACCTGTATCTAAAGTTAACAAGGGATTTCAGACCTGGTTGGAGGGGTGGGACATGGTGGACATCTGGAGGACACAACACGGGAACACAAAGGATTACTCACAGTATTCACACATGTATAGATTGCATACCAGATTAGACATGTTCACATGTTCAGCCCATCTGGGATCTGCCATTACACATACGGAATACCTTGGACGCACTTTATTCGACTATAATCCATTACTACTCCACATCCGCCCCATCCCAGAACCCACTCTGACTCCCACATGGCGGCTAGACCCCATCCTCTTGGAGGATGTTTCCTTCCACACGTCGTTACACACAGCGGTGGTGGAGGATTTTCAGTTTAACCAGGGCTCTGCTAGTTCCAGGGCTATGGAATGGGAAGCTTTTAAGTAGTAGTAAGAGGACACTGCATGAGCCAAAAAGTGGGAATGCGGAGGCAAACTTTTGAAGAACTCACAGGCCTAGAATCTCAACAACATGATAGAGAAGCCCATCTGACACCAGAAGCTGACGCGCTGAATAGATTACGGGAAAAGAAAAAGGAATATGATAATACACTTGAGAGATTGCGATGACTGGACATACGTGAATATCAGGGGCGGAAGGGGGAAGGGCAGGTCGAATGCTTGCATGGCTGGTGAGCCCCGAAAACAGGAGATTCCCCCATTGCAATAGAGCCACCCCCGATCACTTTTAGATAACAGAGCCATACCCTAGGCATACACCTGGGAAGTAGTTCACATGAAATTTCTCTTTATGCTGATGACCTGTTATTATATTTAAAAGACGGAGGCCGGGGAGAGCAGAACAGGCACTAGGTATGCTGGATACCTATGCGACGCCAGGCGGGACTTAAACTTAACAAGGCCAAGACATATGCCTTCCCATTAAAGAATGAGGACGCTCTCCCGGCGGACCTACCCTATGGGTCTGACATGGTCTCCCAGCTCCTTCAGGTACCTTGGCATACAAATATTCCATAAACTAGCAGATCTAAAGGAGGGCAACTTGAACCTGGTCTTAAGGTCATTAAAAACATGTGTTCAGTTTTGGTGTTCATTTAAGCTACCCCTGATGGCACGTATAGCTCTCTCAAAAATGATCATGCTTCCCAGATTATGATACCATTTTGTAAACCTACCAGTGAGAATGACACCTTCGTGGTTTACAGATCTAAATCAGACCCTCCGGGAACTGATATGGGACGGAGGGCGAAATAAAGTATTTCCTGGAGATATTACAGCGGGCACCCGATGAGGAGGGACTAGGTGCCCCCGACTTTGAACTGTACTACCTGGCGGCCCAACTCCAATGGCTAGCCCAGTGCGTAGACGGTAGAAACCTGGAACTACTAGAAGAGGAGGGATGGCGAAACAGCCAAAGCTGGCTGTTGGCCAAGGTGTTGCACCCAGCGGTAACTATACCCAAATCGAATGTGCTCTTACAAGCGGCACTATACTGTTGGAAGAGATGCCGCCGATGCACGTACGTAGCTCCTGCCTCTGTGCCTGAGATACCGCTAGTTGGGATCCCATACAGGGACCCTATCACTTTATACACGAGACTCCATACTCACAAGAATGGACAGACGGCAGGGATCACTGCCATGGGGGATTGCTTCCACATGGGGGCGTTAATCCCCATAGATGACCTAATGTTGCAAACGGATCTCCCACATGGGCAATTTCTGAATTATTATTCTCTGACTAGGATGTTTGGGGACTTATGGTGCAGTAACTCACAGGAACCACAAATGCACGGAGTGTTCCAGACACTAATAACCTTGGGGGCGGCCAGACATTTGATGAAGTGGCTGTATAGGGCACTACTAGATTCAGTTAAGAATTCACTGGACCACACCCGTAGAAAATGGGATGAGATTATAGGGAGAGACTTAATGGGCAAAGAATGGAACCAGGTATTGGGAAGCCCTAGACGGGTATCCAGAAATTCCAACTTCAAGGGATCCAGTTCAATTATGTGCACATGGTATATCTGATGCCCCATAGACTGAATATCATAAGAGGTGACACGAGACAGTGTTGCCCAAGATGCAGATGGGTAGATGTGGGGTTTGCTCACATGACTTGGGAATGTGTAAACCTCAGAGAATTCTGGGAGAAGGTGCTACGCATGATAAAGAAAACTTTAGCATGCACTCTCCTGAACGCAATTGAGGTCGGCCTACTCGGCTTGTTCCCGAGACCGAAAGCCAGAAAATAGGCAACAGATTATTGATCTGGCATTGATTCTAGCGAGGAGACAGATAGTCCAAGCACTGGAAAGCAGACATGAATCCCCGGATAGAGACATGGGAGAATAGTGTTGACACTTGGGCTAAAGCAGAACAGAGAGCATTACAGAAGGAGGATGCAAGGGGGACCCGTAGATGCCCTCTAGCAGATTTATGGACCAGAGGTGCTGAGGGAGTGGGAGGCAAGACACAAACCTGATGAAGAAGAAGGGGAGGAGGAAGGTAGAGGATCATCAGGAAGATAGATCTTTGTCGGCAGGGTCAGTCGGAGAACAGGACTGAATAAGAAGTAGCGAGGGAGCCACAACTGGGTCGAGACCCCTTCGCCAGAATGACCTCCTCCTCTCCGGGCAAACCAATGACATCTCCATTGGACACAGAATTCTACGCTAGACAAACCCCATATCCCCTGAGAAACACACATATGACAGCCCCCATGCAGGGGAGACACTAGGAGACGCACCATCAAAATGGTTATTGAAGTTTGTTAGATATGGTTAGTTCAATTGAAAATAAAAGTATATCTTTACAGATGGGCACGAGTAACTCCCTTGAGCATACATAAATTAAGGAACAGCCTCTAGGTGTAAGAGAAACATTGCCTTCTAGATACGTCATCGTCCGTGGAAAGGCAGCTAGACTTCAACAGTATGTAAACGGACCAACATATATGTCATTAAATGTATTGTATACGCCATACGACTGTCTGTACATGTAACATTTTGTGTTTATACCAAAAAATGCCAATAAAGGTATATTTAAAAAAAATGAATAATAAATAGCATCAGAATATCACAGTTCAAAATAATTAACAAACCGTGAAATCCGCTTTACTTGTCAGTAAAATCAGTAAAGGGCCATTGTGCAAATAGTGCCTCGATCATTAATGAGTAAAAAACATCCTACATAGTCCATTTTACCAGAAAACATTATTGAGTATATTACAGCCTTTGTACTTAAACCAGCATATGTCCTGTGCGCCACCACCCATGCAAAATGTTTTCTTGCAGGGTCATTTAAATGTAGACTGAATTGCGTTTTTCATGTGTAACTCAAATATCTCATCATCTTACAGTTAAGCTGAGGATCTGCAGGATCAAGTCCTTTTGTTATCGCCGTCCTGGAGGATCGAATGCTCCTAACATTAAAACTCTTTTTAAATAGTAAAACACCTGCTTTTAAAAAGAAAGGGGCATGTACAGATTAAATGAATGAAGTCCTCCCTCTCAGAGTCACACAGTCTACAAGATATAGGACCACTGTATTTCGAGGATGGTTGTTCTGCCAAGGATGGTATTGTGTCAAATCCAATTGCCATCAGTTTCTTTCTTTATATTGGCCGAAAATGAAACAGTTAAATAAGAGGCTGGTTTCAGTCCGTCATAAGATTCAAGGACCATCCAGGCTTGTGCACAGCTGGATAATCTGTCTTTATTGTCAATGTAAGAGTGCATTTTAGCAGCTTTATTTGTTGCTTACCGAAAGACTGGCAAGGACAGGTTCATGTTCCACAGCTCTGTGTCTTTGTTTATTTAATTGACGAATACAAGTATTCGCGGTGAGTAGATTGAGGATCCATTTCCAATGCCACCCATACCGGTCTACCCGGTCGGATGCTGCTTTAAAGTCTATGCAGCAAAGGAGCGGATGTCTCCCAGAGACACTTGCACTTGTCTGCCATTAGGGTGACGGAGAGGATATTTATACTTGTTCCATACCCTCTTTGAAACCCTGTCTGGTTGACTGGCACCAGATTGTTTGCGTTTGACCATTCTATAAACTCCTCAAGAATTAGCGATGCAAAGTACTTTGCTTCAGAGTCTATTAGGGCTAAGAGCCTGTAGTTAGCAGGGCTGGATCCGTCTCCTCCCTTAAAGACCGGATTTATTATTGACCCTCTCCAGCTCATCGGAATCAAGCCTCTTAGTTCAACTTCCTTGTAAAAAGCTGACAGCAGGTTTGCCCAATATTCAGGATTTAGTTTGAAAATAGCCTGTGGGATGTTGTGGGATGTTGTTTGGCCCCTGGCGCTCCATCTCTTTGCCCTGCCGTTATTACTTTCACTACCTTATTAGGTGAATAGTGCTGGACTTTGTAACCGGTTGGACAGACAAGAGTGGCGCACAGGTTACTGTTACCCATTCTTTTGTTTTTGCTAATATCTTCTGTTGCAGTTTCCTTGATATTGCAGTGGCTCTCTTTGTTCGTCAGCTCATCAACATTGCTGTGAGTAGACACAAATCTTACTGTAGTGGGGACCCTTTCCTTAGTAAAATGGCGCAACCTAAACTAGATTTTCGACATGAGTACCATCAGAGCACGTATCAGTCGGGTGCACAGCCCCGTCCTTGGTAGAATGACATGTGCATTCACCCTCTGCACTGGGTTCTCAAAGCATGTAGCGTCAGTGAACATGTTAGTCAGATTAACGACCCAAGCTTTCTCTGACACACTTGAGTTGTTTATTACACTAGTAGACCTGCCAATACCATTTATGATCTCCCAAAATGCTCTAGAGTTGGATTGCTTAGTACTAAATAGCAACTTTTTCCAAAATGTGTCTGTTTTCGTTATTGGTCTTCCCAAAGTTGTATTTTATATAGCTTCCTCAAATTTTTTATTCTCTCCCATCCGGGAGTAGAGGCGGTGGCCTTTTCTGACCACTTATCAGCTTGCCACCTGGTGTTTTTTGCTGATGGAGCGTGTATTAGCAATCTCGTTGTAAATTCTGTCCATGCATCCATTTGACTTCTTTCAGCCATGATACTAGACTCCAGAGTCTCTTACGCCTGTCTGGCTAAGCCAGGTAAAGAGTCGGACGTCCACCTCAAGCATTTTAGATTGGTTGTTTTTCATGAGCCAACTTCTGCTGGGGCACTCATATGCCTCGGAGGGATTATGCTCAACTCAAGTAGCTGGTAAGAATGGTCACTTAGTGTGGTGTATTTGAGTGCATATTTCCTTAAATGTGAAAATAGTGGTAAAGAAAGGATTTTATAGTCTATTACTGAACGTGAGTTAGCATCATGGTATGTATATCTCAGGGGAGTGTCATCCTGGGATCTGCCATTTACTACTCTCATGCCTAGATATTCCAAGCAGTGACAAGTTTTTGCCTGTTGAAATCAGGGTGTTTTGACGAAAGTCCACACTCTGGCTCATCTTCGTCTGGAGTGTAAATTAGATGTGTGCTAAAGTCCCCTGTCACAATTATCCCCCATGTTGTGGTTCGCAAACCTTACTTCTGTAATCAGATTTATTAATTTTGTGAATAGAGTGGACTTTTCCTGTACATTGGGGTGGGCATAGACATTAAAGAGAAATACTGTTGTTGCAAATTGTTTTTGCTGGGTACTGAACTTAATTATTTGTAGGCCTGGGACTGAGGGAGAGAGGTGATCTGTGTGATCTTGTGGATTTAACATGATGTAGTGTGTAGCCTATCAAGTGCACAGGCTCAGTTAACCAGGTCTCTTGTAGAGCGATACTATCATATTTCCTCCAGTTTGGTGGGGGGCAGTGTCTTGAAATACAGTTTTTGCCCCGCAATGTTCCAGGAAAGGAGGATTAGCGAGATGTCCTGGAGCTCACTAAGCCGTTGTTTAGGGAGTCACTCTTCCCTTGGTGCATTTAGGGCTGATGCTACTTAGTTCCATGGGTCCAGGCTCAAATCACTTAACTGTTTACGATTTGTTTGTTCGATTTTTTCCTGTTGTACCACAAGCACACTATAGGACTGAATATGTGAGAAGTTGGCCTGGCATATGCTGTCCACTAATTATAGTGGGCACCTTGCACCAGTCCAAACAACCCCTTATTGGAGATAGGTTAAAGACAACCTTATTGAAAGCTATCCTAGTGGTAGCTATGGAGAGCAGCCTTCAGGCTAAGTCTTGAAGGAATGTAAAGCAGCTTGTTTTACCAGTCTATAATCTCTTGAGTGACCAAATGAAAGAGCACCACACCAGGTATATATTCAAAATATATGTATTTATTGCTAAACACACCCCTCTAGTCTCTTTATGAGGCTAGAGTTCGAAGTACATAAGTTATAAGTTATTAAATCACAGTAATAGCACAAATACACGTTTGGGCCCTAGGGGCGTACCAAACCATATACCAATAAAGTGGTATGCGAACCACGACTGAACTAGACACTAGGCCTAGAGCCTCTAGAAGTGCTTGGACCACAAGGAACCACCCAAGGTAGTGACACAGGGGACCCACGGGAGACGCGTGCAGTGTAAATACACAACCGCGATACGCCGTTAACTTCTATGGAGAAAGTCGGGATCGGGAAAATAGAGAAAAGGGACACTTAAAAGAGGACTAGGACAAAACCCTTTGAGATCTAGGACTTTGAAGAGTCTCTACCCACGGGAGCACCGGAGTACTCGTGTTACCTCACCCAGGGAAGCCGGGTGCATAGGTGCCTTTCGGGGTCGGGTTTCGTCGTCGATTCGAATGGCGATCTGCTGCAAAGTGCTGCTGGCGGCCAAGAGAAAAGTGTCCGAGTGGATCCAAGAGTGGATCGGAGTTCTGGTGAACCTGAAAGCAGAGGGGACAGAGTCTGCGTCACTAGCCAGTGACCAGGAAGGCGATGGACAGATGCCCACCGATGTCGAGTGCTTCAGGTGCGTTGACGGTCATCTTGACTCTTCAGCCACGAGGTCCAGGAGGCGTTGTCGGCGACCAGGAGCAGGATTCGGGCTGGTACACGATGTCTGTCGAGTGCTGAGGCATCGGCGACCGGATTGGACCCAACAAGCCTTGGCAACGGCAAGTCTCGGTGAAGATGTAGATCGTCAATGGTGCAGACCAGCAAGGTCTGTGGAACTCACCCAGTGAGGGTAAGTGAGGGCAGGCCTGGAGCAACCAGGATGCCAAGTAAGAAAAGGATTGGCCTTCGTTAAGGGCTACTAGCCAACGGGCTAGCGACCGCGAAGGAGCCTCGTGACGCCGCATGTGGAGCTGACTTACAGGACACTCGTGGAGTGGGGGCCAGTGATCTTCGGTGCAGGTGGTGCTGGAGGGTAGGGCTACTCGGAGCCCAAAGCACGACTTCTTGGGAGACCCAGAAGATGATGCACTTGCAAATGTGCTCGGTGTCCAGGGGTCACGGTCTCAAGTCACCCACGATAGCCACGGGCCTCAGCTTTGCTGGAGACTCAGGGTAGCCTCGGGGAAGTCTGAGAATCCACCTCTGGTGATGCGATGACTTCGGCCTTCCGACGGGAGCTTCAGAAATGCGAACCGGACAGATGCTTCTTTGGTGCCTGCCAAGCAGGGGAGTCACTCCTTGACCCCAAGGGAGATTCTTCAGTCCTCTAATCTTGTCGTAGAGCGTCGAAGGTCCAGGATTTCGTTTCAGAGTTTCGTCCAGGTATAATCTAAAGTCCTAAGGACTGGGTTCCTACCTTTATTCTAAAAATAGGGGTTGGACTACTCTGTGGCCCCACCTATGGGTGGGTCAGGGCAGAGGGGTGGCTACACCCCTTTCCCTTTGTCCAGTTCGCGCCAAAGCAGGGGCTGCAAGCCCCTGATCCGGTTTGAACTGGGGTATGCACAGGGACACCAAATGTGCCCCCAGTGCAGGACTTCAAAGCACCCGAAAGTGCTCCCGCCCAGCCCCAATACACATTATCCTGTCTGGGGAGGTGGTCACACCTCCCTGGGACAGGAAACCTATTGTCCAGGCCTCCCCTGCCGGAGTTTCGTCCAGCAGCAGGAGGCCAGACTCGTGTCTGTGGCAGCAGCATCCATTTTGTGATGCCAGGGCTCTGGAAAGAAGTTACCGGACTAGTCAGAGTTAACATGTCTCTCCCTCTAGAAGGGTGGAATGCTACCCCCGCCGCCAGGATTGGCGGGGGGTAGTATTCCAAGATGTTTGACACCAAACACGACATGTTTAGGTGCAGCCATTCCAAAGTTAGCATTTTACCGCGAGGATATAATGCGCTTAAGAGTATATGGTCAGGCTGCACTACAAACAGCATCAGAGATGGTCTCCGAACGCTGCAGAGGGGCCCTGCTCATGCAGGGGCACCCTCTCACATAGGAACCACGCACTCTGCCTTTAGGATTGATAAGGCCTGCCTTAGGAGTGACTTATAGGTTTATAGGTGTGTATGTATTTCGTGATATAGGTAACCTATATCACAGTAAGGGGTGCATGCACCACCTTACCCAGGCTGCAGTAGCAGACCTGTGGTGTCAGTTTGGATGGCCTTCCAGGGGTGGCATAATACATGCTGCAGCCCCTGGCAGGCCTCTGAGGTACCTATGCCCTTGGTACATAGTATACCATATACTAGGGACTTATAAGGGCACTCCAGATCCCAATCAGTGATGTGCCTAAGGCACATGGAAACCATTTTACAGAGAAAGCAGATAGACTGGGGCCCTGAATAGCAGGATCCCAGTCCAACTAAGTCATAAACCAGCAAAACACCATAAAAAAAGTGGGGGCAACCATATAGTCAGATTCCACCTTCCTACATAACCCCCCCCCAAACGAAAGGAGATAAGGCTAACCTTGGCCAGTTGAGCCTTCATTGACTAAGTGGTCATATAAGGAAGCACCTGCACTAGCATGGTTGCCCCCTGTCTTATGGTCCACTAAGCAATCCCTCACCCTAAGGGTATGAGAGGGTCTCCACCATGGGGAATCACTACCTGTGGTGTGCTTAGGTAAAGTACAAGGCTGGTGAGGTGTCTGAGTAGAGAAGTGAGGCCCTATGAATGTTGGCCTCAGCTTCCTCAGATCACTGGTCACCATGTATGCCTGTCTTTCCATGACTGAGTTGCACTTTGCTCTAAGGGTCAACCTTTGGCTGCCTACAGCTGGGGGTTGGGTCCCTTTGGATGGACTACTGGAGGGACATGGCAGGTTTGGAACCTTCTGGTCCCAGGTTTGCCCTTGCCTACCAGAGTCCTTCTGGGGGAGGTCCCTACATAAAGGTATGGGGGATCCCTCAGTGTGTAGAGGAATTTTCACCTGGCTAGGGCTACTAGACTGGGTGCCCCTAATCTGCTGATGGGGGCTTCCTCTGGACAGGGGGCCCTGGGGGGTCCACTGACCTCCCTGACCTCTGCAGCCCTGGGCTGACTGAGGCAGGGTAGAGAGGGGCAGGTTACCTGCTCCAGACTGGGTACCACCTTGGAAGGGTCCTCTGCCATCAGGGGTGTGGCCAGGCCAGGCCTGACTACCTCTGGGGCAGTTCCTTCACTAGGGGTAGGGTCAGTTCCCTGAGGAGGCTGACCCTTACCTACTGTCTGGAGGGAAGAAGACTTTTCTTCAACCCTTGTGCTCTCTTTTGGGGGAGAGTGGGCCATTCTTTCAGGCTCCATCTCTCCAAATTCTTGGGCTGGGGCTGTGGCCATTACAGCCCCACTAACCTTTACAGGGACGCCCAGCATCCTAAGATGGGTTTGGTGTTCAACTTCAGCCCAGGCTGAAATTTCCAGATCATTGCCCATCAGGCAATCTACAGGTAGGGTTGGGGACACGGCCACTCTCTTTGGGCCTGTGACCCCCTCCCAGCTGAGATTGACTATGGCCATGGGGTGATCTGTTCTGACACCATCAATGTTGGTCACCTGGTATTTAAACTCAGATAAAAGCTGGTGAGGGGGACTAGTTTCCCTGCCACCATGGTGACACTAGCCCCTGTGTCCCTAAATGCCACAGCTTTCTGACCATTAATTATTGGCTCCAATCTGTACCTGCCCAATGCTATGGGACCCATGGTAAAGGTGGCAAATCCTATACCACCATCAGAGTCAGAGGAGTCTGTTGAGGGGTCCTTGTCTAAACTAGGGCCCACCTCTGTTCCTCTTGCAAAAGCACCCAACTTTTTGGGTGCACTACTCCCAACTGGAGGATTACTACTGGTAGTACCAGGAGGGGTGGTAGTAGTTGTGGGAGGAACATTTTCTTTCTTGCCAATCCTGGGGCAACTGGGATCAGTTTTCCAGTGCCCAGGCTTTTTACAGACATGGCAATAGGGTTTCTTTTCAGGAGAGGAAGGAGTTTGGGACCCACCCCCAGAAGAGGAATTTTGGGGCCCTGTAGGGGACTTATCCTTAGATTTATCCCCACCTTTCTCTTGGGACTTAGTAGAATCTTTCTTCTGGTCACCACCCTGATTTCTAGTCTTTACTCTGGTTCTAACCCAGTTGTCTGCCTTCTTTCCCAATTCTTGGGGAGAGGTCAGATCAGAGTCCACCAGATACTGGTGCAAAAGCTGGTTTTGACAATTATTAAGGATCTGCTCCCTCATAATCAAATTGTACAATCCTAAAAAGTCATGCACTTTGTTGCCATGTATCCAACCTTCCAGAGCCTTTGTAGCACAATCTACAAAGTCTACCCAGTCTTGAGTCTGTGCTTTTTGGGTGTCTCTGAACTTCAACCTGTACTGTTCAGTGGTTAGGCCAAACCCATCAATAAGAGCACTCTTCAAGACCTTGTAATTATCAGCATCCTCCTCTCTAACAGTGAGGAGCTTATCTCTACCTTTGTCAGCAAAGGAGAGCCACAAGATTGCTGCCCATTGCTCCTGAGGGACCTTCTGTACTTTACAGGCCCTCTCCAGTGCAGTTATCCATTTGTGGATGTCATCCCCACTCTGGTAGGGAGGGACAATCTTGTTTAGGTTTCTATGGTCATAAGACCTCTCCCTATCTCTAGGGATATTGCTGCCACCATGGGACTCTAGTCCCAGTTTTCTTCTCTCTCTAAGGAGATCTAGGGATTCCCTATCTAAAGCCAATTGCTTTTTCTGATCTCCAGCTGAGTTTCCTCATACTGGACCAGTCTGGTTCTCCTCTCATGAGAGGATTCCCTCCTGTGAGATGAGACAGAGCTCCCTATAGAGGTGCCAGAGTGGTTAGACTCCTGAGAAGGAGATCTAGACTTCCTGGGCACACTCTTAATCCTTCCTGGGGGGACAAAGAGGGCATCATCTTGAACATCCTCATCATCATCCACAGGAGGGATTGGGTTTTCCAGGTCAGGGTCATTGTCACCCTCCTGGCCAGTTTCAGAGGGGGGCTGGGGGTATTGGTACCCCTGGCGTCCTCCTCTTCTCCTGCCCCACCCTCAGCTCCTACCCCTTCAGTCCCTACAGGCTTACTAAGGTCATAAGCCACCAACAACTCCTTGAGGTGTTGGGTGGTGGGGCTTTGGCCTGTCCTTATTTTTCTCAAGTTACATAAAGCTCTCAATTCCAAGAATGGGAGTGTATCATACTTGGAGGGTGGAAGCTCAATGGCTTCCTGCAAGGATTCTTTGGATCCTGCCCTTAAAGACATTACTAGTGTGGTGTGGTGTATGCACTACCTACTCTAGTGTGGCCTACTAAACTCTCTTGAGTTGTAGAAAGGGTTGTGCTATCCCTTAACACACAACTCTAAGTTCAGTAGAACTTACTGTATTCTAAGCTTAAATTATATGTACCTTAGGTACCTTTAGTGGTTTTCAGTTGATCAATTCAATTGAGATTATCTGGTAAAACAATAGCAAGCTGGAATCCCACACGCTGCACACCAATGTGAGAAGTTGGCCTGGCATATGCTGTCCACTAATTATAGTGGGCACCTTGCACCTGTCCAAACAACCCCTTATTGGAGATAGGTTAAAGACAACCTTATTGAAAGCTATCCTAGTGGTAGCTATGGAGAGCAGCCTTCAGGCTAAGTCTTGAAGGAATGTAAAGCAGCTTGTTTTACCAGTCTATAATCTCTTGAGTGACCAAATGAAAGAGCACCACACCAGGTATATATTCAAAATATATGTATTTATTGCTAAACACACCCCTCTAGTCTCTTTATGAGGCTAGAGTTCGAAGTACATAAGTTATAAGTTATTAAATCACAGTAATAGCACAAATACACGTTTGGGCCCTAGGGGCGTACCAAACCATATACCAATAAAGTGGTATGCGAACCACGACTGAACTAGACACTAGGCCTAGAGCCTCTAGAAGTGCTTGGACCACAAGGAACCACCCAAGGTAGTGACACAGGGGACCCACGGGAGACGCGTGCAGTGTAAATACACAACCGCGATACGCCGTTAACTTCTATGGAGAAAGTCGGGATCGGGAAAATAGAGAAAAGGGACACTTAAAAGAGGACTAGGACAAAACCCTTTGAGATCTAGGACTTTGAAGAGTCTCTACCCACGGGAGCACCGGAGTACTCGTGTTACCTCACCCAGGGAAGCCGGGTGCATAGGTGCCTTTCGGGGTCGGGTTTCGTCGTCGATTCGAATGGCGATCTGCTGCAAAGTGCTGCTGGCGGCCAAGAGAAAAGTGTCCGAGTGGATCCAAGAGTGGATCGGAGTTCTGGTGAACCTGAAAGCAGAGGGGACAGAGTCTGGGTCACTAGCCAGTGACCAGGAAGGCGATGGACAGATGCCCACCGATGTCGAGTGCTTCAGGTGCATTGACGGTCGTCTTGACTCTTCAGCCACGAGGTCCAGGAGGTGTTGTCGGCGACCAGGAGCAGGATTCGGGCTGGTACACGATGTCTGTCGAGTGCTGAGGTGTCGGCGACCGGATTGGACCCAACAAGCCTTGGCAACGGCAAGTCTCGGTGAAGATGTAGATCGTCAATGGTGCAGACCAGCAAGGTCTGTGGAACTCACCCAGCGAGGGTAAGTGAGGGCAGGCCTGGAGCAACTAGGATGCCAAGTAAGAAAAGGATTGGCCTTCGTTAAGGGCTACTAGCCAACGGGCTAGCGACCGCAAAGGAGCCTCGTGACGCCGCACGTGGAGCTGGCTTACAGGACACTCGTGGAGTGGGGGCCAGTGATCTTCGGTGCAGGTGGTGCTGGAGGCTAGGGCTACTCGGAGCCCAAAGCACGACTTCTTGGGAGACCCAGAAGATGATGCACTTGCAAATGTGCTTGGTGTCCAGGGGTCATGGTCTCAAGTCACCCACGATAGCCACGGGCCTCAGCTTTGCTGGGAACTCAGGGTAGCCTCGGAAAGTCTGAGAATCCACCTCTGGTGATGCGATGACTTCGGCGTCCGACGGGAGCTTCAGAAATGCGAACCGGACAGATGCTTCTTTGGTGCCTGCCAAGCAGGGGAGTCACTCCTTGACCCCAAGGGAGATTCTTCAGTCCTCTAATCTTGTCGTAGAGCGTCGAAGGTCCAGGATTTCATTTCAGAGTTTCGTCCAGGTATAATCTAAAGTCCTAAGGACTGGGTTCCTACCTTTATTCTAAAAATAGGGGTTGGACTACTCTGTGGCCCCACCTATGGGTGGGTCAGGGCAGAGGGGTGGCTACACCCCTTTCCCTTTGTCCAGTTCGCGCCAAAGCAGGGGCTGCAAGCCCCTGATCCGGTTTGAACTGGGGTATGCACAGGGACACCAAATGTGCCCCCAGTGCAGGTCTTCAAAGCACCCGAAAGAGCTCCCGCCCAGCCCCAATACACATTATCCTGTCTGGGGAGGTGGTCACACCTCCCTGGGACAGGAAACCTATTGTCCAGGCCTCCACTGCCGGAGTTTCGTCCAGCAGCAGGAGGCCAGACTCGTGTCTGTGGCAGCAGCATCCATTTTGTGATGCCAGGGCTCTGGAAAGAAGTTACCGGACTAGTCAGAGTTAACATGTCTTTCCCTCTAGAAGGGTGGAATGCTACCCCCGCCGCCAGGATTGGCGGGGGGTAGTATTCCAAGATGTTTGACACCAAACACGACATGTTTAGGTGCAGCCATTCCAAAGTTAGCATTTTACCGCGAGGATATAATGCGCTTAAGAGTATATGGTCAGGCTGCACTACAAACAGCATCAGAGATGGTCTCCGAACGCTGCAGAGGGGCCCTGCTCATGCAGGGGCACCCTCTCACATAGGAACCACGCACTCTGCCTTTAGGATTGATAAGGCCTGCCTTAGGAGTGACTTATAGGTTTATAGGTGTGTATGTATTTCGTGATATAGGTAACCTATATCACAGTAAGGGGTGCATGCACCACCTTACCCAGGCTGCAGTAGCAGACCTGTTGTGTCAGTTTGGATGGCCTTCCAGGGGTGGCATAATACATGCTGCAGCCCCTGGCAGGCCTCTGAGGTACCTATGCCCTTGGTACATAGTATACCATATACTAGGGACTTATAAGGGCACTCCAGATCCCAATCAGAGATGTGCCTAAGGCACATGGAAACCATTTTACAGAGAAAGCAGATAGACTGGGGCCCTGAATAGCAGGATCCCAGTCCAACTAAGTCATAAACCAGCAAAACACCATAAAAAAAGTGGGGGCAACCATATAGTCAGATTCCACCTTCCTACAGAATAGACAGGAGTTTTTCCCAGTTCTGAACTTAGTCTCCTGGCTGGCATCAACAGAGGAAGAGGGTAATGTGGCATGAGTGCTTTGTTAGTATTGGGCCCCATGTTTCAAATTGTTGACTGACATTCATAACTGAAAGACGATTTCTTCAGTTCTCCATGTAGTGAGGGTTTGTTCGGGTTGCTTAAAATCCTCATTAGAGAGAAATTTAACCAACAACAAGTCTGATGATTTAAGATGGTTCAGACTGGGAATTGCAGCAAATAATCTCATGATTTTTCCTCTGCTGAGAATATTCTGCTGACCTTGTGAAATATATATTGTGGCTTTAGGAGAATTTGCTGATTCAAACTCTCCTTTTGCAGGGAGCATGTTGTAGTTAATGAGGAGTCAGGGTGCGTCTCTGTGGCTATTTTTTTCTGGCATGTTTTTTGGACTGCTGCATCGCTAGGACTATTCTCTCTTTGCTTTTTGATGTTAACGACTATCCTTGCCCTTTGGGTGTTATTGTTTGGGTAGCCATCCTGCTCGCCCCACCAGGCGACTTCATGTGATTTCTTGTCATGATATATGCTTGTTAACGTGACTACTCGCCCACAGGTTGATTGTTCTTGGGTGAATTCTCTTCCATTATCTCCTCCATTGTTTGATAATCAGGAAGGATAATCCTGTTTAGAGTTAGATTAACTTCGCATTTTTTCTTGTATTGCAAGGGACATCAGCCTTTCTGGACCTAATCCCTGGATGTTCTGCTGAGCGTACTTCACCTTGTTTTTGTGTAGCATTCTTTTGTAATACCCATCTTGGACCAAGACATTCTCTGGTGTCTTAGGGAAATTATCAGTCGTATCTACCACTGTTTGCGATGTGTCTAATGAGTCCAAAATTAGCAGCTTCTCCACAATGACAATGTCCTTTTGAAAATTTATTGAAGTGGTTGCAACTGCCACCTCTGTTTGTTCATTCTTAGGGGGTTATTAGGATGGCGGGAGGACTTTAGTCCGCCCGCCATCCTCGCGGTGCTGGGACCGGCCGCCAGACATGCGGCGGTCTGGCACCGCTGATTAGGATGCAACCGCCACCCTGGCGGTCGCATTCCGCATATTTGACATTGCGGCGGGTGCTGCTTACAGCAGCACCAGCCGCAATGCCAAATGAGCATGTTGTGCATTCCCATGCACAACGTGGCAGGCACTGCGCGGTGCCTGCCACCTTGTACATGGAACTGCAGGGGGTACTTTGGATATGCCCCAAGTGCACCCTCCACCCCCTGGGGGCCCGCAACGGGCCAGCAAAAGCACATCTCCGCCAGCCTTTCCATGGCGGCATCGCCGCCATGGAAAGGCTTTTGTAACACACATCCTAATATGGATGGCGGTGCCTGCTAAGCACCGCCACCATACTAAGGCCCAATTCCGCCCGGCCAGCAATCGGAACGATTGCCTACCAGCGGTAAGCGGCGGACGGACTTTCTGTCCGCCGCGGTACCCCCGCCATAATAATATGGCGGGGGTAATTCAGGTTGGGATGGCGGGCGGATCGCCACCGCCGGGCCGGCTGTGGCGATCCGCCCGCCATCCTAATGACCCCCTTAGCTTCAAAGATGGGATATAGTTTGCTGCTGCCAGGTGCTTCTTTCGCTATGCATTGATGATTCTTCCTTGCCTTCCTGACACGTTTTTTCTGCCACTTAGTTTGAAGAAGGATCATAGGTTTATTGAGCTCAACATCATTCTCCGATCTCTGATTGATTTACTGGGCTGGGAGGACTATCAGCTCCTGGCTAATGATATTTTCTCCTGTAGCACTGAGCAGCTTGTTTATCTCTGCAATATATTGTTATTGCTGTTCTGCCACTAGAATTTTGGGGTGGTTGCTCAGCTCTTGCTGCGCAGTGGACATAGCTTCAGGCTTGCAATTTTTCTTTCCTTTTAAAATACTCATTAGAATAGCCGGTATGGTGCTTAACTTATCAATAATAGGGCCACACACAATTTTGTTGTGCTGAAAGGTTTGATTCTTGCAGCTTATTATCAGATCTGTCAGTTTGTCTAGGTTTGTATCTATAACAGTAAAGTGGAAGGCTATTACATTCATGAGGTCAATCTGAATGTCCAGCTTATCTAACTGCATATTGAGTGCCATGATTGATGTTTGTAAAATATTTAATAATGAAGCAAGTAGATTAGAAATATTCTCAGTTTGTAAATAGAAGAGCTCACCAGTCTCTGACACAGTATGTACGACATTTGTTTTCCTAGTTGCCTTCAAAGGTGGGCCATCAAATGTGTTTAGGTCTGTGTCTCCTTGGCTGAGACCGGGTTAGTTTTGTAGGGACGCTAGATGCCAACTTATGTTCATTGATGAGCTCTTCTTGGGTTAATTGCTCAGATGGATTTTAAATTCTAATGGCAGGTTGCCTGTGCCCTTCAGGATCCTCAGACAGATTGATGGTCTTAACTTCCATTGCCTATATTAGATCCACATTATTTGTTAATGAAATTGAATGTAGCCAGGAGTTGTCCACCACCTAAACGCAGTTAATATTGGACCAGATGTATGCGGAGAAGACTGGGTTGGGTCAGATCTTGTTGTTGAGTGTGGATACTTTGGGGCATTGACCTGAGCCTGTATTGTAATAAGTTTACCTGTTGGCACTTCACTACTATCAGGCGGTATTGGTTTTATATTTGCAGTTGGGCTTACACTGGACCATTGATCGGAATTTGAATCTAACATTAGAGGCATGAGTGGATTTGGTAGTCCCGTTGAATAGATGACAGCTGCCGGTTCTTTTAGAAAAGTAAATTTACAGCTACGGTTTATTTTCCCAATTAATGTCTGAATTGGCAAAATCAGTAGGCTGCCCTGAGCTTCACTTGCTTTAATCATGTTACCTGTCACACTGTCTGTCTTGAGTTTCCTTGTGGTCTTTTTTTTGGTTCAATCATTTCTGTGCACCCTGTGGTTTAATCTTACCGGATCTAATTTTCCAGTGGCCACCTGATTCCCTTGGGTGATCAGGTCTGTGTGGCAATGTTAACAGCAACAAGAGTCCAGAATATTTTGTTGTGTTTTTGGTGTGTGCTGACGGTGTGGGGCAATATGGCGGGTGGAGCAAACACCGAGCTCATTACCACACTCTGGTGGGGATGTCTCCGTGAGGTTGGGCGTAACCCAATTTAGTTACACTAACAGCCACGCTACAGCAGCCCTGTTTCAGGACTCTTGGGAACCGTATTTGAATGTGTTCCAAGACCGTGCTCCAGGCCTCGCGCCACAAACGGTGCACAACAAGCATCTCTGGGCAACTCGAGGTGGCTCAGGGCATCCCAAGCCGTTTCAGGGCCAAATAATTCAGAAATTCAGCTGTGAGCACCATAATCCAGGCCGAGCAACTCTCAGCTTCGCACCCAATGCTCACCGCTCTACCAAGACCGAGTCAGACGCTAGAGTGGTCGTTGGAGCGTGAGAGGGTGGCCAGTGTAATAGTCAATGCAGGCATAAGGGGCTCAAACATGGACCATCAGGCCTGCTGATTTGGGTAGGTCGGAGGGCTTGTGTGGAAAATTAATAGGCGAGTAGTTGGATCAGTCTTTATAAGCCTTACTGGAGCCTTTCTTGGAACTTTTTAGACTTTTAACTTGTTTAGCTTTGTTGCCTTGTTGCCTGCTGTCCTGAAGGTTGGAAAACGGGAGCCACGTAGGTAGCTGTTTGTCGCAGGGCCGTAACACCGATGCAGTGCCCGCAGCAACAGCAGTACCGGGCTGGCAGCAGGCCCTGCTATGCCTGAGCCTGCTTTTGCTCTCCACCACTACCACATGATAATCTCATGGCAAACTCACCAGAAACTGCAAAACCGCAATATTTGCCACTTGGGCTCATCCTTGATTCATGATCGCAATAGCGGCATTGGCGACGGGCTCCCACGGTCTCTCCTGATCTCTCCTGCGGCACAGCAGAGGCTCCATGGCTCACTTGCGCCTCACTTGCTCCTCCCCTTCCTTAGCCTCAGCGTACGTATGGAAGTAAGTCACCAGGAAGTCATCCATATATTACTGCTAAAGTATAGATGACTTCATCTTTCAACTCAATCAAGAGTTTTAATTGAATAACAATATTTCTTTAATTTGCCATAAAAATATCAGAAATTACAGCACTGCTATTTTTGTTGTACCTAACTGTGGGTAGAGTTTGGCAACACCACACTTTTAACACCCTGCTTGCAACACACAATTCAGGCCATCTAAAAACAAGAATCAAAGACCAGGAATGGTAACTTAACCAGCAGATGAACGCCAATGTAATATTTTTGGTAGTTCACTGGGTTAATATGTCTGAAATGCTTTCTTCATGATAACAGAGACCAAAATAATAAAGTAACACTGAAATGATACGTAACTTTTAATATCGTAAGGTGAAAAGAAAAACTACACCCCCATTTTAGAAAAGAGCACTAAATCTAAAGATAAAACTCTAAAGCATTGGTAACTTTTCTGCTTTTGTGCTGTGCGTTACTCACCAACCAAGCATTTTTTGGGTAAAAATGCTACATGACACAAAATAGCACTGAGTCTATACATTCTTGCTGTTTACACAGCACTCTAAAATAGTGCCGGTAAGAAAGGTATAAAGTTATTGGCATCACATGCCAATAATATATTAGATTTAAGTCTAATTGAACAAAATACAAATATATCAAGTGTTCCTTTCTGGTGGCACAAAGTTATTGTTTGGTACTTACTTTCCAGCATAACACTGTGCAGGAACATTGTGCGGGAAAGTTGCCCATTCTGTAATGCAAATAGCACTTTGCTCAGCATTTTGTCATGGGGGCATTCCATGGGTGGTACTTGGGTGTTTCAACACTTCTGACCATGAGAGGAGTTGGCCTAATGGGTAGGGCGGTCGACCTCTAATCTGGGGAACTGGGTTCAAGTCTCGGCAATGACGCTGAACATCCTGTGATTCTGCGCAAAAACCTTAATCTTCCCGTGCCTAACAAAAATTAACGTATCCTCGTGTAATGCAACTGGTGCTATGTAAAGTGCTCTGATACCCGATTCGGGTCAAGTTCGTGCTATATAAAACTCAGTAAAAAAAAAGCCATATCTACAAAGATTGTTAGACCTGGCTCTGTGTCGAAAAATAATGCTTTCTTCAGGTAGGTGAAAAAATGGACCAATGTTTTAATTTCTCCTAACACTTCAAACATTGCATGTGTGCTGCACTGTACCGCACACTTCCAATGTGTGAAATGGTAAAAAAAATAGTGTAAGTTTTGGTGTTTTTTACAGGAAGCAAACCTGTGGTACACAGCAGGCATACACCATTGCACTATTGTACAAAGGTGTGTGTGTGGCTCTATGCAGCCTTAGAGAGCACCAGGACGTGAGAAATGAGCAGCGCAGGCCATATTTAGTAAATATGGCCTTGCACTGCTCTCTGCATCATAACTCAGCACAGCAACCTTGACATTTTTTGTAGCTCTGTCCCAGTGTGTTTAGGTCTGGCATTAGCCAAGACCTTTGTTTTTACTAAAACGATATATTTAATATGCTTATAGGCGCTTTCAGCCATCCCCCCATCCATCAATCAATCATTCAGGGGTTTGTAAAGTGCAGCTACTCACCCATGAGGGTCTCAAGGCACTGGGGAGAGGGGCGGCTCCGTAGGGTGCTGGGTCATCTGAAGAGCCAGGTCTTGAGGTCCTTCCTGAACTGGAGCAGTGTGGGGCTTAGTTAAAGGTGGAAAGGGAGGTCGTTCCAGGTCTTGGCTGTGAGGTAGGAGAGGGACTTTCCACATGTTCTGGTCTTGTAGATGCTTGGGACGGTGGCCAGAGAAAGGTCGTCTGATTGGAGGTTTCTTTTGGGTGGGTGGAAGAAGAGGCGGTTGTTTAGGTATGCTGATCCGATGTTGTGGAGGGCCTTGTATGCATGCGTGAGGAGCTTAAAGATTATTCTTCTTTGTGGAGGTGTTGGGTGATGTGGTTGTGACTGGGGATGTCTAGGATCAGTCTGGCTGCAGCGTCCTGGATGGTCTGGAGCTTGCAGAGGAGTTTTTTGTTGATTCCGGCATAGAGGGCGTTGCCGTAGTCCAGTCTGCTAGTGATGAGGACGTCCATGACCATTTTTCTGGATTCGGAGGGGATCCATCTGAATGTTTTTTGAAGTATGCGAATGGTGTTGAAGAAGGCCAAGAATGTGGCATTGATCTGGCGGTTCATGGTGAGTCATGAGTCCAGTATGCTGCCGAGGTTTTGTGCATGGTCTGTCGGGGGAGGGGGTTTCCGAGGCCGGGGGGGCCACCAGCTGTCGTCCAATGCTGAGGGGTTTGAGCCAAGGAAGAGGACTTCTGTTTTCTCAAAGTTGAGTTTCAGACAAGTCTTCTTCATCCAGGTGGCGACCTTTCATCCCTTCTTGGAAGGTGGTGTTGGGTTCCTTGGTGAGGAGAGGATGAGATGGGTGTCGTCGGCGTAAGAGATGATGTTGAGCCCATGGTTTCTGATGATGGTTGAGAGGGGGCATATAGATGTTGAAGAGGGTGGAGCTGAGGGAGGATCCCTGGGGTACTCCACATCTGGTCTCTGTTGGTTCTGAGAGGTAGAGCGGGAGTCTGACTCGCTGGGTCTGCCTGTGAGAAATGAGCGTGTCCATTCGAGGGCCTTCCTTCAGAGTCTGGTGGCTAGTGTGTGTGGTGGGAGACAGTATTGAAGGCAGCTGATAGGTCCAGGAGGATGAGGGCTGCCGTTTGGCACTGGTCGAGTAGGGCACGGATGTCATCCGTGGTGGCGAGTAGGGCTGTCGCGGTCCTGTGGTTTCTGCAGAATCTGGATTGGTAGATGTCCAGGACGTTGTGGGCTTCGATGAAGTTTGCTAGCTGGGTGTTGACGGCCTTTTCAATGACCTTGGCTGTGAAAGGAAGCAGTGAGATGGGCCTGAAATTCTTGAGATTTGCCGGGTCTGCGGAGGGTTTCTTCAGGAGGGGGTTGACTTCGGCATGTTTCCAGTCATCGGGGAATGTGGCGGTCTCGAGGGAGCAGTTGATCGTCTGATGTAGTTCGGGTGTGATGGCCTTGGCAGCTCTGTGGAAGATGTGGAGGGACAGGGGTCTGAGGGTGCTCCGGAGTGGATTCTCTTCATGGTCTTTAAGATGTCTTCTGTCATGAGCGGGGTCCAGGTGAGATGTGTCTGTTCGGTGGTGTCGCTGGGGATGTGGGCTGAAGCGGTGCAGAGGTCTTGGTTGTCAAAGTTGTCGTAGAGTGTCTTAATTCTGAGGTGAAAAAAGGTGCTGAGTCTGTTGCAAAGGTCTTGAGAGGGTCTGACGTCTGTTGTTTCGCTGCCGGGTTTGGCAAATTTGTGGATGATGGAGAAGAGTTCTTTGGAGTTGTGGGAAATGGTGAGGATTCTGTCTTGGAGGAAGTTATTTTTTGTGGATTTGATGAGTTGGTGGTGTGCTGTGGTAGCTGTTATGTCATTCACATTTTTCTTCAACTCATTAGTGCATATAGCATTGGGAAGTGCATCAGCCCATTTTTGCTTTTGGCTATCTTCATTGTGAGTGGCAGGATTCTGTTGTTTCACAAAGAGCACATCAGCACACTAAGTAGTTTCCATCAGTGACAGAGACTACTATGACAATGTGTGCCTTATGAGAACAAAAACTACTTTTTCTTTTCTCCAATTTGTTTTTTAATACTGGTGAGGGCCCAGCCACTCCCACAACAATATCATTTTACAAAACCAGAGCAAAACAGCATTGACAAAGCCAAAGGTCTGGCAGCCAACACCAGACCTATTAGCTTTACCAATGCTTACTTGGGTTTAGTGATTCTACGTCAGGACATTAGGCTTTAGATTATGCATTCTCTTTTCAGCTTTATTAAAACAACAGCCATATTCAAGAATAATAGAACAGGGTAAGAACTACAACACTCCTATTTGCGTAGGAAAAAACTACAAGCGCCAGATAATGTAGTTGTGCCCAATCACAGTATAAACACTCATGAATACCGAAATGCCTTCTCTTTCCGGCTGCTTGGGCAACCATTATAAGTACAATCTTTTCTTTACATTTTAATGCTTAATGTAAATGTTAATTAAGTGTGTGCCTGCATTGTGCTTGGAAGCAGTGTCACACTGATTTATTTCGGCAACGCCAACTTCTCATATTTATTTCTCACTTGTTCCCCAGGCTGGGTAAAGTGATTGGCGCTCTTTTTCTGACCTCCGCACTCCATCCGCTCTCATTTGCCCATGGCTGACTGCAAAGCAGGCACCATTTTAGGTAGACTTATCAGTCGCACTCTGGTCAACCGCCCTACTCTTTACCTTGTATTGTTCACCCTCCATAGCCTAGCCCGTGACCTGCCTTTACCCTCGTCCCACTCCAGTCCCTGCACCAATTACACTCTGTGAGAAAGTTGGCCTGGTATATGCTGTTCACTAATTAAAGTGGACACCTTGCACCAGGGCAAATCGACTCTTATGGTAGATAGGTTTAAGACAACCTTTTAAAGAAAGCTATCCTAGTGGTAGCTGTGGAGAGCAGCCTTCAGGCTAAGTCTCGGAGGAATGTAAAGCAGCTTGTTTTACCATATAATCTCTTGAATCACCAAATGAAAAGACACCACACAGGTATATATATCAAATATATATGTATTTATTTCTAAATAACTCTCTACTAATCTCTTTATGAGATTAGAAGACAAACATATGCACAAATCAATGTTTCACAATAAGTTAAGCACAAAATATGGCTGGGGCCCTAGGGGCGTACCAGACCATATACTAAGTAAGAGACTTAGGGACAACGACTTGCAGGGAGACAAGGCCTAGGGCCTTCCAGAAGTGCTGGGGCCTCACGAAACCACCCAAGGCAGGTAAGTAAAGGACCCACGGGGGACGCGTGCAGTGTAGATACACAGGCGCGGATCGCCGTTAACTTCAATGGGGCAAGTCGCGGTTGGAAATAAAGAGTTTTAGGATACTTCTGTAGAACCTACAAGCAAGTCACTTACAAGGTAAGTCGTTCTAGGGCCCACACCCACAGGAGCACCGTAGTGCTGGAGTTACCTCACCCAGGGAAGCCGGGTGCACAGGTGTCCTTTGGTGTCGGGTCGCGGCGTCGTTTTCAATGGCGAACAAAGAAGACTTGCTGCTTGCGGGAGCTGAAGAAGTGTCCGGTGGAATCCAAGCCTGGATTCTGAAGAAGGATGACCTGAAAGCAGAGGGGACAGTGTTCAAAGTCACTTGGCAGTGACCCGGGGCAAGGAAGATGGATGCCCACCGTCGTCGGTCGCTTCAGGTCGGATGCGGGTGCCTTGACTCTTCAGCCACGTGGTCCAGGAGGCGTCGACGACGACCAGGAGCTGGATTCGGTGTGTCCCTCAATGTCTGCAGCTGACTGCGGTATTGGCAACTCGATTGGAGCCAACAAGCCTTGGCAGCCGCAAGTCTCGGGGAGATGAAGAAAAGTTGATGGCGCAGACCAGCAAGATCTGTGGAACTCACCCAGCGAGGGTAAGTCAGGGCAGGCCTGGAGCAACCAGGGGAGCCCTTTGGTTTCGTTAAGAAGTCTTCTGGGGACCCACAAGCCAGCGGGCAAGGGATCGCGAAGACACCTCGGGCTGAATCACTCAACAGGGGCCCACGGTCACTCGGGACGGTGTAGGCCTCTGATCTTCGGAGGGATTCCTGCTGGAGGTCGGGACCATACGTGGTCCAAAGCACAAGTTCGTAGAACGTTGTGAAGGGGTTGCACTCGACAATAGTGCACGGTACCCAGGGGTCGCGGTTCCTCGTTACTCGTGGGGTCCACTTGCCTCAGCTTCGCTAGAGACTCACGATGGCCTGGGAGAGGTCAGGAAATCCACTTCCTGGGCTGCAGGGACTTCGGACTCCGGCGGGAGCGGCGTAGTTTGCGACCGTCGTTGTCGTTTTGGTGCCTGCCAAGCAGGAGTCACTCCTTGACTCCAAGGGAGATTCTTCTGTCTTCCAAAGGTAGTGGAACGTCGAAGGGCCAGGATTCTTCTGTAGAGCGTCGTCCAGGGGTTATCTGCTTTGCAATGGCAAGGTTCCACCTCTTATACTAAAAGAGGGGATGGACTAGCTCTATGACCCCACCTATGGGAGGGTCAAGGGAGGGGTGGCTACACCCACTTCCCTTTGTCCAGTTTCGCGCCAGAGCAGGGGCAGGTAGCCCCTGAGCTGGTTTGAACTGGCATATGCACAGAGGAGCCTTCTGCTCCCCCAGTGCAGGACTTCAAAGCACTCTAAGAGTGCACCCACCCAGCCCCAATACACTAAACCCTGTCTGGGAGGTGGTTACACCTCCCTGTGACAGGATGCCTATTGTTGGGCTTCCTCCACTGTGAGTTTCGGTCATCAGCAGGAGGGCAGCCCAGTGTCTGTGACTGGTGGCATCCATTTTGTGATGCCAGGGCTCTGCAGGATTCTACCGCGTTTCCACAGCAGGTACATGTCTTATCCCTCTAGAAGGGTGGAATGCTACCCCGCCGCCAGGATTGGCGGGGGGTAGTATTCCAAGATGTTTGACACCAAACACGACATGTTTTGATGCAGCCATTCCAAAGTTAGCATTTTACCGCGAGGATATAATGCACTTAAGAGTATATGGTTTAACCGCATCCACAAACAGCCCCAGAGAATAGACTCTGAGAGCTGCAGAGGGGCCCTGCTCAAGCAGAGGCACCCCCTCACATAGAAGCCAAGCACCCTGCCCTCCAGGATTGATAGGGCCTGCCTTAGGGGTGACTGATAGGTTTATATGTGTGTGCAGGAGAGATATAGGAAACCTATATCTCAGTGAGGGAGTGCTAGCACCACCTCACCCAGGCTGCAGTAGCAGGCCTGTGGTGTCAGATTTAGTCTGCTTCCCAGGGGTGGCATAATACATGCTGCAGCCCCTGGTAGGCCTGTGAAGTACCTATGCCCTTGGCACCTAAGGTACCATATACTAGGGACTCATAAGGCACCACAGTAACCAATCACTAGTGCACCTAGAGTGCACTCCATGTCATTAGAGAGAGCAGATAGACTGAGGCCCTGAATAGCAGGATCCCAGTCCAACTAAGTCATAAACCAGCAAAACACCATAAAAAAAGTGGGGGCAACCATATAGTCAGATTCCACCTTCCTACATAACCCCCCAAACGAAAGGAGATAAGGCTAACCTTGGCCAGTTGAGCCTTTATTGACTAAGTGGCCATATAAGGAAGCACCTGCACTAGCATGGTTGCCCCCTGTCTGATGGTCCACTAAGCAATCCCTCACCCTAAGGGTGTGAGAGGGTCTTCACCATGGGGAATCACTACCTCTGGTGTGCTCTGGTAAAGTACAAGGCTGGTGAGGTGTCTGAGTAGGGAAGTGAGGCCCTAGGAATGTTGGCCTCAGCTTCCTCAGATCACTGGTCACCATGTATGCCTGTCTTTCCATGACTGAGTTGCATTTTGCTCTAAGGGTCAACCTTTGGCTGCCTACAGCTGGGGGTTGGGTCCCTTTGAATGGACTACTGGAGGGACATGACAGGTTTGGAACCTTTTGGTCCCAGGTTTGCCCTTGCCTAACAGAGTCCTTCTGGGGAGGTCCCTACATAAAGGTATGGGGGATCCCTCAGTGGGTTGAGGAATTTTCACCTGGCTAGGTCTACTAGACTGGGTGCCCCTTATCTGCTGATGGGGGGTTCCTCTGGACAGGGGGCCCTGGGGGTCCACTGACCTCCCTGACCTCTGCAGCCCTGGGCTGACTGAGGCAGGGTAGAGAGGGGCAGTTTACCTGCTCCAGACTGGGTACCACCTTGGAAGGGTCCTCTGCCATCAGGGGTGTGGCCAGGCCAGGCCTGACTACCTCTGGGGCAGTTCCTTCACTAGGGGTAGGGTCAGTTCCCTGAGGAGGCTGACCCTTACCTACTGTCTGGGGGAAGAAGACTTTTCTTCAACCCTTGTGCTCTCTTTGGGGGAGAGTGGGCCATTCTTCCAGGCTCCATCTCTCCATAATCTTGGGCTGGGGCTGTGGCCAACACAGCCCCCTAACCTTACAGGGACACCCAACATCTTCAGATGGGCTTGGTGTTCAATTTCAGCCCAGGCTGAAATTTCCAGATCATTGCCCATCAGGCAATCTACAGGTAAGGTTGGGGACACTGCCACTCTCTTTGGGCCTGTGACCCCCTCCCAGCTGAGATTGACTATGGCCATGGGAGTGATCTGTTCTGACACCATCAATGTTGGTCACCTGGTATTTAAACTCAGGTAAAAGCTGGTGAGGGGGACTAGTTTCCCTGCCACCATGGTGACACTAGCCCCTGTGTCCCTAAATGCCACAGCTTTCTGACCATTAATTATTGGCTCCAGTCTGTACCTGCCCAATGCTGTGGGACCCACGGTAAAGGTGGCAAATCCTATACCACCATCAGAATCTGAGGAGTCTGTTGAGGGGTCCTGTCTAAACTAGGGCCCACCTCTGTTCCTCTTGCAAAAGCACCTAACTTTTTGGGTGCACTACTCCCAACTGGAGGATTACTACTGGTAGTACCAGGAGGGGTGGTAGTAGTTGTTGGAGGAACATTTTCTTTATTGCCATTCCTGGGACAACTGGGATCAGATTTCCAGTGCCCAGGCTTTTTACAGACATGGCAATAGGGTTTCTTTTCAGGAGAGGAAGGAGTTTGGGACCCACCCCCAGAAGAGGAATTTTGGGGCCCTGTAGTGGACTTATCCTTGGATTTATCCCCACCTTTCTCTTGGGACTTGGTAGAATCTTTCTTGTGGTCACCACCCTGATTCTTAGGCCTTACCCTGGTTCTGACCCATTTGTCTGCCTTCTTTCCCAATTCTTGGGGAGAGGTCAGATCAGAGTCCACCAGGTACTGGTGTAAAAGCTGGTTTTGACAATTATTAAGGATCTGTTCTCTCATCATTAGATTATAAAATCCTTTGAAATCAGTAACCCTACTGCCAACCAGCCAACCCTCCAGAGCCTTGGATGCACAATCTACAAAGTCAGTCCAGTCCTGAGTCTGTGCCTTCTGGGTATCTCTGAACTTCAACCTGTACTGCTCAGTGGTTAAGCCAAACCCATCTATCAGTGCACTCTTCAGGACTTCATAATTATCAGCATCCTCTTCTCTAACAGTGAGGAGCTTGTCTCTACCTTTATCTGAAAAGGAGAGCCACAAGACTGCTGCCCACTGCTTTTGGGGGACCTGCTGTACTCTACAGGCCCTCTCCATAGCAGTTATCCACTTGTGGATATCATCCCCACTCTGGTAGGGAGGAACAACCTTGCTCAGGTTCCTATGGTCAGGGACATATTCTCTGCCTCTAGGGACACTGTTGCTGTCACCAGGGGTTCTAAACCCTCCCTTCTGGAAGCTCTCTGGATCTCCAGGGCTTCTCTATCCAGTGCCAACTGCTTGGTTCTGAGGGCCACTTTGGCTTCCTCATACTGGAGCAGTTTGCACCTTCTCTCAGAGGAGGTCTCTCTTAAGGGAAAGTATGAGTTCCTCTGCTGGACAAATTCTCTGCCAGAGTGATAAGAGTGGTCAGATTCCCTGGAAGGGGATCTGTGCCTCTCCTCCTCTCTGTCAGTTCTCTTATGGAGAATTCCTCTGTCCTTTTCAGGCCCCTTGAAGCCTGGCCCTTCAATCACAGAGTCTTGGTCATTCTGATTTTCATCATCTGACCCAGATACTATGACTGACCCACCCACTGATTCAGACCCTCTAGCTCCTAGAGCCAATCTAAGGTCATCTGCTGTCAGCAGATCTATCAGGTGTAGTGTTGAGGGACTCTGTCCTAGCCTCAGGTGTCTGTCAACACACATGGCTCTCAAGTCAGAGAAAGCCATGTCCTTATACTGAGGCTGAGTGGATCCACTGGGTCCACCTTTTAAGGACATTCTAGTGTTGTGCAGTGTTGTACTACCTACACTAGTTTGTGGCCTACTGATCCTAGCTTGAGCTGTGGAAAGGGTGTGCTATCCCTTGGCACACAGCTCTAAGTTCAGTAGAACTTATTGATACTAAGCTTGACTTTATATGTACCTTGAGTTCCTATAATGGTTTTCAGTTAGTAATTCAAATTGAGATTTTCTGGTAAAACAATGGCAAGCTGGAATCCCACACGCTGCCCACCAATGTGAGAAGTTGGCCTGGTATATGCTGTTCACTAATTAAAGTGGACACCTTGCACCAGGGCAAATCGACTCTTATGGTAGATAGGTTTAAGACAACCTTTTAAAGAAAGCTATCCTAGTGGTAGCTGTGGAGAGCAGCCTTCAGGCTAAGTCTCGGAGGAATGTAAAGCAGCTTGTTTTACCATATAATCTCTTGAATCACCAAATGAAAAGACACCACACAGGTATATATATCAAATATATATGTATTTATTTCTAAATAACTCTCTACTAATCTCTTTATGAGATTAGAAGACAAACATATGCACAAATCAACGTTTCACAATAAGTTAAGCACAAAATATGGCTGGGGCCCTAGGGGCGTACCAGACCATATACTAAGTAAGAGACTTAGGGACAACGACTTGCAGGGAGACAAGGCCTAGGGCCTTCAGAAGTGCTGGGGCCACACGAAACCACCCAAGGCAGGTAAGTAAAGGACCCACGGGGACGCGTGCAGTGTGGATACACAGGCGCGGATCGCCGTTAACTTCAATGGGGCAAGTCGCGGTTGGAAATAAAGAGTTTTAGGATACTTCTGTAGAACCTACAAGCAAGTCACTTACAAGGTAAGTCGTTCTAGGGCCCACACCCACAGGAGCACCGTAGTGCTGGAGTTACCTCACCCAGGGAAGCCGGGTGCACAGGTGTCCTTTGGTGTCGGGTCGCGGCGTCGTTTTCAATGGCGAACAAAGAAGACTTGCTGCTTGCGGGAGCTGAAGAAGTGTCCGGTGGAATCCAAGCCTGGATTCTGAAGAAGGATGACCTGAAAGCAGAGGGGACAGTGTTCAAAGTCACTTGGCAGTGACCCGGGGCAAGGAAGATGGATGCCCACCGTCGTCGGTCGCTTCAGGTCGGTTGTGGGTGCCTTGACTCTTCAGCCACGTGGTCCAGGAGGCGTCGACGACGACCAGGAGCTGGATTCGGTGTGTCCCTCAACGTCTGCAGCTGACTGCGGTGTCGGCAGCTCGATTGGAGCCAACAAGCCTTGGCAGCCGCAGAGTCTCGGGAGATGAAGAAAAGTCGATGGCGCAGACCAGCAAGATCTGTGGAACTCACCCAGCGAGGGTAAGTCAGGGCAGGCCTGGAGCAACCAGGGAGCCCTTTGGTTTCGTTAAGAAGTCTTCTGGGGACCCACAAGCCAGCGGGCAAGGGATCGCGAAGACACCTCGGGCTGAATCACTCAACAGGGGCCCACGGTCACTCGGGACGGTGTAGGCCTCTGATCTTCGGAGGGATTCCTGCTGGAGGTCGGGACCACACGTGGTCCAAAGCACAAGTTCGTAGAACGTTGTGAAGGAGGTTGCACTCGACAATAGTGCACGGTACCCAGGGGTCACGGTTCCTCGTTACTCGTGGGGTCCACTTGCCTCAGCTTCGCTGGGGACTCACGATGGCCTAGGAGAGGTCAGGAAATCCACTTCCTGGGCTGCAGGGACTTCGGACTCCGGCGGGAGCGGCGTAGTTTGCGACCGTCGTTGTCGTTTTGGTGCCTGCCAAGCAGGGAGTCACTCCTTGACTCCAAGGGAGATTCTTCTGTCTTCCAAAGGTAGTGGAATGTCGAAGGGCCAGGATTCTTCTGTAGAGCGTCGTCCAGGGTTATCTGCTTTGCAATGGCAAGGTTCCCCCTCTTATACTAAAAAGAGGGGATGGACTAGCTCTATGACCCCACCTATGGGAGGGTCAAGGGAGGGGGTGGCTACACCCACTTCCCTTTGTCCAGTTTCGCGCCAGAGCAGGGGCAGGTAGCCCCTGAGCTGGTTTGAACTGGCATATGCACAGAGAGCCTTCTGCTCCCCCAGTGCAGGACTTCAAAGCACTCTAAGAGTGCACCCACCCAACCCCAATACACTAAACCCTGTCTGGGAGGTGGTTACACCTCCCTGTGACAGGATGCCTATTGTTGGGCTTCCTCCACTGTGAGTTTCGGTCATCAGCAGGAGGGCAGCCCAGTGTCTGTGACTGGTGGCATCCATTTTGTGATGCCAGGGCTCTGCAGGATTCTACCGCGTTTCCACAGCAGGTACATGTCTTATCCCTCTAGAAGGGTGGAATGCTACCCCCGCCGCCAGGATTGGCGGGGGTAGTATTCCAAGATGTTTGACACCAAACACGACATGTTTTGATGCAGCCATTCCAAAGTTAGCATTTTACCGCGAGGATATAATGCACTTAAGAGTATATGGTTTAACCGCATCCACAAACAGCCCCAGGAATAGACTCTGAGAGCTGCAGAGGGGCCCTGCTCAAGCAGAGGCACCCCCTCACATAGAAGCCAAGCACCCTGCCCTCAGGATTGATAGGGCCTGCCTTAGGGGGTGACTGATAGGTTTATATGTGTGTGCAGGAGAGATATAGGAAACCTATATCTCAGTGAGGGAGTGCTAGCACCACCTCACCCAGGCTGCAGTAGCAGGCCTGTGGTGTCAGATTTAGTCTGCTTCCCAGGGGTGGCATAATACATGCTGCAGCCCCTGGTAGGCCTGTGAAGTACCTATGCCCTTGGCACCTAAGGTACCATATACTAGGGACTCATAAGGCACCACAGTAACCAATCACTAGTGCACCTAGAGTGCACTCCATGTCATTTAGAGAGAGCAGATAGACTGAGGGCCCTGAATAGCAGGATCCCAGTCCAACTAAGTCATAAACCAGCAAAACACCATAAAAAAAGTGGGGGCAACCATATAGTCTGATTCCACCTTCCTACACACTCTCTACCATGTTTTTTCACTGAAGAACTGCCCTGTAGGAGGTGAAAGACAGCACCTCCGTCAACACAAGGATATGTCAATATTAACCCTGTAGTCCCTGATTGACGCCCTACTCAACAGAAAGCCTGGACTGCAATAATTCTTGATTAAGGAAGTGAACCTAAGTGGGGTTTTTCATATTCATTCAATTTGGTAAGCATATAAAAAGATTTATTAATATTCACCTGCACCAGTGTCACACTTGCTGAGGGCAAACACCTCCACCCCCTCACTACAACTTTGGGTGAGCAGTAGCGAGTAACCCAATAAATCATATGGGTGATTGTTGTGACAGGAACTTAAACTGATACCACTTTAATACTCTTTCAGAGATGTCTCAGGATAACCTCAACAATATTATTGACCTTGCACTCACAAATGACTGTTTCCTCTTCTTTGGCCCAATAGTTGAAGACCTTCTTTTCATTGCTACCTGTTCCTGACACCTAGTCACTCCCAACCCAGGCTCCAAAGGAAAAGAAGGCAGTTCCAAAGCCAAAAAGCCTTTTAAGGCTACTGTCTTAGAAAATGTAATGAAGGCCTACATAGGCTCTTTGCCCTTTAGTGCACCAGAAGAGGATGAAGAAGCATACTCAGATGCTTCAGATGCACAAGTCCTCGACAAAGGTTACTCTGACTTCTCCGGTGATGATTTACAACACCCATGGCACCCACTACCTAAACACAGAAACCTATAAGAGGAAGCAGAGGAATGCTCATCATCAGTACTTCCTAATATGTCAAATATTCTTGATAATACTTTTGCTCCAGAGGACATAATCCACCCTTACTCCTCTGACTCACTTCCAGAAACTGCAGCTTATGTCCAGTCCCGCCTTAGAAAACCCTTCCCTTAAGAGATACATAACCGCCTCAAAGCAGAATGCCCTCACCCATCACTGATTCGTGAAGTCGCAGAGACTCCTGAAATTGCCCCCAAGTTGGTCTTGTTTTTAGGCAACTACAATAAGGACCCTAAAAAGGTGATGGCAGGTCCTCCCAGGATAAACTCCTTCATCTCTTAGGCCTCCTTTCAAACATTCTGGATTTAGCCTTTTTTGCCAAAGAACAGAGGGCCCCTATAGACCGAGATCTCCTTGCAGGATGGGCTAAAAGGGCCATTTGCCTTTTAGACAAATGCAAACTGTACCCTGTCTATTGAATGGTGCAGATCTATTCTCCTACAAATAGACCCTACATTGTGTGACCCAGCCAACAACAAAGCAGGCCAATCAGCTGATGGTATGCTATTTGGCGAACTTTCATTAAGGATATAACCATGTTCATGAGTACTTTCACCTAATTGAATGAGGCTAAATAGGCCTTGAAAAAGTTTTCAATCAGTGCCTTTTTAACAAGGCCAGCAGACGGCACTCCACTGGCTGTGCTTCCTTTCAGCCCTTTTTCAGAGAGTACCCGAGACATCGATATCGATGGACAGATTACCAGCAAGGAGACATGTTCTCCCTATTCGGGCCAGTGCTCCCGCCCAGCCCCAATACACATTATCCTGTCTGGGGAGGTGGTCACACCTCCCTGGGACAGGAAACCTATTGTCCAGGCCTCCACTGCCGGAGTTTCGTCCAGCAGCAGGAGGCCAGACTCGTGTCTGTGGCAGCAGCATCCATTTTGTGATGCCAGGGCTCTGGAAAGAAGTTACCGGACTAGTCAGAGTTAACATGTCTTTCCCTCTAGAAGGGTGGAATGCTACCCCCGCCGCCAGGATTGGCGGGGGGTAGTATTCCAAGATGTTTGACACCAAACACGACATGTTTAGGTGCAGCCATTCCAAAGTTAGCATTTTACCGCGAGGATATAATGCGCTTAAGAGTATATGGTCAGGCTGCACTACAAACAGCATCAGAGATGGTCTCCGAACGCTGCAGAGGGGCCCTGCTCATGCAGGGGCACCCTCTCACATAGGAACCACGCACTCTGCCTTTAGGATTGATAAGGCCTGCCTTAGGAGTGACTTATAGGTTTATAGGTGTGTATGTATTTCGTGATATAGGTAACCTATATCACAGTAAGAGGTGCATGCACCACCTTACCCAGGCTGCAGTAGCAGACCTGTTGTGTCAGTTTGGATGGCCTTCCAGGGGTGGCATAATACATGCTGCAGCCCCTGGCAGGCCTCTGAGGTACCTATGCCCTTGGTACATAGTATACCATATACTAGGGACTTATAAGGGCACTCCAGATCCCAATCAGAGATGTGCCTAAGGCACATGGAAACCATTTTACAGAGAAAGCAGATAGACTGGGGCCCTGAATAGCAGGATCCCAGTCCAACTAAGTCATAAACCAGCAAAACACCATAAAAAAAGTGGGGGCAACCATATAGTCAGATTCCACCTTCCTACAGAATAGACAGGAGTTTTTCCCAGTTCTGAACTTAGTCTCCTGGCTGGCATCAACAGAGGAAGAGGGTAATGTGGCATGAGTGCTTTGTTAGTATTGGGCCCCATGTTTCAAATTGTTGACTGACATTCATAACTGAAAGACGATTTCTTCAGTTCTCCATGTAGTGAGGGTTTGTTCGGGTTGCTTAAAATCCTCATTAGAGAGAAATTTAACCAACAACAAGTCTGATGATTTAAGATGGTTCAGACTGGGAATTGCAGCAAATAATCTCATGATTTTTCCTCTGCTGAGAATATTCTGCTGACCTTGTGAAATATATATTGTGGCTTTAGGAGAATTTGCTGATTCAAACTCTCCTTTTGCAGGGAGCATGTTGTAGTTAATGAGGAGTCAGGGTGCGTCTCTGTGGCTATTTTTTTCTGGCATGTTTTTGGACTGCTGCATCGCTAGGACTATTCTCTCTTTGCTTTTTGATGTTAACGACTATCCTTGCCCTTTGGGTGTTATTGTTTGGGTAGCCATCCTGCTCGCCCCACCAGGCGACTTCATGTGATTTCTTGTCATGATATATGCTTGTTAACGTGACTACTCGCCCACAGGTTGATTGTTCTTGGGTGAATTCTCTTCCATTATCTCCTCCATTGTTTGATAATCAGGAAGGATAATCCTGTTTAGAGTTAGATTAACTTCGCATTTTTTCTTGTATTGCAAGGGACATCAGCCTTTCTGGACCTAATCCCTGGATGTTCTGCTGAGCGTACTTCACCTTGTTTTTGTGTAGCATTCTTTTGTAATACCCATCTTGGACCAAGACATTCTCTGGTGTCTTAGGGAAATTATCAGTCGTATCTACCACTGTTTGCGATGTGTCTAATGAGTCCAAAATTAGCAGCTTCTCCACAATGACAATGTCCTTTTGAAAATTTATTGAAGTGGTTGCAACTGCCACCTCTGTTTGTTCATTCTTAGGGGGTTATTAGGATGGCGGGAGGACTTTAGTCCGCCCGCCATCCTCGCGGTGCTGGGACCGGCCGCCAGACATGCGGCGGTCTGGCACCGCTGATTAGGATGCAACCGCCACCCTGGCGGTCGCATTCCGCATATTTGACATTGCGGCGGGTGCTGCTTACAGCAGCACCAGCCGCAATGCCAAATGAGCATGTTGTGCATTCCCATGCACAACGTGGCAGGCACTGCGCGGTGCCTGCCACCTTGTACATGGAACTGCAGGGGGTACTTTGGATATGCCCCAAGTGCACCCTCCACCCCCTGGGGGCCCGCAACGGGCCAGCAAAAGCACATCTCCGCCAGCCTTTCCATGGCGGCATCGCCGCCATGGAAAGGCTTTTGTAACACACATCCTAATATGGATGGCGGTGCCTGCTAAGCACCGCCACCATACTAAGGCCCAATTCCGCCCGGCCAGCAATCGGAACGATTGCCTACCAGCGGTAAGCGGCGGACGGACTTTCTGTCCGCCGCGGTACCCCCGCCATAATAATATGGCGGGGGTAATTCAGGTTGGGATGGCGGGCGGATCGCCACCGCCGGGCCGGCTGTGGCGATCCGCCCGCCATCCTAATGACCCCTTAGCTTCAAAGATGGGATATAGTTTGCTGCTGCCAGGTGCTTCTTTCGCTATGCATTGATGATTCTTCCTTGCCTTCCTGACACGTTTTTTCTGCCACTTAGTTTGAAGAAGGATCATAGGTTTATTGAGCTCAACATCATTCTCCGATCTCTGATTGATTTACTGGGCTGGGAGGACTATCAGCTCCTGGCTAATGATATTTTCTCCTGTAGCACTGAGCAGCTTGTTTATCTCTGCAATATATTGTTATTGCTGTTCTGCCACTAGAATTTTGGGGTGGTTGCTCAGCTCTTGCTGCGCAGTGGACATAGCTTCAGGCTTGCAATTTTTCTTTCCTTTTAAAATACTCATTAGAATAGCCGGTATGGTGCTTAACTTATCAATAATAGGGCCACACACAATTTTGTTGTGCTGAAAGGTTTGATTCTTGCAGCTTATTATCAGATCTGTCAGTTTGTCTAGGTTTGTATCTATAACAGTAAAGTGGAAGGCTATTACATTCATGAGGTCAATCTGAATGTCCAGCTTATCTAACTGCATATTGAGTGCCATGATTGATGTTTGTAAAATATTTAATAATGAAGCAAGTAGATTAGAAATATTCTCAGTTTGTAAATAGAAGAGCTCACCAGTCTCTGACACAGTATGTACGACATTTGTTTTCCTAGTTGCCTTCAAAGGTGGGCCATCAAATGTGTTTAGGTCTGTGTCTCCTTGGCTGAGACCGGGTTAGTTTTGTAGGGACGCTAGATGCCAACTTATGTTCATTGATGAGCTCTTCTTGGGTTAATTGCTCAGATGGATTTTAAATTCTAATGGCAGGTTGCCTGTGCCCTTCAGGATCCTCAGACAGATTGATGGTCTTAACTTCCATTGCCTATATTAGATCCACATTATTTGTTAATGAAATTGAATGTAGCCAGGAGTTGTCCACCACCTAAACGCAGTTAATATTGGACCAGATGTATGCGGAGAAGACTGGGTTGGGTCAGATCTTGTTGTTGAGTGTGGATACTTTGGGGCATTGACCTGAGCCTGTATTGTAATAAGTTTACCTGTTGGCACTTCACTACTATCAGGCGGTATTGGTTTTATATTTGCAGTTGGGCTTACACTGGACCATTGATCGGAATTTGAATCTAACATTAGAGGCATGAGTGGATTTGGTAGTCCCGTTGAATAGATGACAGCTGCCGGTTCTTTTAGAAAAGTAAATTTACAGCTACGGTTTATTTTCCCAATTAATGTCTGAATTGGCAAAATCAGTAGGCTGCCCTGAGCTTCACTTGCTTTAATCATGTTACCTGTCACACTGTCTGTCTTGAGTTTCCTTGTGGTCTTTTTTTTGGTTCAATCATTTCTGTGCACCCTGTGGTTTAATCTTACCGGATCTAATTTTCCAGTGGCCACCTGATTCCCTTGGGTGATCAGGTCTGTGTGGCAATGTTAACAGCAACAAGAGTCCAGAATATTTTGTTGTGTTTTTGGTGTGTGCTGACGGTGTGGGGCAATATGGCGGGTGGAGCAAACACCGAGCTCATTACCACACTCTGGTGGGGATGTCTCCGTGAGGTTGGGCGTAACCCAATTTAGTTACACTAACAGCCACGCTACAGCAGCCCTGTTTCAGGACTCTTGGGAACCGTATTTGAATGTGTTCCAAGACCGTGCTCCAGGCCTCGCGCCACAAACGGTGCACAACAAGCATCTCTGGGCAACTCGAGGTGGCTCAGGGCATCCCAAGCCGTTTCAGGGCCAAATAATTCAGAAATTCAGCTGTGAGCACCATAATCCAGGCCGAGCAACTCTCAGCTTCGCACCCAATGCTCACCGCTCTACCAAGACCGAGTCAGACGCTAGAGTGGTCGTTGGAGCGTGAGAGGGTGGCCAGTGTAATAGTCAATGCAGGCATAAGGGGCTCAAACATGGACCATCAGGCCTGCTGATTTGGGTAGGTCGGAGGGCTTGTGTGGAAAATTAATAGGCGAGTAGTTGGATCAGTCTTTATAAGCCTTACTGGAGCCTTTCTTGGAACTTTTTAGACTTTTAACTTGTTTAGCTTTGTTGCCTTGTTGCCTGCTGTCCTGAAGGTTGGAAAACGGGAGCCACGTAGGTAGCTGTTTGTCGCAGGGCCGTAACACCGATGCAGTGCCCGCAGCAACAGCAGTACCGGGCTGGCAGCAGGCCCTGCTATGCCTGAGCCTGCTTTTGCTCTCCACCACTACCACATGATAATCTCATGGCAAACTCACCAGAAACTGCAAAACCGCAATATTTGCCACTTGGGCTCATCCTTGATTCATGATCGCAATAGCGGCATTGGCGACGGGCTCCCACGGTCTCTCCTGATCTCTCCTGCGGCACAGCAGAGGCTCCATGGCTCACTTGCGCCTCACTTGCTCCTCCCCTTCCTTAGCCTCAGCGTACGTATGGAAGTAAGTCACCAGGAAGTCATCCATATATTACTGCTAAAGTATAGATGACTTCATCTTTCAACTCAATCAAGAGTTTTAATTGAATAACAATATTTCTTTAATTTGCCATAAAAATATCAGAAATTACAGCACTGCTATTTTTGTTGTACCTAACTGTGGGTAGAGTTTGGCAACACCACACTTTTAACACCCTGCTTGCAACACACAATTCAGGCCATCTAAAAACAAGAATCAAAGACCAGGAATGGTAACTTAACCAGCAGATGAACGCCAATGTAATATTTTTGGTAGTTCACTGGGTTAATATGTCTGAAATGCTTTCTTCATGATAACAGAGACCAAAATAATAAAGTAACACTGAAATGATACGTAACTTTTAATATCGTAAGGTGAAAAGAAAAACTACACCCCCATTTTAGAAAAGAGCACTAAATCTAAAGATAAAACTCTAAAGCATTGGTAACTTTTCTGCTTTTGTGCTGTGCGTTACTCACCAACCAAGCATTTTTTGGGTAAAAATGCTACATGACACAAAATAGCACTGAGTCTATACATTCTTGCTGTTTACACAGCACTCTAAAATAGTGCCGGTAAGAAAGGTATAAAGTTATTGGCATCACATGCCAATAATATATTAGATTTAAGTCTAATTGAACAAAATACAAATATATCAAGTGTTCCTTTCTGGTGGCACAAAGTTATTGTTTGGTACTTACTTTCCAGCATAACACTGTGCAGGAACATTGTGCGGGAAAGTTGCCCATTCTGTAATGCAAATAGCACTTTGCTCAGCATTTTGTCATGGGGGCATTCCATGGGTGGTACTTGGGTGTTTCAACACTTCTGACCATGAGAGGAGTTGGCCTAATGGGTAGGGCGGTCGACCTCTAATCTGGGGAACTGGGTTCAAGTCTCGGCAATGACGCTGAACATCCTGTGATTCTGCGCAAAAACCTTAATCTTCCCGTGCCTAACAAAAATTAACGTATCCTCGTGTAATGCAACTGGTGCTATGTAAAGTGCTCTGATACCCGATTCGGGTCAAGTTCGTGCTATATAAAACTCAGTAAAAAAAAAGCCATATCTACAAAGATTGTTAGACCTGGCTCTGTGTCGAAAAATAATGCTTTCTTCAGGTAGGTGAAAAAATGGACCAATGTTTTAATTTCTCCTAACACTTCAAACATTGCATGTGTGCTGCACTGTACCGCACACTTCCAATGTGTGAAATGGTAAAAAAAATAGTGTAAGTTTTGGTGTTTTTTACAGGAAGCAAACCTGTGGTACACAGCAGGCATACACCATTGCACTATTGTACAAAGGTGTGTGTGTGGCTCTATGCAGCCTTAGAGAGCACCAGGACGTGAGAAATGAGCAGCGCAGGCCATATTTAGTAAATATGGCCTTGCACTGCTCTCTGCATCATAACTCAGCACAGCAACCTTGACATTTTTTGTAGCTCTGTCCCAGTGTGTTTAGGTCTGGCATTAGCCAAGACCTTTGTTTTTACTAAAACGATATATTTAATATGCTTATAGGCGCTTTCAGCCATCCCCCCATCCATCAATCAATCATTCAGGGGTTTGTAAAGTGCAGCTACTCACCCATGAGGGTCTCAAGGCACTGGGGAGAGGGGCGGCTCCGTAGGGTGCTGGGTCATCTGAAGAGCCAGGTCTTGAGGTCCTTCCTGAACTGGAGCAGTGTGGGGCTTAGTTAAAGGTGGAAAGGGAGGTCGTTCCAGGTCTTGGCTGTGAGGTAGGAGAGGGACTTTCCACATGTTCTGGTCTTGTAGATGCTTGGGACGGTGGCCAGAGAAAGGTCGTCTGATTGGAGGTTTCTTTTGGGTGGGTGGAAGAAGAGGCGGTTGTTTAGGTATGCTGATCCGATGTTGTGGAGGGCCTTGTATGCATGCGTGAGGAGCTTAAAGATTATTCTTCTTTGTGGAGGTGTTGGGTGATGTGGTTGTGACTGGGGATGTCTAGGATCAGTCTGGCTGCAGCGTCCTGGATGGTCTGGAGCTTGCAGAGGAGTTTTTGTTGATTCCGGCATAGAGGGCGTTGCCGTAGTCCAGTCTGCTAGTGATGAGGACGTCCATGACCATTTTTCTGGATTCGGAGGGATCCATCTGAATGTTTTTGAAGTATGCGAATGGTGTTGAAGAAGGCCAAGAATGTGGCATTGATCTGGCGGTTCATGGTGAGTCATGAGTCCAGTATGCTGCCGAGGTTTTGTGCATGGTCTGTCGGGGGAGGGGGGTTTCCGAGGCCGGGGGGGCCACCAGCTGTCGTCCAATGCTGAGGGGTTTGAGCCAAGGAAGAGGACTTCTGTTTTCTCAAAGTTGAGTTTCAGACAAGTCTTCTTCATCCAGGTGGCGACCTTTCATCCCTTCTTGGAAGGTGGTGTTGGGTTCCTTGGTGAGGAGAGGATGAGATGGGTGTCGTCGGCGTAAGAGATGATGTTGAGCCCATGGTTTCTGATGATGGTTGAGAGGGGGGCATATAGATGTTGAAGAGGGTGGAGCTGAGGGAGGATCCCTGGGGTACTCCACATCTGGTCTCTGTTGGTTCTGAGAGGTAGAGCGGGAGTCTGACTCGCTGGGTCTGCCTGTGAGAAATGAGCGTGTCCATTCGAGGGCCTTCCTTCAGAGTCTGGTGGCTAGTGTGTGTGGTGGGAGACAGTATTGAAGGCAGCTGATAGGTCCAGGAGGATGAGGGCTGCCGTTTGGCACTGGTCGAGTAGGGCACGGATGTCATCCGTGATGGCGAGTAGGGCTGTCGCGGTCCTGTGGTTTCTGCAGAATCTGGATTGGTAGATGTCCAGGACGTTGTGGGCTTCGATGAAGTTTGCTAGCTGGGTGTTGACGGCCTTTTCAATGACCTTGGCTGTGAAAGGAAGCAGTGAGATGGGCCTGAAATTCTTGAGATTTGCCGGGTCTGCGGAGGGTTTCTTCAGGAGGGGGTTGACTTCGGCATGTTTCCAGTCATCGGGGAATGTGGCGGTCTCGAGGGAGCAGTTGATCGTCTGATGTAGTTCGGGTGTGATGGCCTTGGCAGCTCTGTGGAAGATGTGGAGGGACAGGGGTCTGAGGGTGCTCCGGAGTGGATTCTCTTCATGGTCTTTAAGATGTCTTCTGTCATGAGCGGGGTCCAGGTGAGATGTGTCTGTTCGGTGGTGTCGCTGGGGATGTGGGCTGAAGCGGTGCAGAGGTCTTGGTTGTCAAAGTTGTCGTAGAGTGTCTTAATTCTGAGGTGAAAAAAGGTGCTGAGTCTGTTGCAAAGGTCTTGAGAGGGTCTGACGTCTGTTGTTTCGCTGCCGGGTTTGGCAAATTTGTGGATGATGGAGAAGAGTTCTTTGGAGTTGTGGGAAATGGTGAGGATTCTGTCTTGGAGGAAGTTATTTTTTGTGGATTTGATGAGTTGGTGGTGTGCTGTGGTAGCTGTTATGTCATTCACATTTTTCTTCAACTCATTAGTGCATATAGCATTGGGAAGTGCATCAGCCCATTTTTGCTTTTGGCTATCTTCATTGTGAGTGGCAGGATTCTGTTGTTTCACAAAGAGCACATCAGCACACTAAGTAGTTTCCATCAGTGACAGAGACTACTATGACAATGTGTGCCTTATGAGAACAAAAACTACTTTTTCTTTTCTCCAATTTGTTTTTTAATACTGGTGAGGGCCCAGCCACTCCCACAACAATATCATTTTACAAAACCAGAGCAAAACAGCATTGACAAAGCCAAAGGTCTGGCAGCCAACACCAGACCTATTAGCTTTACCAATGCTTACTTGGGTTTAGTGATTCTACGTCAGGACATTAGGCTTTAGATTATGCATTCTCTTTTCAGCTTTATTAAAACAACAGCCATATTCAAGAATAATAGAACAGGGTAAGAACTACAACACTCCTATTTGCGTAGGAAAAAACTACAAGCGCCAGATAATGTAGTTGTGCCCAATCACAGTATAAACACTCATGAATACCGAAATGCCTTCTCTTTCCGGCTGCTTGGGCAACCATTATAAGTACAATCTTTTCTTTACATTTTAATGCTTAATGTAAATGTTAATTAAGTGTGTGCCTGCATTGTGCTTGGAAGCAGTGTCACACTGATTTATTTCGGCAACGCCAACTTCTCATATTTATTTCTCACTTGTTCCCCAGGCTGGGTAAAGTGATTGGCGCTCTTTTTCTGACCTCCGCACTCCATCCGCTCTCGTTTGCCCATGGCTGACTGCAAAGCAGGCACCATTTTAGGTAGACTTATCAGTCGCACTCTGGTCAACCGCCCTACTCTTTACCTTGTATTGTTCACCCTCCATGGCCTAGCCCGTGACCTGCCTTTACCCTCGTCCCACTCCAGTCCCTGCACCAATTACACTCTGTGAGAAGTTGGCCTGGTATATGCTGTTCACTAATTAAAGTGGACACCTTGCACCAGGGCAAATCGACTCTTATGGTAGATAGGTTTAAGACAACCTTTTAAAGAAAGCTATCCTAGTGGTAGCTGTGGAGAGCAGCCTTCAGGCTAAGTCTCGGAGGAATGTAAAGCAGCTTGTTTTACCATATAATCTCTTGAATCACCAAATGAAAAGACACCACACAGGTATATATATCAAATATATATGTATTTATTTCTAAATAACTCTCTACTAATCTCTTTATGAGATTAGAAGACAAACATATGCACAAATCAATGTTTCACAATAAGTTAAGCACAAAATATGGCGGGGGCCCTAGGGGCGTACCAGACCATATACTAAGTAAGAGACTTAGGGACAACGACTTGCAGGGAGACAAGGCCTAGGGCCTTCAGAAGTGCTGGGGCCTCACGAAACCACCCAAGGCAGGTAAGTAAAGGACCCACGGGGGACGCGTGCAGTGTAGATACACAGGCGCGGATCGCCGTTAACTTCAATGGGGCAAGTCGCGGTTGGAAATAAAGAGTTTTAGGATACTTCTGTAGAACCTACAAGCAAGTCACTTACAAGGTAAGTCGTTCTAGGGCCCACACCCACAGGAGCACCGTAGTGCTGGAGTTACCTCACCCAGGGAAGCCGGGTGCACAGGTGTCCTTTGGTGTCGGGTCGCGGCGTCGTTTTCAATGGCGAACAAAGAAGACTTGCTGCTTGCGGGAGCTGAAGAAGTGTCCGGTGGAATCCAAGCCTGGATTCTGAAGAAGGATGACCTGAAAGCAGAGGGGACAGTGTTCAAAGTCACTTGGCAGTGACCCGGGGCAAGGAAGATGGATGCCCACCGTCGTCGGTCGCTTCAGGTCGGTTGCGGGTGCCTTGACTCTTCAGCCACGTGGTCCAGGAGGCGTCGACGACAACCAGGAGCTGGATTCGGTGTGTCCCTCAACGTCTGCAGCTGACTGCGGTATTGGCAACTCGATTGGAGCCAACAAGCCTTGGCAGCCGCAAGTCTCGGGGAGATGAAGAAAAGTTGATGGCGCAGACCAGCAAGATCTGTGGAACTCACCCAGTGAGGGTAAGTCAGGGCAGGCCTGGAGCAACCAGGGGAGCTCTTTGGGTTCGTTAAGAAGTCTTCTGGGGACCCACAAGCCAGCGGGCAAGGGATCGCGAAGACACCTCGGGCTGAATCACTCAACAGGGGCCCACGGTCACTCGGGACGGTGTAGGCCTCCGATCTTCGGAGGGATTCCTGCTGGAGGTCGGGACCACACGTGGTCCAAAGCACAAGTTCGTAGAACGTTGTGAAGGGGTTGCACTCGACAATAGTGCACGGTACCCAGGGGTCGCGGTTCCTCGTTACTCGTGGGGTCCACTTGCCTCAGCTTCGCTAGAGACTCACGATGGCCTGGGAGAGGTCAGGAAATCCACTTCCTGGGCTGCAGGGACTTCGGACTCCGGCGGGAGCGGCGTAGTTTGCGACCGTCGTTGTCGTTTTTGGTGCCTGCCAAGCAGGGGAGTCACTCCTTGACTCCAAGGGAGATTCTTCTGTCTTCCAAAGGTAGTGGAACGTCGAAGGGCCAGGATTCTTCTGTAGAGCGTCGTCCAGGGGTTATCTGCTTTGCAATGGCAAGGTTCCCCCTCTTATACTAAAAAGAGGGGATGGACTAGCTCTATGACCCCACCTATGGGAGGGTCAAGGGAGGGGGTGGCTACACCCACTTCCCTTTGTCCAGTTACGCGCCAGAGCAGGGGCAGGTAGCCCCTGAGCTGGTTTGAACTGGCATATGCACAGAGGAGCCTTCTGCTCCCCCAGTGCAGGACTTCAAAGCACTCTAAGAGTGCACCCACCCAGCCCCAATACACTAAACCCTGTCTGGGAGGTGGTTACACCTCCCTGTGACAGGATGCCTATTGTTGGGCTTCCTCCACTGTGAGTTTCGGTCATCAGCAGGAGGGCAGCCCAGTGTCTGTGACTGGTGGCATCCATTTTGTGATGCCAGGGCTCTGCAGGATTCTACCGCGTTTCCACAGCAGGTACATGTCTTATCCCTCTAGAAGGGTGGAATGCTACCCCGCCGCCAGGATTGGCGGGGGGGTAGTATTCCAAGATGTTTGACACCAAACACGACATGTTTTGATGCAGCCATTCCAAAGTTAGCATTTTACCGCGAGGATATAATGCACTTAAGAGTATATGGTTTAACCGCATCCACAAACAGCCCCAGGGAATAGACTCTGAGAGCTGCAGAGGGGCCCTGCTCAAGCAGAGGCACCCCCTCACATAGAAGCCAAGCACCCTGCCCTCAGGATTGATAGGGCCTGCCTTAGGGGTGACTGATAGGTTTATATGTGTGTGCAGGAGAGATATAGGAAACCTATATCTCAGTGAGGGGTGCTAGCACCACCTCACCCAGGCTGCAGTAGCAGGCCTGTGGTGTCAGATTTAGTCTGCTTCCCAGGGGTGGCATAATACATGCTGCAGCCCCTGGTAGGCCTGTGAAGTACCTATGCCCTTGGCACCTAAGGTACCATATACTAGGGACTCATAAGGCACCACAGTAACCAATCACTAGTGCACCTAGAGTGCACTCCATGTCATTTAGAGAGAGCAGATAGACTGAGGCCCTGAATAGCAGGATCCCAGTCCAACTAAGTCATAAACCAGCAAAACACCATAAAAAAAGTGGGGGCAACCATATAGTCAGATTCCACCTTCCTACATAACCCCCCCAAACGAAAGGAGATAAGGCTAACCTTGGCCAGTTGAGCCTTTATTGACTAAGTGGCCATATAAGGAAGCACCTGCACTAGCATGGTTGCCCCCTGTCTGATGGTCCACTAAGCAATCCCTCACCCTAAGGGTGTGAGAGGGTCTCCACCATGGGGAATCACTACCTCTGGTGTGCTCTGGTAAAGTACAAGGCTGGTGAGGTGTCTGAGTAGGGAAGTGAGGCCCTAGGAATGTTGGCCTCAGCTTCCTCAGATCACTGGTCACCATGTATGCCTGTCTTTCCATGACTGAGTTGCATTTTGCTCTAAGGGTCAACCTTTGGCTGCCTACAGCTGGGGGTTGGGTCCCTTTGAATGGACTACTGGAGGGACATGACAGGTTTGGAACCTTTTGGTCCCAGGTTTGCCCTTGCCTAACAGAGTCCTTCTGGGGAGGTCCCTACATAAAGGTATGGGGGATCCCTCAGTGGGTTGAGGAATTTTCACCTGGCTAGGTCTACTAGACTGGGTGCCCCTTATCTGCTGATGGGGGGTTCCTCTGGACAGGGGGCCCTGGGGGTCCACTGACCTCCCTGACCTCTGCAGCCCTGGGCTGACTGAGGCAGGGTAGAGAGGGGCAGTTTACCTGCTCCAGACTGGGTACCACCTTGGAAGGGTCCTCTGCCATCAGGGGTGTGGCCAGGCCAGGCCTGACTACCTCTGGGGCAGTTCCTTCACTAGGGGTAGGGTCAGTTCCCTGAGGAGGCTGACCCTTACCTACTGTCTGGGGGAAGAAGACTTTTCTTCAACCCTTGTGCTCTCTTTTGGGGGAGAGTGGGCCATTCTTCCAGGCTCCATCTCTCCATAATCTTGGGCTGGGGCTGTGGCCAACACAGCCCCCTAACCTCTACAGGGACACCCAACATCTTCAGATGGGCTTGGTGTTCAATTTCAGCCCAGGCTGAAATTTCCAGATCATTGCCCATCAGGCAATCTACAGGTAAGGTTGGGGACACTGCCACTCTCTTTGGGCCTGTGACCCCCTCCCAGCTGAGATTGACTATGGCCATGGGGTGATCTGTTCTGACACCATCAATGTTGGTCACCTGGTATTTAAACTCAGGTAAAAGCTGGTGAGGGGGGACTAGTTTCCCTGCCACCATGGTGACACTAGCCCCTGTGTCCCTAAATGCCACAGCTTTCTGACCATTAATTATTGGCTCCAGTCTGTACCTGCCCAATGCTGTGGGACCCACGGTAAAGGTGGCAAATCCTATACCACCATCAGAATCTGAGGAGTCTGTTGAGGGGGTCCTGTCTAAACTAGGGCCCACCTCTGTTCCTCTTGCAAAAGCACCTAACTTTTTGGGTGCACTACTCCCAACTGGAGGATTACTACTGGTAGTACCAGGAGGGGTGGTAGTAGTTGTTGGAGGAACATTTTCTTTATTGCCATTCCTGGGACAACTGGGATCAGATTTCCAGTGCCCAGGCTTTTACAGACATGGCAATAGGGTTTCTTTTCAGGAGAGGAAGGAGTTTGGGACCCACCCCCAGAAGAGGAATTTTGGGGCCCTGTAGTGGACTTATCCTTGGATTTATCCCCACCTTTCTCTTGGGACTTGGTAGAATCTTTCTTGTGGTCACCACCCTGATTCTTAGGCCTTACCCTGGTTCTGACCCATTTGTCTGCCTTCTTTCCCAATTCTTGGGGAGAGGTCAGATCAGAGTCCACCAGGTACTGGTGTAAAAGCTGGTTTTGACAATTATTAAGGATCTGTTCTCTCATCATTAGATTATAAAATCCTTTGAAATCAGTAACCCTACTGCCAACCAGCCAACCCTCCAGAGCCTTGGATGCACAATCTACAAAGTCAGTCCAGTCCTGAGTCTGTGCCTTCTGGGTATCTCTGAACTTCAACCTGTACTGCTCAGTGGTTAAGCCAAACCCATCTATCAGTGCACTCTTCAGGACTTCATAATTATCAGCATCCTCTTCTCTAACAGTGAGGAGCTTGTCTCTACCTTTATCTGAAAAGGAGAGCCACAAGATTGCTGCCCACTGCTTTTGGGGGACCTGCTGTACTCTACAGGCCCTCTCCATAGCAGTTATCCACTTGTGGATATCATCCCCACTCTGGTAGGGAGGAACAACCTTGCTCAGGTTCCTATGGTCAGGGACATATTCTCTGCCTCTAGGGACACTGTTGCTGTCACCAGGGGGTTCTAAACCCTCCCTTCTGGAAGCTCTCTGGATCTCCAGGGCTTCTCTATCCAGTGCCAACTGCTTGGTTCTGAGGGCCACTTTGGCTTCCTCATACTGGAGCAGTTTGCACCTTCTCTCAGAGGAGGTCTCTCTTAAGGGAAAGTATGAGTTCCTCTGCTGGACAAATTCTCTGCCAGAGTGATAAGAGTGGTCAGATTCCCTGGAAGGGGATCTGTGCCTCTCCTCCTCTCTGTCAGTTCTCTTATGGAGAATTCCTCTGTCCTTTTCAGGCCCCTTGAAGCCTGGCCCTTCAATCACAGAGTCTTGGTCATTCTGATTTTCATCATCTGACCCAGATACTATGACTGACCCACCCACTGATTCAGACCCCCTAGCTCCTAGAGCCAATCTAAGGTCATCTGCTGTCAGCAGATCTATCAGGTGTAGTGTTGAGGGACTCTGTCCTAGCCTCAGGTGTCTGTCAACACACATGGCTCTCAAGTCAGAGAAAGCCATGTCCTTATACTGAGGCTGAGTGGATCCACTGGGTCCACCTTTTAAGGACATTCTAGTGTTGTGCAGTGTTGTAGTACCTACACTAGTTTGTGGCCTACTGATCCTAGCTTGAGCTGTGGAAAGGGTGTGCTATCCCTTGGCACACAGCTCTAAGTTCAGTAGAACTTATTGATACTAAGCTTGACTTTATATGTACCTTGAGTTCCTATAATGGTTTTCAGTTAGTAATTCAAATTGAGATTTTCTGGTAAAACAATGGCAAGCTGGAATCCCACACGCTGCCCACCAATGTGAGAAGTTGGCCTGGTATATGCTGTTCACTAATTAAAGTGGACACCTTGCACCAGGGCAAATCGACTCTTATGGTAGATAGGTTTAAGACAACCTTTTAAAGAAAGCTATCCTAGTGGTAGCTGTGGAGAGCAGCCTTCAGGCTAAGTCTCGGAGGAATGTAAAGCAGCTTGTTTTACCATATAATCTCTTGAATCACCAAATGAAAAGACACCACACAGGTATATATATCAAATATATATGTATTTATTTCTAAATAACTCTCTACTAATCTCTTTATGAGATTAGAAGACAAACATATGCACAAATCAACGTTTCACAATAAGTTAAGCACAAAATATGGCGGGGGCCCTAGGGGCGTACCAGACCATATACTAAGTAAGAGACTTAGGGACAACGACTTGCAGGGAGACAAGGCCTAGGGCCTTCAGAAGTGCCACGAAACCACCCAAGGCAGGTAAGTAAAGGACCCACGGGGGACGCGTGCAGTGTAGATACACAGGCGCGGATCGCCGTTAACTTCAATGGGGCAAGTCGCGGTTGGAAATAAAGAGTTTTAGGATACTTCTGTAGAACCTACAAGCAAGTCACTTACAAGGTAAGTCGTTCTAGGGCCCACACCCACAGGAGCACCGTAGTGCTGGAGTTACCTCACCCAGGGAAGCCGGGTGCACAGGTGTCCTTTGGTGTCGGGTCGCGGCGTCGTTTTCAATGGCGAACAAAGAAGACTTGCTGCTTGCGGGAGCTGAAGAAGTGTCCGGTGGAATCCAAGCCTGGATTCTGAAGAAGGATGACCTGAAAGCAGAGGGGACAGTGTTCAAAGTCACTTGGCAGTGACCCGGGGCAAGGAAGATGGATGCCCACCGTCGTCAGTCGCTTCAGGTCGGTTGTGGGTGCCTTGACTCTTCAGCCACGTGGTCCAGGAGGCGTCGACGACGACCAGGAGCTGGATTCGGTGTGTCCCTCAACGTCTGCAGCTGACTGCGGTGTCGGCAACTCGATTGGAGCCAACAAGCCTTGGCAGCCGCAAGTCTCGGGGAGATGAAGAAAAGTCGATGGCGCAGACCAGCAAGATCTGTGGAACTCACCCAGCAAGGATAAGTCAGGGCAGGCCTGGAGCAACCAGGGGAGCCCTTTGGTTTCGTTAAGAAGTCTTCTGGGGACCCACAAGCCAGCGGGCAAGGGATCGCGAAGACACCTCGGGCTGAATCACTCAACAGGGGCCCACGGTCACTCGGGACGGTGTAGGCCTCTGATCTTCGGAGGGATTCCTGCTGGAGGTCGGGACCACACGTGGTCCAAAGCACAAGTTCGTAGAACGTTGTGAAGGGGTTGCACTCGACAATAGTGTACGGTACTCAGGGGTCGCGGTTCCTCGTTACTCGTGGGGTCCACTTGCCTCAGCTTCGCTGGGGACTCACGATGGCCTAGGAGAGGTCAGGAAATCCACTTCCTGGGCTGCAGGGACTTCGGACTCCGGCGGGAGCGGCGTAGTTTGCGACCGTCGTTGTCGTTTTTGGTGCCTGCCAAGCAGGGGAGTCACTCCTTGACTCCAAGGGAGATTCTTCTGTCTTCCAAAGGTAGTGGAATGTCGAAGGGCCAGGATTCTTCTGTAGAGCGTCGTCCAGGGGTTATCTGCTTTGCAATGGCAAGGTTCCCCTCTTATACTAAAAAGAGGGGATGGACTAGCTCTATGACCCCACCTATGGGAGGGTCAAGGGAGGGGTGGCTACACCCACTTCCCTTTGTCCAGTTTCGCGCCAGAGCAGGGGCAGGTAGCCCCTGAGCTGGTTTGAACTGGCATATGCACAGAGGAGCCTTCTGCTCCCCCAGTGCAGGACTTCAAAGCACTCTAAGAGTGCACCCACCCAACCCCAATACACTAAACCCTGTCTGGGAGGTGGTTACACCTCCCTGTGACAGGATGCCTATTGTTGGGCTTCCTCCACTGTGAGTTTCGGTCATCAGCAGGAGGGCAGCCCAGTGTCTGTGACTGGTGGCATCCATTTTGTGATGCCAGGGCTCTGCAGGATTCTACCGCGTTTCCACAGCAGGTACATGTCTTATCCCTCTAGAAGGGTGGAATGCTACCCCCGCCGCCAGGATTGGCGGGGGGTAGTATTCCAAGATGTTTGACACCAAACACGACATGTTTTGATGCAGCCATTCCAAAGTTAGCATTTTACCGCGAGGATATAATGCACTTAAGAGTATATGGTTTAACCGCATCCACAAACAGCCCCAGGGAATAGACTCTGAGAGCTGCAGAGGGGCCCTGCTCAAGCAGAGGCACCCCCTCACATAGAAGCCAAGCACCCTGCCCTCAGGATTGATAGGGCCTGCCTTAGGGGTGACTGATAGGTTTATATGTGTGTGCAGGAGAGATATAGGAAACCTATATCTCAGTGAGGGGTGCTAGCACCACCTCACCCAGGCTGCAGTAGCAGGCCTGTGGTGTCAGATTTAGTCTGCTTCCCAGGGGTGGCATAATACATGCTGCAGCCCCTGGTAGGCCTGTGAAGTACCTATGCCCTTGGCACCTAAGGTACCATATACTAGGGACTCATAAGGCACCACAGTAACCAATCACTAGTGCACCTAGAGTGCACTCCATGTCATTTAGAGAGAGCAGATAGACTGAGGCCCTGAATAGCAGGATCCCAGTCCAACTAAGTCATAAACCAGCAAAACACCATAAAAAAAGTGGGGGCAACCATATAGTCAGATTCCACCTTCCTACACACTCTCTACCATGTTTTTTCACTGAAGAACTGCCCTGTAGGAGGTGAAAGACAGCACCTCCGTCAACACAAGGATATGTCAATATTAACCCTGTAGTCCCTGATTGACGCCCTACTCAACAGAAAGCCTGGACTGCAATAATTCTTGATTAAGGAAGTGAACCTAAGTGGGGTTTTTCATATTCATTCAATTTGGTAAGCATATAAAAAGATTTATTAATATTCACCTGCACCAGTGTCACACTTGCTGAGGGCAAACACCTCCACCCCCTCACTACAACTTTGGGTGAGCAGTAGCGAGTAACCCAATAAATCATATGGGTGATTGTTGTGACAGGAACTTAAACTGATACCACTTTAATACTCTTTCAGAGATGTCTCAGGATAACCTCAACAATATTATTGACCTTGCACTCACAAATGACTGTTTCCTCTTCTTTGGCCCAATAGTTGAAGACCTTCTTTTCATTGCTACCTGTTCCTGACACCCTAGTCACTCCCAACCCAGGCTCCAAAGGAAAAGAAGGCAGTTCCAAAGCCAAAAAGCCTTTTAAGGCTACTGTCTTAGAAAATGTAATGAAGGCCTACATAGGCTCTTTGCCCTTTAGTGCACCAGAAGAGGATGAAGAAGCATACTCAGATGCTTCAGATGCACAAGTCCTCGACAAAGGTTACTCTGACTTCTCCGGTGATGATTTACAACACCCATGGCACCCACTACCTAAACACAGAAACCTATAAGAGGAAGCAGAGGAATGCTCATCATCAGTACTTCCTAATATGTCAAATATTCTTGATAATACTTTTGCTCCAGAGGACATAATCCACCCTTACTCCTCTGACTCACTTCCAGAAACTGCAGCTTATGTCCAGTCCCGCCTTAGAAAACCCTTCCCTTAAGAGATACATAACCGCCTCAAAGCAGAATGCCCTCACCCATCACTGATTCGTGAAGTCGCAGAGACTCCTGAAATTGCCCCCAAGTTGGTCTTGTTTTTAGGCAACTACAATAAGGACCCTAAAAAGGTGATGGCAGGTCCTCCCAGGATAAACTCCTTCATCTCTTAGGCCTCCTTTCAAACATTCTGGATTTAGCCTTTTTTGCCAAAGAACAGAGGGCCCCTATAGACCGAGATCTCCTTGCAGGATGGGCTAAAAGGGCCATTTGCCTTTTAGACAATGCAAACTGTACCCTGTCTATTGAATGGTGCAGATCTATTCTCCTACAAATAGACCCTACATTGTGTGACCCAGCCAACAACAAAGCAGGCCAATCAGCTGATGGTATGCTATTTGGCGAACTTTCATTAAGGATATAACCATGTTCATGAGTACTTTCACCTAATTGAATGAGGCTAAATAGGCCTTGAAAAAGTTTTCAATCAGTGCCTTTTTAACAAGGCCAGCAGACGGCACTCCACTGGCTGTGCTTCCTTTCAGCCCTTTTTCAGAGAGTACCCGAGACATCGATATCGATGGACAGATTACCAGCAAGGAGACATGTTCTCCCTATTCGGGCCAGGTCTTTCAGAGGATGTGGCCACCACCAGGGGCAGGGCAGAGGAGGTAGTGCAACTGCCAACTTCAGAGATGTGGCATCTTATTTATTCTCTTTCAGAAATGGGTGGCAGGACTGCATTTTTCTACTTAATTTGCTACAACATCACACAAGATCCTTGGATCCTTCACACATTTAAGTGATTTTATTACTACTTTTACAGCACACCATATGGAATTGCACTGCCAATACACTTTCCCTCTAAAAAAGAAGTCTTTCATAGATCTAGGGATACAAGCTCTCCCTCAAAAGAAATTGATTGCTTGTACTTCACAATATCCAAATGGCTTTATCAGCAACATTTTTCTTGTAGACAAAAAAGGAGGAGGTTGCAGGTTAGTAATAAACCTCAAAGATTTCAACATCTTCATCACCACTCCTAGATGGAAAGCATCCATCTATTGCGCGGCCTGTTGAGGGAAGGGGATTTCATGGTCCGGCAGGACCTGAAGGACAGAAATTGCTCAGGATCCATCTTTCCCCCTCATAGACACTTTCTCCAGTTTCATTGGAAGGACTGTATTTGATAAGTCCTTTGTTGTTTTACCAAACTGATGAAACCAGTAGTTAAACTCCTCCAGGCACAGGGAATTCGTCTTATCATATTTCTGGGTGACATTTTGATCATCGCACAGAACACAAACCTTCTTCTTACACATCTTCACTTAATCATTTCTCTCCTGAAAGACTTAGAATTTCTAATAAATCAAACCAACCCATTCTTTCTCCGACTACCCAACTAGAGTTCTTGGAATTCCTGATAGACTCAATGTCTGCATCCCATTTCCTTCTGAACAACAAGATCAAAGCCATCAAGAAGGAGATCCGCAGAGTACTGGCAAAAGACGTGATTACCCTGCAAAGGATAGCTAGACTAGTAGACCTTTTTTCGTCCTACTTTCAAGCGATATTTACGGGACCACTTCATTACAGGGCTGTACAGCGCCTTAGGCCTCAAAATCTTCAGAAAGACCGTCAGGTGTCCCAGTTGGTTCACTGACACAACATCGATGTAAAAAATATTGATGTTAAAAATATTGAGTAAAAAATATAGACAACAAAAATATCGACTCCTATACCTGAACAGGTAAGTACAAACATATCGACTAAAAAATATCGATGTAAAAAATATAGATGTATAAAATATCGACTTTTATATAAATATAAAATAAAATAATATATATTCAATATAAAATATAATTTTCACAAAATAAAATACATTTAATATACATTTTAACACAATATAACAAATAAAATGAATAAAAAAATATACACACAAACATAATAATTTATACATCTGTATTTACTATAAAACAATTAGTAAACTATTATTTTTAATTTATGTTTAAAGTTTAAAATAATATAAAAAATAAAAATATATATTAATGATTTAAAATATAAAAAACAAAAATCAATAACAAATTAATACATTAAACTATTAAAAAATATTTAAACTTCAAAGTCACAATACAATCAGTGCAACAGTAGGGAAAGTGTTAGATAGCAAAGGGGTAAAAATAACAATTCCCACTCCAGTGAGTGCAACAGTAGGGTAAGTGTTGGATAGCGAAGGAATTAAATTTACTATTCCAACTCCAGTGAGTGCAACAGTAGTGAAAGTGCTGCATAGCGAAAGGGTAAAAATTACTATTTCCATTCCAGTGAGTGCAACAGTAGGGAAAGTGTTGGATAGCAGAGGGGTAAAAATTACTATTCCGACTCCAGTGAGTCAACAGTAGGGAAAGTGTTGGATAGCGGAGGGGAAAAATTTACTATTCCCACTCCACTGAATGCAACAGTAGGATAATGGTTGGATAGCGGAGGCGTAAACATTTTTATTCCCACTCCGGTGAGTGGAACAGTAGCGAAAGTGATGGATAGCAAAGGGGTTAAAATTACTATTCCCACTCCAATGAGTGCAACAGTAGGGAAAGTGTTGGATAGTGGATGGGTAAAAATTACTATTCCAACTAAAGTGAGTGCAACACTACGGAAAATGTTGGATAGCGAAGGGGTAAAATTAACTATTCCCACTCCAGTGAGTGCAACAGTAGGGAAAGTGCTTGATAGCAGAGGGGTAAAAATTACTATTCACACTCCAGTGAGTGCAACAGTAGGGAAAGTGTTGGATAGCGGAGGGGTAAAAATTACTATTCCCACTCCAGTGAGTACAACATTAGGGAAAGTGTTGGATAGCGGAGAGACACAAATTACTATTCACACTCAAAGTTACAAAAAAATATATATATATATTTTTTTTGAATCATAAAAATAAACAATATTTAAAAAATGAAAATCAAATATATTAAATATATTAACTATATCAAAAGAAAATATATTATAATATTAATTACATACAACAGAAATCTACAAATATTATATAAAATGAAATAAGAAATACATTAAAAAAAATTTAAACTAGAAAATATTTACAAACAAAAAATCGTATTAATTTATTTTATTTACTACCCTATATTAGCACACCAAAAACAAAACACTTCAACATTTTAAATTACATTTACTTCCATAGTTAACATAATTAATAATCAATTAAAAAAATATAATTAATAAAATTATAAACATTAATTGACTACACACACTTTAACACTATAATATCCAAAACACACCTAAATTAAACTATAAAATAATAATACACAATTAAAACTTATTTTTAAATTAAAAACTAATACTAGTAACAACTAATAATAAAGTAATTACATTTTATTTAATACCCACCTTTTACTCCTTGAAAAGTAAAAACAACACACACAAAAAAACACAATTACCCAAAATAAATATCAAATAATTAACATTAATTAACACCTATAAATTAATTATTTAAACACAAATTACTTCCTACCCTTTACTCCTTTAAACACCACAACACACACCTAAAATTAATTACACAATTACCATAATACAATTTTAATTAATTTGATTAATACCTATTAACAAAAAATTAATAATATAAGATAAGTAAACTACTTAACACCCTTTACCCCTATAAACCCCAAAACACACACCCAAAATTATTTACACAAATACCATAATTAATTACCAATTAATTAATTAATTAAAACTAATTAACAACCTATTATCAATTCATCAATTAAAATAAATTACTTACCACCCTTTACACCTATAAACACCACAACACACACCTAAAATGAATTACACAATTACCATAATTAATTACCAATTAATTTAATAAAATTAATTAACAAACAATTATTAATTAATTAATAATAAATGACACATCTAATACTATAAAATCTCAATTAAACAAGTATTAAATAAATAAAAAATAATCAGTTATTTTAATATAATTAAATTACTTTCCACCCTATTCCCCTATAAACCCACAACCCGCTACGGAACTAAAAGCACAAAATTCAAATAAAAAAAACGAATAACTACTAAGGGGCCGATTCCGATTCCGGCCGGAAATCTCTCCGACCGAGCCGGACCCAGAGAGATTTCCGACCGAATCGGACTCTGGCAGTCCGACCGAACGAGTACGATGCGCTCGCATGCCATCAGACTCGAGTCGGTCGGACTCCCATTGAAGTCAATGGGAGCCTGTCGTACAACGCGTACGCGGGCTCCCATTGACTCAATGGGTGCGAGGCGGACAAGTGCGCCCCCTACAGCAGGTACGCGTCGATGCGCATCGCGGTGTACATGCACAGGTAGGGGGACCCATGGGTCCCCCCTGTGTGCGACTCGCGCGCCTACGCGTACAGGGGGGTCCGACGCGGACCCCCAAAGTCCGGCTCCGACAGCTTTTTCGAGCCGGACGGCGCGAGTCGGTCAGACTGCTCGCGGCGCGCATCGTACTTACCCGGCCGGGATACGTCTCCATAGCGCGGTGCGAGTCGTGTCCATGCGAGTCGGTCGGAGCGTGTTGAAGCCGCGTTCGGGTCGGTCGGAGATTTCGCGGGTGCCTGCATCGTACTCGCTCGGCCGGACCCGCGTACGATTCGGTCGGGAAACAGGGCTCCGAATCGGATCCGGTAAATCCGAATCCGATTCGGAGCACTACCGGCCGAGATCGGAATCGGCCCCTAAATATTTAACACATATTAAAAATACAAACAATTGTTATACAAAAAAATACATCACATACATATAAAATATAAACTAAAATACATAACATTAATTAAAAAACCGATATTCTTAACAACTATAGTTTTGTAAACGATATTAAACACTTCGATATTTTTAAAATTGATATTACGTGCCTTAAGTCGATATTCTTGACTACGATATTCTTGCTGTCGATATTTCTGAACCACAATATTTATTACTCGATATTTGTGCAACTAGAGACTAGAGACCCCTGAAAGATATTGGGGTGTCGTTACTGCGCCCTTTATGTATGGGTTGACCCAAACTTGGTTGATGCCTGACACTGTGATGGCGGCGCTTGTTATCATGCGCTGATCGTTATTCCGATGGATCTATGCAACGCAAGGAAAGGGGGTCACGAGAATCCTGCTGAGCATCCTAGATGCAAGCAATGTGAGGATCCTAAAGACTGTGCTTCTTGGTCTGTTTTGCGGTTGTCCGTGGATCCTAATATCTTTGCTTCGTGCTTCAAATTATGGCTACAAATCGATATGAGACAGCGCCAAGTATGCTACATGATGCAATCTGGGAGTAGTAGCACGAACTCTCAGGTCAGCACCTGGTTCTAAAACAAGATCTCCTTATCAACCATCAGTCCCTATAGCCTGTGTCGGGGTAACATCTGCTGCCTTGGGATTGAGTCAGCGCTCATTTCTGCAGCGGAGCTACCGACACACAGGACTTTCTATGAATGCTCCCCAAGGTCATGACTGTAATGAGGGGCATGAGGGCCACCATGATTTTTTGGCAAGCAAGTTTTTAAGCCCTCCCTGTTACTACCTGTTAATCCCTTGCCTGACCCCAAGATGGCTGCCACAATGTTCCCTACCACATCGTGCTACTCCTCTGAGAGAAAAACGGACTTAGACCAGACCTCGGACACATCCCCCATCCGGCCTACCCTACAGGATACTGAATCTTGAACCTATCTCTGACCGTGGAGACCTAGCTTTTTGGCCGATGCCCGGTGGAGCTACTTGATAGCTATAGAGGAGATGGGCTGTGGGCTACCCCTTCGACTGTCACCTACCCAGCCGGACATTGGGCAGACCTTACTTCGTCTCTCCGTCGTACTCTCCCTCCTACCCCTTTACTCCACCCACTTTCTCCTTTACGCTCCATTTATCCCTCCTCTTTGCTCTCTAATTGTTTTCTCATTGAGACCTAGCCGCTTGACTGATGGCCGGTGGAGCTACCCGATAGCTATAGAGGAGATAGGCTGTGGACTTCCCCCTTGGCCGTCACCTACCCAGCCGGACTTTGGGCAGACTCTCCTTCGTCTCTCCATCCAACCTATCTCCATCCTTTCTCCCTCCTACACCTTTACCCCACCCCCTTTCCCTTCTAAGCTCCATTTATTTCATCTTCCTACGCTCTTGAAATGTTTTCTTGTAACTGATGTAACTTGTAACTGATGTAATTCTTTAATTTTGTGGATCCTTATGTAAAGCGCTCTGATACCTCCGGGTCTAGCCAGCGCTATATAAAACTCAAATTAAACTCGATATTTTTTACTTGATATTCTGTCTGCACACCGTCCTAGTTAGGCCTGAAAGGACACATTGCTATTTGTACATGTCCACAGATCTTTCCTAAAATTGTCTTCACTTTTCACAATGACTATTGAAACACATTCGCATTCATGACACTTTGGGTACTTTCCTAGAAACACCAACCTTGCATATTCAATTAACTTCGCAGTTACACTATCATATTGCCTTGGCATTATGTAGAAGGCCTACCCGTATGTTGTGCAATGTGTTTGTTATTTACGTCCATATGGAGACACAGCTATCTGTAAATTACAAACAATGGCAGCCTGATCACAATCTCGGTCCAAGGCAAGGGTGCATTTTCCATAAATAAACATCTGTTTCCAGGTATAGTCAGAGGAGACACTTCTGCAGACTTCGAGAGGTCTCTACATGCAGAAGCTTTCACCCATGCTTGCATATATACATTGTTTCAGCACGATGGTGGAACTTTTTGTTCCGTTCACTGTCCTGACACTTATTATAACTTTCATCTGCTTCTGTCTATTGATCATTGTTGAACATATATTCAAGACAAGAATCACTTCGGTATAATAAATATTGAAAAAGTCCCTCTGTGTTGTCCTTTGTATATTTCTCTGAGCAAAAGAGAGCACGAGTGTATGAGTGAAATGTCCTAGTTCTGTCAACCCGGCTCCTGAGAGAACTGGGTTGTCATTTTCAAGGGATGCCAGAACTATTCGCTCCCTGTCTAGGTTAGGGGCGTATGGTGGCATTGTGAGCTAGCTGGTCTATGGGACAACATATCCTGCTGGGGTGAACAGAATCTATCTGGCACCATCCCAAAGTTAATGTCATCCACAAACGCGCAGTTCCTACTGATTAGTGGGAACTACATGACATGGCACCACCAACGTTGGTTGGGTTCTTATTTTGTGTGGATCGACTGAGTAGTTCAATCGTGCCTACTCAGAGACACTTACACACCATCTAACCGGAGACGTCCGTGGTGGTAGGGAATATCCTACTCAGTGGAGCAGGTGATTATTATGTATTGGCTGTTGGTTGTTCAAGCTTGAAAGGATTTAGGGGGTCATTAGGATGGCGGGCGGACTTGAGTCCGCCCGCCATCCTAGCGGTAACGGGACCGCCCGCCTGTCATGCGGCGGTACTGCACCCCTGATAATGATGTGACCGCCACCGCGGCAGTCGCCTCTGGCAATTTAACATTGCGGCGTGTGCTGCTGGCGGCAGCACCCGCCGCAATGTCAAATGGCCATGTTGTGCATTTCCCTGCACAACGTGGCAGGCACCGTGCGGTGCCTGCCACCTTGTGCATGGAAATGCATGGTATCCCCCCAGTGCACAACTGACCCCCCCCACAGAGGGGGTCCGTAACGGACCCCCGAAGCCAGCCTCCGCCAGCCTTTCCATGGCGGTTCCACCGCCATGGAAAGGCTGGCTGATGCCAGCATTGTGATCGGGCTGGTGGTGCCTTCGAGGCACCGCCCCCATATCCACGGCCTTATCCGCTCCGCCAGGCAATCGTTACGATTGCTTGTGGCGGAAGCTTGGCGGGCGGGCTTTGCGCCCGCCACGCTTGCGGAACGATTCCCCCCGCCATCCAGATCTGGCGGGGGGAATTGGGCATGGAGATGGCAGAGGGACCGCCACCGCCAGGCCGGCAGTGGCAATCCCTTCGCCATTGTAATGAGCCCCATAATTCCCACTGTGATAGCCTAACTCTGTACTTCATTTTAACATACATGGCACAAAACATTGCTGAGAACTGCAGCTATGCAGTTACTCAGAACCTATTACAAAATGGTCTCACACTCAATGGCGGGGACGTTACTTTCGTGGTTGAGGCACATAAAGCATGTAGAACAGAGGTATTTTATTCATGGGTTGAATTCCCAGCTGCAGATGCGGTAACACAATTATTTCACACATACACTGAGGATGAAATACAAGATGAATACATATCATATGAGGAAATAGATGTTCCTCTCACTTACCAAGAATATATAAATGGGTTTAAAGGCACCTTCCCACATACTAAAGAAAATGTAAGACTGGGCCCACTCAGCAATGAGGGGGCAACATGGCCAGTCCTAGACGGATACACACTGCCTCCTGGTATCAACAATTTGACCGTTGTTCAACTGTGGGGATTGTATAATAATTTAGTAACAATATACAGATGTCTTATACAGTTCGTGATGCGAACATTAACACTTACTCCTGCGCTGGCTGTTCAAGGTGCAGCACCACAATTAGTTACACCGGGCATGAGCCGGCTGACACTAAATGCAGTTATGGGTAACGTTCCCACCAAGAGGGAAGAAATTCCATTTTGGATTGCACAAAAAACAAATCAGCTTGAAGCCGTATTCCCCCATATGGGCCCGCAGGAAAAATTTAGAATATTGACACTTTGCTTGCCGATGGGGATGGCTCCCCTGTAGAGGACTGTGCAACTTGGGGTACGGTCTTTTCTGTTGTAAATACTAGAGCACATGATACCCCTTATCTGGCTGTTCTACCTGAAGTACTGAAACAGATCCAGAATGAGTATGGGGCAGCACCTGCCCTGGAGCTGGGGATGAAACTGAGGGACAACTCTGCTGCAGTATCAGCAATAATGTTAACATTAAAGGGGCAGCAGCAGCATTATGTATACGCCAACGCCTGAGGGATTTGACTCCTGCACAGCAGGAGCGCAAATTACCTACATTTTTCCAAGACATCTGTGCTATGCTTGGTAGAGATAATTTGGGAGCCAGACCTTGGAAACCACAGTTGAAGAGTAATTCTGAAAAGGGTTACTTACAGCAAGCACCCAACTCTTCGACAAGGAAGAAGTGGAACAATGCGAAAAACAAGGATAAAATCAAATCACAAGTGGGTCTCCGACAGAAGAATCCACTGAGAAATGTTATACCTTACGGAACTGTGATACTGTTAAACCACTTGAAAGGTATCAGGACACTGATACACATTCCTCTTGTTCCCTCCAGGATTAACCAGAAAAATGTTCGGAGAGAAGAGGACGATCAGAGCGCACATCAGAAGAGCACGTGAAAGAGAAGAAGGACTCACAACGCTTGTATGACTACATTATTAAGCAAGAAAAAAAGCCTAAAACATCTAAACCTCAATTAAAAAAGAAGAAGGTAGCAGGACTTAGGGTCAGGCATTCCACGGATATTGAGGGCTCTGCTTCTGAACGGCAAATGTGCATTGACAATGCTGGACAGCGTGGCAGAAGTCATGATAGTTAAAGAACCCTAATGGATTGTCTGGTGGGAGTAACGCTGAGTGAGTACATCACAGTGGAAACCCCAGATACCAGAATAAGTGTTCCATATTGTTTATTCAAAGTCCAACTACGGTTGGAGGGGGACATGCCCTTGTTTATTAATGTCCTCCATTGGGAGGAACTCATTCAAGGGTACGATATTCTTCTGGCCGAAAAGGATTGGTCACCTGATTTAGAAATGGATTGTCCAGAGGGGCAAACTGTGATTTTGCCAGCCTTTTCTGATCTTGTTCCAGAATCCTTTAAACATTCATACGCCAAGGAGTGGGTTCTAGGACTAGCTCCTGCGTTTTACTGTAACCCTGTGGGGTGGGATGACGGTTCACCTTCTCATGACATTCCATAGAGGACAACCCCACAACCTCAAAGACAATAGCCAACAAAAAACAAAGCATCCTGGAACAACTTGAATACCAAGGTGTAATAGAAAGTTGCACCTCTTCAATGAATAATCTTTTCTTTCCGGTAATGAAACCACATCATTCATATTGTCTAGTATTAGATAGATAATAGACATTTAAACACAGCTATTTGCACATTTGCAGTACAAAATGCACACATTGGCACACTAATGAGTAACACTGTGCAGAAAAAATACAAAACAACACTAGATATCTCAACTGGATTTTTCTACCAACATATAGCGCCTGGCAGCAGATATTTGACAGCATTCAGTGCACTAGCTTCTCAGAAACAATTTTCCAATTTACCCCAAGGGTATAAGAATAACACTGGGCTGTTCTCAGGCAGAGTTATAGAACTACTTGAAAATTTTGATGATCAGGCATTGTCCTATGTCGAAAACATATATTTGACGGTTGATGACCTTATGGAACCCTTGACCAGAGTAGACCACATAATTCTGGGGTTTGCTCACATGGGCTACATATATAATTTAAAAAAATCAAAAATGCCCACCTCAGTGTCCTATTTTTGGGATATGGGTTGTCAAGTGATGGCAAAAGACTGGCGACCCATTTCTTAGAAAAATGTGCATTGCTCCAACCTCCAACAAAAAGATTACAATCCATATTAGGATTTCAAAATTTTGGCAGAACATACATTCCATGTTACGCAGAACGGGTGTTAAACCAGTCTATGACTTAATACGTCCAGATTTCTCAAGCACACACTGGAAACAGGAACATACTGTAATTTTACGTTACGCTCAAGCAGACAGGATAGCTTCCAAACACCTACACACATGTGTAAACACAACAAACTCGGTGATCCGTGTAATCACAGGTTCATCAGGGTACACATATGTCAAGTTCAATGAAGGTGACACAGTACCAATAGCATATAAATTGCATTTACATACCAATGCTGAAATGCATTTTGCCCCCACTGAAAAAATACTGACAGAAGCACAGACGGATGTAGTGAGAGAGTGAGCCCTGGCTCAAGGGAAACACATAGGGGCCGATTCCGATTCGGGCCGGAAATCTCCCCGACCGAGCCGGACCCGGAGAGATTTCCGACCGAATCGGACCCTAGCAGCCCGACCGAACAAGTACGATGCGCACGTATGCTATCGGACTCGATTCGGTCGGACTCCCATTGAAGTCAATGGGAGCCAGTCGTACGACGCGTACACGGGCTCCCATTGACTCAATGGGCACGATGCGAACAAGGGTGTCCCCTACAGCGTGTTCGCGTCGATGCGGGTCGCGCCGTACATGCACGTATAGGGGGGACCCATGGGTCCCCCCTGTGTGCGACTCGCACGCCTACGCTTCCAGGGGGGTCCGACACGGACCCCCAAAGTGCGGCTCCGACAGCTCCTTGGAGCCGGACTGCGCGAGTCGGTCGGAGCGGTCGATGTGCGCATCGTACTTATCCGGCCGGGGAACGTCTCCATTGCGGTGCGAGTCGTCCCCGTGCGAGTCGGTCGGAGCGGTCGGGTCCTGCGAACGAGTCGGTCGGAGATTTCGCGAGCGCACGCATCGTACTCGCTCGCCCGGACGCACGTACGAATCGGTCGGGAAATAGGGCTCCGAATCGGATCCGGTTAAGCCGAATCCGATTCGGTGCCCTACCGGCCGAGATCGGAATCGACCCCATAATTGTGGTGACCCCAGTACCAACTCTAGAGGTGGTCACCAGAGCAAGCATTCCAAATGCTAAGACTCTACATCCACGATGGATACAATGGGCTAACTCACTCACTTCAACAGATGTAGATTACAGATTTGATTCTACACTACAAAGACAAGCCTTTCTGCAGTAAGAACAAGAATATGCTCTGCCTAAAGATATAATGCCTCTAGATCGATATGCCTACATTATTTACACTGATGGTTCTGCTCAGCCTGCCATAGGAATGAAACACCAATACTCTGAGGCATACGCAATAGTGAAACGGTGTATGCAGGATGGAGAATTCCATCCTGAGAATACCTACATGCAGCCACTAGGTGATTGCACAGCACAGCTGGCAGAATTAAAGGCTCTAGTACTGGCCCTACAAAATATGGATGCTGGATTCCCCACACTTACAGTGTGTCATTCGTATTATTGTGTGCAGTCTGATAATGAATATCTACATTATTGGAGTCAAAATGGATTCAGAGATTCAAAAGGTTGCACAGTAAAGCACACACTGCTTTGGGAACAGGCGGCAAAGCTGAAAGAAGGCTTGCCATTGGCTCACGTTATTCACACACTGAGCTATCAACGTGTTCGTGTTCGCGTTGCAGCAAATTCAATGACTGATGAAGCCACAAAAGCGACAGTTCACACTGCTGTGGTTGCTGCAATCGCTCATTCTAGTACGAGGATAGACAGAGACATCATGGTGCCAGTCAATCCTGCTTGCAATGAAACACACACCTTCTGAAAGGCTTGCCACTCAAGTACTCCTACAAGTTAGATGCACAGAATATACAGTATGCTCAGATTCTAGGAGTGGGGGAAAGAGTAATACCAAACAGTAATCGCAGACTGGGGTTAATTCTAGCTGCACATGAGTGTTTGGCTTCTGCACATGCAGTGGTGGCTGCTACAGTTTCATTATTGCAACAACGTTATTGGTGGCCATATCTTTACAAACAGACAAAGGACTTTGTCCTCAGATGTGACATCCGCCAGCAGATGAAGGGTCCCACTGTGGCGCATTCACCACAGACACATTTACTGATTTCAAACAAGTCATTGGCTTGTGTATATTTTTACCATTGCGGCTCTCTATCATCAGACAGGGCTTACAAATATATCTTGGTTGCTGTCGATTCCTGCTCCCAATTCTTTTGGGTCTGGCCACAGCAATCGGCTGATGCCCTAACTGTTATAAAGGATCTGTGATTCTTTATCAGGACATACGCAGTTGGCACATTATATTCCAACCAGGGTCCAGCATTTAGCTCTCGGGCTTACAATATGCCCATGGGAAGTTTAGGTGTGACACTGCATTTCTTGCCTCCATACCGTCCCAAGGGAAATGGGGTAGTGGAGAGGAAAAACCGTGACTTAAAGCAGTCTTTCACAGCGAAGGTCCTAGGCTCAGGTTGCAGTTGGGTCCATCACCTATATTGGATCCAGAGGGCTTTGAATAACATGCCAAGAAAATCCCTGTGTGGTCAGACTCCCTATAAAATCCTGTTTGGGGGTAAGATGTGGGTCCCGGACCTCGACAATTACCAGTGCAGTGGTGGCAGAAGCCCCATTTGACATCAATGAATGTTTGCCTGTTTTACAGGAACTGAATGATTTCCAGGACGAACAAAGCAACGTCCAAGTAAAAAGCACCACCACTAGAGAAGTGAAGGTAGTTCTGGCAAGGCCTGGCTGGATCCCGAAGGTTGGGGATCTCGTCAGACAAAAGATTGTGGACAAGAAAGAATTTGGGCCATCCTACAGAGTGCTTGTGCCTGTCCTGGCTGTTCAAGGTACAAGAACTGTGCTTTTCACGCCCCTTGCTAGCAGTCGAGACAAAAGGTTTGTCTCTATTTATCTGATCAAACCACACTATGTGGACGATTCTCAACAGTGAGCCACGTTAACTCCTGGGCGGCTACCAGTCTCCTCTCACTACCGTACAGGAGGTTCAGATGGAAGCTTTAATTATGAATGAAGCAAGCTCTCTCCAATAAGAGACAACACTAAACAACAACAAAGTATGTCTTCTACCTGTTGCAAAAACTATGACAACTGCACAGTCAACCAGTACAGAAACACAAATTTCAATACATAATCCTGAAGAGAACAAAGTCTACCTCAACGAACAACAGATCGAGTCTACATCAAGTTTAACACAACCTGCTAAGCTGCCAAGGATAGACCAGATGGCTTCTGGCTACTTCATTGACTTTGATGACTTCTCTCCCAACACATTGTGCAACTTCTTCCTCCGCCAATGCCTTTTGAACTGAAGGTACATGTCTTCTATCTTTGGCGGAAAAGAACATATTTTGTGTCTTCATGGTTACACCTTTGGTTTACAATCGCATTACTTTTTCTGTTCCTTTGGATTGGTTTTGTGACAGTGTTCTTGCTGCTTCTGAATCGATATTTCATCCCCAAACGCTTGCAGATCAATGTTAAACTTGGTCCTGAAACCACATGCATCATCACACCGTGAACAAAGAGACTTGTCCCTGGTGAACATTTTCAGCTGTTCCAGGTCCGGATGAGATTGTATGGGAGCAGGTATCATTTGATGTGTATGATCCCACTGAACTTTTACAAATTCTACATTTGTTTAAAATTTCTTTAAATGACATCATCACCCCGAGTACTGTTTCTGATGATTGGGTCATTGATCTAGTATATGAAATGCTAGAAGATCTAGAGCATGGATAAAAACATTTTCCCAGGGGCCAAAAAGTTTGGTCTGTGATGCACCCGAGGGCCGCATTGATGCCAGCCGGATGGCAGTTTGGTGAGGGAGTTGGGGGGGTTGGATGTAAGGTACATATAGGTATAGGTGTAGGTGTAGGTGGTGCAAAGGATATACTTCAACTCGCTGAATTGAACAATGGAAAAACAGAAAACGTAGGGATTAATCCTGGCTTCCCGACTTTTCCAAATTGTGTAATCCTATGCAATTGTTTAATTTCACGCTCCCGATTTTTTTCTTCATTATCACATTTAAGAGGACGGCAAAATATTTGATTTTAGGTATGTGCTGTACAAAACTTGCTCCTGTATTTGATTTAATAAACTATATTGTTGTTCATGTATATTAGGAATGCAAGCCACCCAGAAAGAGCACATAAGAATGGACATGCCTCTTTAGTTCACTATTGGCGCCTTTGTTAGGGTTGGGGAAAGAACTTTCTAAATTCATATTTGTTCATGTTTGAAAACTATCACTTTAAATAAACACTGATATAATCAATTGTACTAAGGTGACAAGGGTCTGCATGTTAATTCAATACACTTTTTGAATTTTGCAGAGGCTGTTGTCATTTTACACTTTTGCTGCAAGGTACCTGTAAAAAATGAAGGTGTTTCTAATGTTTTTTATTTAGTTAAATAATTTTTTATTAAAGATTAAAAGTAGAGAACAATACAAGTGTCAAACAAAATATGGTGCTGAGATAAATTTGAAAATTGATAAACTTATTTAGTGAAGAAATTTCATTAAGGAGTCAAGGAGTTATAAAATACAAATCGAATGGGAAATAACAAAATGAACCAGTAATATCTATCTATATTTTATATATTTTTTAGAAAAAAGAAAGAGAGAGAGAAAGAAGGAATAGAGAGAGAAGAGAAAATAAAGATAAGAGATAGAGAAATATCTATAAAGTTTAAGAAGAAGGTGAGTGTGAAGACAACAAAAAGTAGTGGAAGGTAGCCAGAATAAGTCAGACTTAAATTTTTTGCGATATCGAAGAGGATGAGACAGTAGGTAGTCTATGCTCGTCACAAATAAGATTCCACCAAGCTAGTGTACATATTTTAGAATTATCTTTCCAACAAGTTAGTATAACTTTAAAAGCAAGTGCAATACAAAGATCAAATAGTTAAGGTTTTGAAGGAAGAATATTAAAATCAGCCGATAGAGTCCCAAGAAAAACATTTTGAATAGATAATGGAACATTACATGAATATATCAGTAAACATTTTGATCAAATAGATTTTCAAAATTCTGTCACTTTAGGACAATAGTATAATAGATGGGTCAAACTACCTTCAGAAGAAAGACATGACCAACATAAGGGAGAGGTAGAAGGATCAAATTTATGAAGGAGGGGAGCAGTAATAACAGCTCTATTATTTACAAAGAATAAAGACTGGGTAATATTGGCAGCTTTAGAGAAACTAAAGACTTTGCGTCATAATTGATCTCATTGATGGGTTGATAATGATATAGAAAGGTCTGTTTCCCATAATAGTTCAATAGGAGATTTAGTTCTCATAGGGTTAGGAGAAGAAAGAAATTTGTTATAAGGGATGTTCAGGGATGGAATCATAAGTAAGATTGTACAGTGGTGTCAGTGGTGTCAGTGGGGTAAAGTGAGGAGAAACACTATTGGTTGATAGAAAAGATTGGGGCACAGGTAGCAATTGGTTGTATTGTTGTAAGCAGGAATAGGGTAGGGTATATCGTTCATGTAATTGAGCAAAAGATAAAATGGAGTTATGAGAAAACAAATGATGAACATAAACAATACTCCTTTCCTTCCAATATTTAAAATAAAATGATTTATGGCAAAATGGAATACATTTGTTGTACCAAATGGAGGAAACAAGAAAGGATTGATAGAAGTCAAATCCCTGGGTAAATATTGTATGCAACAAATATTGAGAGTATTTTAAAATTAGGATTTTAGATATGAATGTACAATTGGACATTAAAACAACTTTGTAAAAAGCGTTCAAAATTAATCCATTGTTGTATGGGAGAGACATAATATTCATTGGTCAGAGCATAAAATTGACGAATTAAAAAGGCAGTATGATATAACTTAAAGTTAGGAAAACGTACACCAATTTCAGTCTTTGGTCGAGTTAGTTTGGATAAAGCAATACGGGTATGTTTGTTATTCCAAAGAAATTTAATACAAATAGATGTAATTTGGGAGAAATAATAGCTAGGAATTTTAAAGGGTAACATAGATAGCATAAAAAGAACACGAAGGACAATCATCATTTTAATGGTATCTAATCTGCTCCACAAAGATAAATAAAGAGGGGACCAGGTAGAAAATAAATTCTGAGGTTTAAGTTTGAGAGCATTAAAGTTATGAGCGAGTGTATTAGGAATAGTAGGACAAAACCCAACACCTAAATACTTAATTTTAGACAGACACCATGCAAAATTAGTATTATTGAACATGGAACGATAGCAGGAGGAGTTTAATGGGAAAATCTCAGTTTTAGAGAAGTTTAATTTGTAATCAGAGATACTAGAGTATAAATCAATTTCTTGCAAAAAAGGTCCCAGGGAAGTGAGGGGATTAGACATATAAACCAGAATATCATCTGCATAAGCAGAGAGTTTGATTTCTAGGGATTTATGTTTAAAACCAGATATAAGGGGATTGCAGCGAATACGCTCAAGGAAGGGTTGCAAACAAAGAAGAAATCTAGCAAAGGTGAAAGAGGACAACCCTGTCTGGTGTCTCTATGTAAACTAAAATAAGGGGAAAAGTGATCATTAACAGAAACAGAAGCACATGGTTCAACATATAGTAATTTGATAAGGGATATAAATTTTGGGCCAAAACCAAACCATTGGAGAGTAGTAAACATAAAGTGCCAATTTATACGATAAAAAGCTTTTTCAGCATCGAGTGAAAGGGCAGCAAGGGGGGATGGGCGCTTTTTTTCCAAGGGCATGGATATTTGAAAACATTCTAGCATTATCAGAGGCAAGTCTGCCCTTAATAAAGCCAGCTTGGTCAGGTTTAACAAGAAGGGGGACAACATCCTCCAATCGAGATGCCAGAATTTTAGCAAAAACTTTACAATCATAGTTAATTAATGAAATGGGGCAGTAACTTTTTCTAATGGTAGGGTCTTTACCTGGTTTGGGGATGATGACATTAAGGGCATCCAAAAAGGAGCCATTGGCTCTAGAGTTCAGCAAAAAAGAATTAAAAAGTTCTAACAATTTAGGAGCAAAGAAAGAGGAAAAGGAAGAAATAAGCTCAATGGAAAAACCATCTGGGCCGGGAGCCTTTATCAGAGATTTAATCGCATCAATAACTTCCTGAAGAGTAATATCTTTTTCAAGAGTTTAAAAAGTATCAGGAATAGAGGGAGGATTAGGAAGGTCATGAAAAAAAGTTTTAATATTACACTAGTGAGGAGTTGTATCCTCTGTATATAATAATTCATAATAGGATTGAAAAGCATTAGTAATATCAGAGTCAGATGAAATTATAGTGTTGTTGTGTTCATTACAAACAGGACCAATATTTTTCCTTTCAGATTTGATTTTTAAATAATTGGCCAACATTTTACCAGCTTTATTTTGGCCTCCATGGTATTTAGATTTAATTTTAAGGAGGACGTTGCAAGCGTCAACCGTGACAAAATTTATTCAGGGCGATTTAGAGGTAAAATAGCCATGTTCAAGCACTTTAATGTGTTGGAGATATGTTTGAAATCCCACAACTTTTTCTTTTTGGCAGTATAGGCAATAGAAAAGGCCCTAAAAGAAGCCTTAATAGCATCCCAATTATTGTGAACAAAAGTGTCCTTAGGCTGATTAAATCTAAAGAATTCAGTAATAAAGGAACGTACTTCTAAGATAAAGGTTTGGTCTGATAATAAGGAATTATTAAAAAGTCATCATCCTTGTTTACAGGTATTAATAGATAAATCAAAAGAAGACAAAACAGGGCCATGGTCAGAAATAAAAATAGAACCAATTCCCCAACATTTGAATAGAAGGTAGTAAAGATTTAGAGACGAAAATATAATCAATTTTAGATATAGGCTGATGTACATTGGAAAAGAATGAAAATTCACTTATATCCGGGTTACAAGTTTCCCATGTATCAAAGAGTGGACGAGAGGCAATGGCAGATTGGAATGCTTTACTGGACTTATCAGTTTTGAATTTATGTTTAGATTTTCTGTCAGTAAATGGGTCTAACCAATCATTAAAATCACCATCAATAATAATATTGGGGTTAGAAAGAGAAGATCATTTTAGTTTAACACCTTGCCAAAATTCAGGAACAGATTTAACAGGGCCATAAATATTAAAGAAAGTAATCTGTTTTTGAAATATAATAGCATCAACCTGAATATGCTCAGTCTCAATATTCAATGATTTGTAGCATAGAATGGCTACACCACCTTTGCGATTAACAGCAGGAGAAAAAAATAACCTGACCCACCCATTGACGTTTAAGTTTGAGCAATTCAATATCATTACAATGTGTTTCCTGTAAAAAAGCAACATGTGTGTTAAATTTTGATACGTGAGAAAGTACCTTTTGACGCTTGACAGGATGACCCAAACCACGAACATTCCAGGAGACAACATTAAACATCCTGTGGGGTGAGGGTAAGGATACAGGAACAGGTACAACGGGCTGCAAAATCAATAGGAAAAACAAAAAGACACCATTTCTCTACAATTAAGAAACAAAGGAAGGCCGTCATTGGAGACTAAAAAAGAAGGACAGAATAGACACTCATGCGAATACAAGAGGAATAAGAAGAGAAAAGAAGAAGAAAGAAAAGAAGGGATGAATAAAAGAAAGAAAGAAAAGAGGAAAAGAAAATAATAAAAAGGAACATACAAGACAGATCAAGGATAAGAATCCAGATCTGAAACCAAGAGACTGAAAGATGAATAGAGGACATGCTAGCTCCAAGAACAAGACTGACAGTGGTGAAGGAGAACAGGATAATTTAAAGAAAAAACAAAAAGCCATATATTCAAGGAGATGTAAAGTTAAATAGTAAGTTAAGAAAAACCAGGCATAGAGTTAAGTATATTTAGAGTTATCAGGCAATAATTTCCATAGTCTGAATTGTAATATTTAGTAGAAAAGTTTTAAGTTTAGCCGGATCATCAAGTGCACATGAGACACCATCATGGGTAATTTTACATAAGCAGGGATGTAAAATGCCATAGCAAGTGTTCAATTGTCTCATTCGAGATCGAAGGGCTAAGAATTCTTTTTGCCGAGCCTTGGTTGCGTTGAAAATATCTTGAGATATGAATATGTTGTGGGTAGACCAAACAAGGCAACGTATACCTTAGCAGCCTTCAAGACATGCATCAAGTCAGTAAATTCCAAAAAGAGCAATTTAATGCCACGTGGTTAAGAGGAGTGAGGTTGAAGACGGCCCAAGTGATGAGCTCGTTGAATATTCAGCGGTGGTGCACATTGAAGATCGTGAAGATCAGGTAAAAACTTCTTCAGGAAGGTCAAAAGGTCAGGACCCTCAAGATTCTCAGGAAGACCATAAAGACGGAGATTATTCCTTCTGTTTCGATTTTCAAGGTCTTCAGTGTGTAGTTTAAATTTTTGAATGTCTTGTTACAACAAGGGTATTTTGGAAGAAATGTCTTGAAGGTCCCCAACACGCTGTTCCAGGTCAGTCATCTTACCCTCCATAATGATCCAACGATCTTTGATTTGTTGCAATTTCTCGTTAGTTGCACACATGAATGGTTGAAGGCCACGCACCTCATCTAGAATAGTGTCTAAGACAGGATTATGAGATGACAAAATTGGTGAGGGAGGGTCATTTTTTGCTCTCTTTGGCTTTGTGCCTGAGGAAGTTGGCTTGGAAGCTGAATGCAAGTCATTGGCCATCTTGATACAGTGAAATGAACGCTGCACAAGCTTTTGAAAAGACCGAATCCTGCCCATGCACCAAAAAACGAGTATGGTTTGAGTGGGTGTGGTGGCAAAAAATAATTTTTTTGACTATAAATGTATATATGAAGAATTATCCAGGAAAAATTAGGACTGTATCATATCTTCATTTTTGCCCGCACATGAAACTGGCCAGCAGAATGCACCAGAACCACACCATTGATCCATCAATAGTTCAGTAGAAAGAACAATATTGAGGTTAAACCAGGATAAAAAAAAGTAATTTCCTGAGCATGAGAGCCGGCCGACAAACAAACCCAATGATGCTGGAAATCTGACGCACGAGCAATGCACCAGTAAAAGGCTAACGCTCACATAAAAGAAGGGGATAATCCCCGCTGCAGCACCAAGAGTTCAAGAACATACATCCAGGCGATTCTCCTCTGGGTCCTCTCATTACTTTGTGGGGACTTGTATATGCAAATTAACCCCATGGGAGCTGGTGGTATAGAAATGCGAGCGAGCGATGCGCTATAAAATGGCAGCCGCTCGCATGAGAAGAATCACAGCCGCGGCACCAGGAGCCGATAAAAGTATCTTAAACCATTTTTGTTTTTGGTATGCTATGCTGCCGCCACTTCAAGGATACAAGCGCTCCACTTGAAGATGCAAGGCATGGTGGAAAAGGGCCGAAAAAAGCAAATAAGCTCCGCTGTCATAACGGAGCTTAGAATCCGCCGCCATCTTGTTTTGGCACGGAAGTCACACCCCCAGTGTTTCTAAAGTTAAGCACAGAACTCCCTAGTTACATCCTTTCTTTAACATAAATTAACCTTGAAATAATTGAGTGCCTGTCTTTTTAATATCTTTATGTTGTTATGCTGAGTTGAGTAACAGCAGCATGGTGCTCCTGTTGACCAGGCGGCTAATTTTAAAGGTCAGGAGGGCCACATGTAAAAGTCAGGAGGGCCGCATGTGGTCCACGGCCATACTTTGAGTATCCGTGATCTAGAGCATTCAACTGTGTTTTCTTTTGATAAGTTATATGATGGTACAGCTAACTATGATGAGATGTTTTGTTTTCAACATTATGGACATCATTTTCTACACAAAGCTAGTATTTCGTGTGAAGTTTTTGACTTTATACAATGGGAACACTGCCCTACACCACCATGGGGTAGCTCAAAGGCATTTGCACAGAAGTTTGATTATTTTTCTGGGTATGACATCTCTGACTCAGCCACTTTCTATTACAGACTTGCACCGTCATCTGCACCGAAAAATATGTTAACAGACACAAAACTGATTTACTCTGCTTCTTTCCTTTCCTAACTCTCTGTACAAGGTTTTGATTTTGAAGGGACTCATTAAATGTGAAATCTATCTGGAGGACTAAAGATTGGCAGGTTCAGGGAACTGAGGCCTTATTTAAAGGCTGCTTAATACCACAACAAATGATTTTCCTGTATACATCTGTGCAACAGACAACATGTATTGGCCTCTCAAAGATTTGAAAACACCACGGTTTCCCACTCTTACACATTTTGAGAAGTGTCACCATTTAACACTGTACGATGAGGATACCATAGACAGCATGCTGCATAAGAGTAAGCATAACGTATCAGACCCCAATTGGAAGGGATGGTTAGTCTGACCATTACACAAACAAATTTTCGGCCGATTCCTAGGTAACAGCAAGGGATTTATAGCAAATAGGCCCGACATGCGATATGTGCAGACTGAACATTTGGGGGTGATAACAGCTTACAGTGTTGGGAAGTTATGTCTTGATTGGCAAAATACCTCAACACTGTCTCAGGTACAACAGCACTTGACCCTTTTGTCTGATGACATGAAACTACAGGACTTTTTATTGGGTCCTTGAAAACCACGTCAAAAACGCTTACTTTATACCGCCTATAATGAGATATGGAAAATATCTCAACAGGAGGCTGCTGAAAGATTGCGTATGATTGACAGGGCCAACTTAGAACAGGCCCTTGCAGTAGTAGACAACGGTATGACTACCTTATCCTCCAGGTTATATTCCTTGGCTAACATTGTATCATCCACAATAGATGTCATACAGCAATACATGTCTGCATTACAACACGGACAGTCCCAACTTAGGTCTATTATATTGTTGAGCTGGATGTTAGACACTATGTTCTGGCCACATACTGTGGCGACACATTAACATCATAAATCTGTTTTCACCATACCACCTTTCAGAACAACAGTGCTATGGCATGGAAGGATGCAAATTACACTATGTTACGTATTGAAAGATTGGAGAAATTACCTTTTACAGTTACTGAGATAGCGTCATCGGATTGGATAATTCATGGATACATTATGCTACCAATCTCTACTTTCCACTTTCAGTACTGTCTACAACACCATCAAGTGGGCAGATATGAAGCATTAGGTGAAGGGTTTATATATGAACATTGGGAGCTTCCATTCAAACTCCGGTGTGGGAATAAGGATACTGAGGTTTTTCTCAGCAGTTCTGACTGTGAGAATACCTTGAGTGGGTTTACTGGTATGCAAAGATGTTTCGTTGCACAGAGCATGTAATGCCTCTGTGGCAAACTTGTCTTGCTGCTTGAAAGGCTCTCCAATGGCTGTGATACATCCGACTTACAGATTGCTCCCTAATGGGAGCTACCTGATGTTGAAGAGTCAAGGCTGCTGTGTGATGAAACCAGTGATTGCCTATGTAGTAACCGTGTCTTCTATTGTTACATGTTGTACACAAGTCCTGTTTCCACCTGCCCGTACAGTTAAGGAGGATACGCTAAGGCCTTCAATTAATCTTACCAACACGCATTTTGACGCCCCAAGCAAACTGAAAGCCTTATTATTTAAATAGGATTTGGCCTTAACTTCGGCCAACGAGGCGTTTGATCTTCAGGTGGCGCAGTCCTCGGCAGAGATACAGGAGCTAGTCCGCACCAGCTTCCCACAACATTTTGGAGAGCTGGTACATCATACTTTTAACATGTCTTGTACAACTGAAATAGCAGGGTTTTTAAGAAGTATAGGCTTGAGATTGGTCAGCACCTTCCAGACGGTGTTTGGAGTTATTCCATCTTTTATCCATTCCATCCTCTGAAGCATATTTGGGAGTCCTCAGCTGGTCCTGCTACTAATTGCAGGGATATTGCTTTTGCTATTTTTGCTCTGAAATGGATATCCCATATCGAGATCAAATGGAGCTGGCACTGCCTCATGTCCCGTTGTGCTGTGAACGCATGATGCATTTCTTTGCCACACCTTTTCTTCAAGAACTGGAAGAGCATGGGTTCCTGTGATTTTGGTCTGTATGGCGTAATTGCGTGCAGCCCCTGTTCAACTGTCTACTGTGCACGTATGAGTGTGCCCTGGACTTATGCTTGGGGTCGCAATTGGTTGAGACTTCAGACATACACGTACTGATGGACTCACAGAAAGGCCCATTTGTATAGCTGTCTCCTGCAGATTCCATTGCTCTTGGCCACGTTCTACGGGCTTCCCTGGGTTGGTTCTGCACCTGTGGTTTGGATCTTGGCTCTGTCTCGACGGAAATCCAATTGGCTGTTTTTGCTCCCACAGCGGCTGCTTCATGGGGTGGATGGGAACACACTTGCTCTATCAACTTGCTCCGAGGTGTGCCTCTGAGATCATCACCTGCGGACGCCGGAAACAGAAATGCCTCATCTACCACTTGAAACACCTAAACATCTGGCTTTTCTATTTGGTGGGAACTTTTATTCGGCCTGGTTTTAATATTCCAAATTTATTTTAAATTGCCCTCTTTTTATAGCTCATATATTTTAAAAACACATTGGCTTTCTTTATGCTTTGGGTCTCCTAATAGCATAAGTGCCTGTTCTTCAGCACCCTTTAAATTATTTTAACATATGATTTTTAATAATTTCCTTTAGATAAGCTGTTACATTTTTTGTAGTAGGATTTGTACCTTTAGATAGCTTCTTAATCAACTTGGTGCAAGCACACAGCCCTGTTTGAGCCCTTTGGTCGTGAGGATGTTCCTCGATAGGTGTGTGCCATTACCCAATTTTACCTGTACCCAGGTGCCAGTGTTTAATTGTATTATCATATCAAGGGGAGAATTTGGGATGTTCCAACCGTCCAGTTTTTTGCACAGCCTAGCTCGTTCTATATTATTGAATGCGGCTGTGAAGTCTATAAAACAGAAGTGCAAAGCCTGTTCCGTATCCCTGGCCCTGTCGATAAGAAGTGACATTGTTAAGATGTTAGTAGTTGTGCTGGTTTCTTTGCAGAATCCTGTCTGGTTGTATGGTATAATTCCTTGATCCTCGGCCCACTCTTGTAGCTCCGCTAGTAGGGTACCTGCAAAATATTTTGCTTCTGTATGGAGCAAAGCGACAAGGCGATAATTTTTCGAAGAGGCTTTGTCACCTGATTTGTGGATTGTTGAAATAACGGAGCCCTTCCATGAAGCAGGAAGCTGGCTCATTTGCCTGATGTAACAGAAGATTGGATCTAACGTGTCTGCCCAAAATGCTGCATCCTGTTTGAAAAAGGCTGGTGGCATTCTGTTTGGTCCTGGTGCTCCCTCTTTTTTGCCCTTTTATATTTGTCGTTTGATTCTAGTTAAGCGAATTGACTTAGCTCCCTCCTGATGCTGTGTGGTATTACCCAGGGTGTTTTTATTCTGCTGTTTGCCGGGTGCAATAAGGTCAGACGTTGTGGTCGCCCGTGGGTTCCCTGATGGGAGATTAAAATGAGGCTCCAAATAGTGAGCCCAAGTCTCCTATGGGATATATGATGACACTCCACCGTGTAGGGAGCGCTTTGCTTTGTTTACAAGAGTCCAAAAGCGCTTGCTGTTATTAGTTTTGGAGTCATGGAGTAGTCTGGCCCAGAGATCTTCTTCCATGGATCTCTTAATATCCCATTTGATTTTTTTCAGCTTTGATCTATGCTTGCGTAAAGAAAGATGTGAGGTTGGGTCTGCAGGCTTGTATCTCAGTAATCTAAAGGCCTTCTTAATTGCTCTTTTTGTTATCGTTAGCAAGCGCTGTTGTGCGCTGGATATCCTTTCTATTTCACACACTTCATTGGTCGATCTATGCTTGATTTTTGTGGAATATGCGTTTGATAGTGTGACGATGAAGACTTTCCATTCACTGGCGGAGTTCTTTTTTAGCTTGTTGCAGTTAAGTAGGAGAAGCTTTGCTGCCTCCAGAAATTCCTCAGTATGTGCCAGCGAAAATTTAACTCTTTTGAGGTTAATTGTATAACTGGAGCTGCATCCCCCTGGTACAGGTTCAAATCAGGGAGTACTGGCCTGCAGAAGTACTTCTTGCGGACAATGATCGCTATCCGCTTTATCACCGAGGGTAAACAAGATCACATAATGGAAAAGGGAGAGCGAGACCAGAGTGTAGTCAAGTGTCGACGTTGTAGTCTTGATATAGAATGAAGCTGCTGGTGGAAAATCTTCTGCAAACCTGCCATTTAATACTCGAAAGTTGATGTGTTCTAGGTCTTCCAAGAAGCCCCTGAGAATTTTGCTTGCTCTGCCATGAAGGCTCTTCTTCAGGTCGGGAATATTCCAAGCAGATGACTGGGCCAGAATCTCTCCTGAAGATGAAGAGCCAAAAAGGTGGAGATTGAAGTCCCCTGAAAGAATAAAGTTGGAAGTCTCTTGTTCCCTCATAGTTTCCGAGAGGTGGTCCAGCAAGTTCTTGGTGTCTCTGGTTTTATGTTTCGGGTTTATGTAGGTGGTGAAAATTATCACTTCATTTTTCCTTCGATGCGGAGTTAGGTTTTATTTGTCTTGACCAACGGGAAGGCATAGGGGATTTCCAAGGCATTGAATGTTCTTGTAACCCAAAGGTAGGTTGCCAACCCACCTGAAAGTCGCTCACATTTTGCTTTTCTAGTTGATAGTGTATGAAACCCTGTGAAGCCCTCTAGGTGGTATGGTTCGGACACCCACGCTTCCTGAAGAAGCACTATGTAATATGATCCTATGAATGATAGAAACTCTGGGTCCGTTGCCTTGCTTCTAAGACCGCTGATGTTCCAGGAGCAAAGGCGACAGGTGGTTTTAGTATGCCTGACCCTTTCGTCCTGAAGAACCATTTGTCATTGAGTAAAACTATTTTTTTTTTTTTTTTGTGTCCTCATTTTGCCAACATTCTTGTTTGGGTGTGCTCCGATCCCTCTAGGTCTTGTTTCGGGGGGGCTTTGGCCTGTGACCCATGAGGCATCCAATGTAGTGACCCACAAGTTAACTGCTGTGTCTACATCCATCTCCTAAACCCTCTGATACCGTCTGGAGGAGAGGCATTGACCAAACAGCAAGATGGACATAATCATAGGACACTCGTTTACATTCCTCTCCACCTTACCAACGAAGCCCAAATTTTTGTTTTACTTGTAGGATCACATGCCATATCTGACTCACTGGTGTATATGATGTTTCTAAGACACTCAATGAAACATGGTGGGCTTTCCGATTTCCATAATCTGCATATCTCCCGTCTTGCCAACAAAACCACATAGAACAGGAACTTTGCATTGTTCACTGAGATCTGCCCTTCTTCTTCCGGAATTAGCCCGAAAAAAATTAAACGATGACTTACTGAAATCCGTGTCCTGGTTGTTTCCCAACTTCATTTTTTCCTTCGATGCGGAGTGAGGTTTTATTTGTCTTGACCAACGGGAAGGCAGAGGGGATTTCCAAGGCATTGAATGTTCTTGTAACCGAAAGGTAGGTTGCCAACCCACCTGAAAGTCGCTCACATTTTGCTTTTCTAGTTGATAGTGTATGAAACCCTGTGAAGCCCTCTAGGTGGTATGGTTCGGAAGCCCACGCTTCCTGAAGAAGCACTATGTAATATGATCTTATGAATGATAGAAACTCTGGGTCCGTTGCCTTGCTTCTAAGACCGCTGATGTTCCAGGAGCAAAGGCGACAGGTGGATTTAGTATGCCTGACCCTTTCGTCCAGAAGAGCCATTTGTCATTGAGTAAAACTATTGATAGTTCTATAAACCTGTTGGTTAACTGGAGGTACCAGCAATTGACGTGATGGTTGCCTGGGATAAGCGGAATAGTCTGTGTCCCCCTGTTCCCTGTACGGTGATTGGCTGCATGCTCCCCTTAAGACTGAATGGGTAATGCCTCTAATGTTGTTATTTTTGTACTTCCTGTTTCTGAGCAGTGGAAGGGAATAGCCTGCTTTACAGTGAGATGAAATAGTCATCCCCAAGACTTGACTGTTTCACTTTCGCTTAGCACCTGGTTGGCTAAGAGAGAGGATCGCCACATAGCTTTGATAACTTCTCTTCCTAGATGTGAGTCCGATCTGATGAACTCTATTGCGAGCAGATCGGTTGATCCTTTAGGGCTGGGATTGTTGCAAATAAGTGGAGAATATTGCCTCTGTTTAGGGTATCACAGTTCCCCTTTGATTCGAACTCTGGTGTGAAGAGAAGAGCACAGGGCTCTGGCTGCCAGTCCGAGAGAGCTCCCTGTTGATGTGTTTACTCATCTTGGTGCTTATTAGATGGTTGATGGGTCTGTGCCCTAATATCGGCAGATGATTGAACAAGTTGATTGCACAGTGCTGCAGGGACAGGTTACTGTATCCTGCCTTCCACTGCTGCACTGGCACAAAGTGCCGCAGGGACAGGTTACTGTAGGCTGCCTCCCTCTGCTGCACTGGCGCAGAGTGCTGCAGGGACAGGTTACTGTAGGATGCCTCCCTCTGCTGCACTGGCACAGAGTGCTGCATGGACAGGTTACTGTAAGCTGCCTTCCTCTGCTGCACTGGCACAGAGTGCTACAGGGACAGGTTACTGTAAGCTGCCTCCTCTGCTGCACTGGCGCAGAGTGCTGCAGGGACTGGTTACTGTAGGCTGCGTTCCCTGCTGCAGTGGCACAGAGTGCTGCAGGGACAGGTTACTGTAGGCTTTCTGTCCTCTCCTGAAGGGACAGCTTTCTTCTCTCCTCTGCTGCAGTTATGCATGCTGCAGTGACAAGTAACTTTGGGCTGCCTTGCATCTGCTGCAGTGTTGTGCAGTGTGGCATTGGTCGATTTCTACAAGCTACCTCTATTCTGCTGCAGTGGAAAAAAATGCTACTGTGGCAGGTTACTTTAGACTGCCTTTCCTCTGCACCAGTGTCATACAGTTCATTTTCTTGCAGGGATAGGTTACTTTAAGCTGCCTCTCCTCTGCAGCAGTGCAGTGCCTTTATTCCAGTGCCCTTATTCCACTGCCACGGGAAGTTGCAGGGACA